>OX403605.1:16005000-16605000 GCA_948107665.1 Lomographa bimaculata
TACAAAATAATTAATGGTTATATCATATTAGAAATATATCAGTAAGATAACTCGAGGCCCGTAGGAGATTCAAATGCCTACTCTAGCCGCATACGCAGGGTTTTCACTATCTCCGGCTTTTAAAGGTACCTACCATATGTAAAATGTATATTATAACAAACCAATAAGTAGGTACAATAAAATAGTATAAAATGAGGTGGTAAAATAGATACGATTTCATATGCATGAAAGCTTTAATTCGGCATGAATATACATATTAGCCACGCCGACAGAGTCAAAACAAAATCTTGAAAAAAACATTTTTTTGGATATGTCAAAAGAACTCACGATAGTAGTACATATAACGAAGTTAAAAGGAAAACTATCATAGCGAAGTAGGCTTCAATAAATCAATGTTCGCAGCATGTACTTGTCTACGACCCGGTAAAAGATCAATCTTTTACTTAAATTACAAAAAAAACATGAAGGGCAGTATTTGGGGACTGCCGATAGAAGTGAAAACTATATATCATATATTTAGACACATTATACATAAATAACCATTATAAGTTGATCCCCGTTCGTGAGCAATATGTGTCGCGCATAGAGCTCAACAAATATTGGCCGTCGGTGACGATGACGCGAGTTCCATGATTTTTGTTCACCCAAAAAGTGCTTAATGCGCCTAAAGAAGTTTTCATTTCAAAAACCTACATAGCTATTAAATTTAATAAACACGTAGACTAACACAACAATAGGTCGGATTGTTTGACGTAAGTAGACAATTTCGAGGGAAACGCTTCGCGCGGCACGCGATATCAGTCTGCGCGGCGCGGCCCGTGGCTTGTGGCGCGAACACGGCCAAACGTTGACGACAAGCGCGGGGACGGCCCCGGCTCGTGTTGGCTTCGCCGGTCTGTAAGTTATCATAGTGTGCGTGCTGAGGCACGTGCGTACGGCCGTGCACACATACTAGCCGCATTTGGTACCACTCTATGAAGACAACTTACTTATATATTTCTACTATGGTTATATTGATGACCCGTGCTTATTGAAAAAAATTGACTTAAAGGTACCGCGGTCAAGCAGCCGATTGTGCAATAGAAAAACTTTTAGTCTAGCGCTGTGTCGCACTGTGCATGCCCAAAATTCTCCAAATTGTGCAGAGCACATAACGAGATTGATAGCCAAGTCGATATCTTCAGTGCGTCAATCAATACAATAAAAAAATAAGGTACTTTTATTTAAATCACAACTATAATTTTAATTAGATAGGTAATAGATGAAATATTTAAACTTATATATTTTAGATTAGAGAATGTAATTTAATGATGAAATAATTTAGTTCGTTTTAGCGCATGTTGTGTTTACATCAAGAATGTTGTCCATTACATTGTTATGCAAATTATTGTTAAGCTATAAGTACTCTATCAAGTGTAACAGCCAGTTTTGTAAACCTTTAAATAAAAAAAGTGTACAGGTGTAAACATTTGAAATTGGCCCATATCACCCATAAGCTCTAATAGCGCTAAATACATACACTGCTGTGTTATTTTCTTAATTTTCCCGTACTTTCACACATTAGTGCAGTTTTCTAACAGACAATGGGTAAGAGCAGGTATAATTAACGTGTAACAGTGTGGTAATAAATAATAGGGTGATTAGTACTACTTGAACTAGAGATTACCTTTTTAACAAGCTATATAAGAGATTTAAAAAAAAGTCGATGATGAAAACGCATTATTATTCGATTCAGCAACTAATTGCAATGGGCAACTGTTGCTACTTTAAGATAATTTTGTAACATCATTTCTCACACAGTATATACAAAAAAAAATTGATATTGAAAAATAAAAATTAGGACTTACTCTGAAGAAAAAAAAAATTGGGACCACCTCTGAAGTATAATCTATCAAAAAATCGATTTATAATTGGCGGAGATATCGCGTAATACACATACAAAAAAAAACATATAGTCGAATTGAAATATCCTTTTTTGAAGTCGGGTGAAAATCACTTTCAATGAGCAACCACTTAATTTTACTGTCAGTATTTTCAAATCGCATAGACCGTTGTATGTATTTTTTTTATGTATGTTCTAGAATTTCTCGACCATTTGTGGACCGATTCTTAAAATTAGTTTTTCGTTTCGTAGATTATACTTAGAGGTGGTCCCATATAAATTTTATCAAAAAAGCAAAAATCTAAATATATAAAGCGGTTCTTTTAAGCTTTGCTTACGTTTAAATCATGTAGTAATAGTGTAGTGTGTATGTATTGTAGATTAAGTGATATTGATATTTATTCTTATACTTTTTATATTGTTTATATTTATCTATATATATTTTAAATAAATGTTTTTTTTTTATTTGTGACAGGCTAGTTTGACCACTATCTCACCTGATGGTAAGTGACGATGTGATCGAAGCTGGTAAACACACTAGACCTGGAAGAATCGGTCAATAAATGTTGTCTATTATTATTAAAAATTTGAACGTATATTTTAACATAGCAAGTATTGTTATCATATTTCTATGTACACAACAACCTACTCGCTCCTATAAATTATATCCTACTTAAGGGGTTTGCTGGAAGAAAACTCTGTGAAGGGTTAAGCTCGGCTTTGTACATCTTTTGTTATGACATTATTGTTATATTCTTTAAAAAAAAAAAATACCGCATTCACACTCACAGCACAACACTATGTTCAAAGACTTGTATCGCAGGTGCCGGAAACATGCACATTACACCCAGAACCAGAATCATTTTTTTTGGGGAGGATTTTTTTCTCCTGCCGGGAATCGAACCACGGCGCAGAGGGCGGACACCTGTCCACTGCGCCAACTGGGTCGTCCTGGGGTAAATTGTTTATCAATGTGTGTACAATAAAGAATATAAGTATTGTATTGTAACTGTTCTGTCAGTGTATTAGTGTGATAACTCAAAATCGCTAAACTCTCATTACTTTCATCATCACAATTTTCAGTATAGACAAAGCTGGGAAAGTTATTTAACGCCAATCGATTGTGCTGTAACAATCGATGCGTGGGAAAAGGAAATCGATTTTTTGTAATCGATTTTATAATAGATTCTCATATATCATCGGTTATGTTGCAAAGAAAAGAGATCGAGATCTTTTAAACCGACTTTCAAATGGAAGGTGTTTTCAATTTGACTTGATATATTTTTTTACTTATCTGTATGTAACTTAATTATCTCCGGAAGTTAACTATAATTGATTAAAATATTATAAGATGTCTAGTTGGTCCCATAAAAATGTAATCATGTGGTTATTTAGTCCGAAAAGCTAAACTGTAGAACATTATATACTAGGTACCTATAGTAAGTTAAACAATATAAACAAATATAAAGAATCACAATAGATTTTTAAATAAAACTCGTTTGTAAAGACCGCTATAACTTTTACAGCGTTTTCAGCAAAGTATCTGCGAGCCCAACATATTGCTAACGAAAATTGCTAACTAATATTACACAGACAAATCAAAAATACTAGGATATTGCAGTAACGCGCTGATACTACACTAGGTCCAAATAATAACCGAACCACAGATCAGAAAATACCAAAAAACCAAACAAGAATATACAGTGCAACGCTTTATAGAATTTACACATAGAACGTCCGTTTCTAAGCAACCAGTATTTTATTTTTGTCTCGCGACAAAGTTAACAAATTCCAAGGACTGCCGCGGGACATCTGCCGCACAAAAAAGCAATTAAGACCAACCATAGATTGAATAAAAGTCGGTAAGATAAATCTCGAAATTGCATTCAAGGCTTTTGCTGGCCGTACCGTGCGCAGGCGCAGGCGACTCGCACATCCTTCCCGCGCAGCGCGACATGCGACAGTTGCCTCGCGTCTCTCGATCGAATCACACGTCTAGTGTTGCACGCTCGCCGCTATCGAATATATCGATAAACCGCGCAGTTGCGATCTTTCGGATTTTTTTAACGAAGTGTTGTGTTATTTCTATAAAACAAGGATTTTGTCGTGACTTGGACCCGCCAGCTTTTTTTCAACAATAAGGTTTGTTTTTATTGTGATTTAAAGATTCTGATTGATGTTGTCGAAAATTTAAAATCAAGAATTAAGTAGGTGTTAAAGTGAATTGTATTGTGGCACAAACGAGGTATTTATGTAAACACCTGTATGAAAGGTCATAATAGTATATGACTATTATTTATTTTCATGAATAATACATATATCTGTTCCGGTTCTGCACTGTGCAGTATTCGTGAGCGTTCAATTTGTTATCAATATTTATCGATGACGTCAAAGGACGATAAATTGATAACTGTTGATATTTTTTATTCCGTAATCCATTTTGATTGGACTATAAATTTGAACATAATGACTTTTGTAAATCAAGCGTTCGTTGAGGACATTATTGTATGAACATTTTTGGGGAACGTTAGCAACAAAGTGTCACAATATTTTATAATAATTTACAATATATCTATATTGATCTATAATTATTATTAATTCAGAACAAAAAGTTAATTATTTTTTTTATATTCCACGTACATAAATACATTTTTGTATAATATAAATGTATACTATATCTGATATTTATATTATATAATAATTTATTTATATGAAATAACAAAAACGCTATGATTGCTTATTAGCATAGCAATGCTATCCAAACAAAATCTATCAATAAATTACTATAGCTCATAATAAAAATATTCGATTTGTCGTAAAAAAAATAAGGTTCCAAAATTAGTTAAGTCAGCCACTCTAATACTCTAGTTTCCCTATGTATGAAATGAGCTCAATATTTGTTATTTTTCTTAAAATCATCACAGGCATGCTTACATAATTATGGCAAACTCATAAAAATCATTTGTAAATACTTTTTTAAAACAATATAGTCTACAGGTCAATTGCCTATACTTTCTCAAACTTAACTAAAATGAGTATACACTTCTAATAACTGTACATAAAAAGAGTTTGTTACAAATCATCGAGCCTCATGTACGAGTAGGTGTCTAAAGTATTCAAACCCAGTCTCAGTCGGTAGCTTATCCAAACTATGTTACCCAATTTTACAAAAAAAATGAAGTTTTGAATTTGGCAAGCACTAGGAGTCACGTCACTGATGCTCTATGATAAAAAATTTAACTTATTTCTGCTTCACGGCTTAATCTCAGGGCATTCTCATGCTTTGTTAACAGACATAGACACGATAAAAACATGATAAAATACTTTTTAAGTCACACCTTGCACACGTCATAAAATTCTATGTTATTACCCACACCAAATAATTCTGCCATTCTCAATCCAGTGGTGCCGAAGTGGCACCAAGTTGGTATTTCGGCCGGAGACTCCGTCGCATGCTATTTTGGGATTAGTAAGCCCTCTGAATATCTTTAATACTTAGCTAACCTTCCTGTGGGGGAAGCCGGTTTCAACTGGACACGAGCTTGTATTTCGTTTACAGAACTTTAGCTATGTACATACACGTAAACTTTTTCGTATTTCCGAAATCCAGAAATAATTTGTGATGACGACTTTCTGAATATTTGCTCATCATAATCAAGAAGCACACACTATAACTCTGTTAAATCGGTCGATAAAATATATAAAAAATATTATTGAAAATGATTTATATATAAAAGACACGTGCATCCAAAATCGTTATTATATTCTTTTTTTATGATGCGGCCGATTATGATGATATGTCATCAAAATCTTGTAAGCTAAAATAATCCATATCAATTTCTGATCTTTGCTTCGATTCCTTACTATTTAATAAACAAAATAAAATAGATTTGGATACATTTAGTTTTTTTTATGATGTACGTATGGTGTACATTACCATTGTAATGACGATCGACTACTACTAATGACTACTTAATTTTTACTGCTGAGTAGAGTAGAATGTCAAAATAATGTCGTCCTATAACACGTATATATGTTCCTTACTGTCTCTATTAAAGGGAAGACACGTTGTTATGTCTTTTTTTTGTTAATAGCGCTCATTATATTATAACGTCTCATCTCTACACTAACTCAAAAGGTTAGTTCACTTGAGTTGAGACATTTTGGTAGAAAAAAGAAAAATATGTAGATCCTGAAATAAAAAGCACCTTTATCATACCAAACGAGGATAAATCCGCATGGAACAGCTATCCTATTCTACTAATATTATAAATCCGAAAGTTTGTGTGTAAGTGTGTAAGTATGTTTGTTCTCTCTTCACGCTTTAAAGGCTAGACGGATTTGGATGAAATTTGGAATGTACATAGATTATACCTAGGATTAACACATAGGCTACTTTTTAACTTGATAATAGCGGGCGAAGCCACGGAGCACGGCTAGTTTTAAAATATAACAATGTCAATGCACATTCCTAAACATGGACATTGGACGAAACCTTTAAGACGATGAACTCACATCTGACAACCACTTACAAATTTCGCGGAAAGATCTAACCGTTACTAAAATTTACATAATCACAATAAGTAACATGAATATGAAGGCAAGCTAAATATGTCGTAAAACAACGCCAAAATGTTCACACAAAATATAAGTTTTGACTGAGAACTAACTACTCAACTGATTTTGATGCAAATGTTCTCTGTTAGGCAATTTAGTGGAGAATTTGAACTACTAACATAAACATAACATTAAACATAAACGCTTTCGCACTCACAGCCCCACACTAAGTTCGAAGACTTGTGTCGTGGGTGCCGGAAACATTCACATCACACACACAATCACAAGAACCAGAATTACAAATTTTCCTTGGAGAGAAAACTTGTGTTCCCGCTGGGAATCGAACCCGATACCTTGCTTAGAAGGCGAACGCCAGCCAACTAAGTCAACGAGCATTTCAATATACATATACATATATGTGTGAAAAAGATGAATAATTTAATGCTGAAATTCTAAAAATTTAAAAGATTTAGAAAGCTAAATATATCAACGATGAAAGGCCTAATGAGTGACGACGCCCGCGTTAATTAAGTTAAAAATTAGCCTATTTGTTATTTCGCAACCTAAACAATCTACATACTGAATTTCATCAAAATCGGTTTATTAGTTACGGAGATGCGTGGTAACAAACATTCACACACACAAATTTTCTACATTTATAATATTCTAGCTTTTGCCCGTGGCTTCGCTCGCGTTAAGACGTATTAATTTAAAATTGACAAAGTTTCATACAAACTTTCATCCCCTATTTTATCCCCTTGGGGGTAGAATTAATCAAAATCCTTTCTTAGCGGATGCCTACGTTATAACATCTACATGCATGCCAAATTTCAGCCCGATCCGTCCAGTGGTTTGGGCTGTGCGTTGATAGATCACTATGTCAGTCAGTCAGTCAGTCAGTTATTTGTAAGAAAGATAGTTAACAATAATTACTCAGTAAAATATTTCAAAGATGAAAAGTTTCGTAATTATTTACGTTTAGACTTCAGCTGTTACTCATAATGGTTGATAAAATGTTATCCAATACCTATTATGAAAACATTCAATAAATAAATGCGTGAAACTAGGTGTGCCTATTATTAAAATAATTGTTTGATAACGTTATTACTATTCTTATTTTTAATTTGCATAATAATCAATAACAACCGTTACTAATTATTAAAATAATATAATAAGCTACGTTCGTTATTTATTCACCTATAACACATTTCAATGATAATATAGCTATTTTGCAATTTTTTTTATGACTGTGTTAAAGGATTTTTATGAAGTTTAGTGATCATTAAGGCTGGAACTAAAATGTACAGTTAAAATATTCCTAATCAACAAGTTTTTTTTTTTTTTTATTTAAGATAGGAAAACGTTTGACCGCCATCTCACCTGGTGGTAAGTGACGATGCGGTCGACGATGGAGCACGTTTGCCCAGAATATGCCTATTCACTCGTGACTTAAAGACTCCCATATTGTATTTATCAGGGAACTCCTTTTTTAACTGACTTAAAAAGAGGAGGTTCTTAATCCAACTGAAGGTTTTTTATGTATGTTACGTAATATCTTCGCCAATTATGAATCGATTTTGTTTTTTTTTTTAGTTTGGCAGTTGGTCCCATATACATTTTATCGAAATTTATCATGCCAAAACCAAAATATAAGCGATTAAGTCGGTTTTTTAAACTTTGCTTGCATTCAAATTATTAGTTGAGAAAATTGATTTGGAAAATCCAGCCAACGTTGTTGTTTCTAATCATAAAATAACATTTTTACGACCGAGTCAATAATGATGTTATCAAGTACTTGATATTTCTGATAAGTTATCGATTCGATAACTCTTTAGAGTCAGGTACGAGAAGAAAGCCATTGTTTAATAAAACTGTAGTTTATGGCGCGTGTCAATTTCTTTATGGTTACAGTAGTGATGAAGCAGTACGAGTTGCAGTAACGGAAAAGTCCACTGGTACATTAGAATCTGGATGTAGTCAAAACTTGATAGCAGAATTTTGATTGTAGTATTAGGTAGTATATAAAACAAAGTTCTTAATCATTTGTAACAGTTACTTAAATAATTGAACTTCCCGATGGCTTATTTGGGTGTGCGTCCGTCTTCTAAGCAGCGGGTAACGGGTTCGACTCCCGGTTAACACAAGTTTTCTGCCCAAAGGAAATTTGTGTTTCTGGTTCTGGGTGTGTAAAATCATTCATTTAAATAAGTAGGATAATAATGTATATTATTTGTGAGATAGTATCAAATATAAATAACATTTTTATTATTTTAAAATTGTATGTAAATGTTGGATAGTAAATGTAATAAAATCAAAAATATTAGTACTTTAACGTGATATTAACTAATAATTTCGTATTATATATGCAAATTCATATAATTTTGGCGTAGGAGTAACCTTTGCAAATCATGGACACGACTTTAAACATTATTTTTAATGAATTTCTGTGGGGTGTGGGCGGATTGGGTACATTATTTGATAATAACCTAACAACATAATAAAATAGACGTATTATAGAGGACAAAATAAAAAAAATAATAGAAAGCAGATGGTTTCTTGTCGCAGTGATAATTTGTGAACAATATTCGTAAAGAAACATATTTTACGTCCATCATTTAATTTGTAATATAAATTCTTTTTGGTTAATTTAGAGATTTGAAATATGTAAATATTTCAAATCTCTAAATTAAAAAAAAAAACACTTTAAAATTCATCTGATATTATTTTCTATACCAATTATTTTGAACGTCAAGTACTTAATAAAGCATTCACGGAATAGATTACAATAATTTTCTTAAGCATAAAAAGTTGTTGCTGACTGTGTACAGTTGCTATCGCTACTATCAATTAGATTTTTTTATAGGGTTTGTAGTATTTTATACTAACTATGTAACAGGTGGATAGATTCAGTTGCGATTTAGTTCTTGGTATGGAACTTAGGCTATCTGTATCTCGATAGAGAAAAGAAACAAGACACAGGTAGCGATACAAATTATATCGACATTACCTATCACTAAATGTCACCGCCCTACCGAGGTCGTAAGTACAGGTGCACCTAGCTTACTTCCGGTTTGCAAGGTCGCTTTAGGTACACCTACTTAATACCTTGACACTTTCATAGACTTTACTTGATGTGACAGTTTTAAATATTCTTAAGAATACTAGTGGCTCAGACCTGATGACCTCGCGTATTTTTCAAAATGGCTGAAATATGTTTAATTTCTCGCTTTCAACTCCCATATCTCCGCCACTTTGAAAAATTTCCAAAAACTGAATCGACAAAAGAATTCTATATAATTATCGAACCTGCTTACAAAATTTCACGAGAATCGGTTCAGAAATGCGACCTGTAGAGGAGAACAACCGGAAATCCGTCGGACACAAGCTGAAACTGAGACGCTTCGCTCGCTCTGCTTGCTCGCTCTGCTTGCTCGATCGTTCACAGGCTGCCCTTATTAATAAAGCATAGAGTAACTATTCTGTTTTCGATTTCGTGTAATGCGTGAGACGTACTGCCCGTTGACTGAGTTGATGGACGTTCACCTTTTAAACAGCGGGTATCGGGGTCGATTCCCAGTGGAAACACAAGTTTTCTTCCCAAGGTAAATTTGTGTTTCTGTTTCTGGTAATTGTACTAGTGTGAGACTGTGAGAGTGAAAGCGTTTATTAAAATACTAGCCGTGCCCCGCGGCTTCGCCCGCTATTATCAAGTTAAAAAGTAGCCTATGTGTTAATCCTAGGTATAATCTATGTACATTCCAAATTTCACCCAAATCCGTTAAGCCGTTAAAGCGTGAAGAGGGAACAAACATACTTACACACTTACACACAAACTTTCGGATTTATAATATTAGTAGGATAGTAGGATAGGATGTTCATGGTGGAACCGGGAAGGTTTACTCTGTACTAGCTGACCCTACCCGGCTTCGCCCGGATACATTATAATAAACGGCGAAATAAAAATCCTCTAATAACTGCTGACATTAATTTCGTAATTAGTTACATGGAAATGATGACGATTTCGTATGAAGACCCTATTGGCGTAGTGTCTAGGCAAGTCTTTGCTTTCTACGCCGAGGGTCCGGGTTCATTTCCCGGCACGAGCACAATTTTCCTTCCCTTTCTTATTTTGTTCTTCTGTTTCTGGGCGTGATTGTGTGTCCAGTTAAACTGTTTCCGACAACCACGATACAAGTGCAAACACTTGTTTGCAAACGCCTATGAGTGTGAGTTTTCATTGAATACAATTCAAAATGGCTTGTGTTTAAACACCGCCCAAAAAAGTACCTATTTTACTAACAAAAAAAAATCTAAACGGTTACCAAAATGGATAAATGGTCACCAAATTAAATTTCCTAAAATATTACGAAATAAATAATTTTTTTCGTGTTATAAATATTTTTGTATTAATTATTTAAAAAAAATAACCTTAACCCACTGTTATCCGATTCGGTTCTGTCACAGTACATTTTATTTTAGGAAACGTAATTTGGTGACCATTTATCAATTTTGGTAACCGTTTAGAATTTTTGGTGGCCGTCTAAATTATACCCATTCAAAATACACTAGTTAAGTGTAACGGCTTTTTATAATTCTTATGATATAATTAGTATTTGATACAGAAACAAGTGACCTAAAACGTGACCTAAGATTATAATATCTGAGTAGGTACTTACATTTCAAGGTATCGATAAGCTGTCAATTTGATGCGCATATATCGGTTCACTTAGCATTGTGGCGTACAAGTACCTACTACGTACATATTGTACATAAGCAGGTTTATCATTATTAATATTTATGCTTGCTAGTATTGTTGTTAATCTAGGTGTTTTGGTTACATGAATAATTTAAACGCAAGCAAAGTTTATAATAAATCCGACTTCACCGCGATATCTTCGGTACCCTTGATCACATTAAATGAATTAAATACGCTTTATTGAGAATAATTTAAAAAAAGTAATGGTCAGGTCTTGTTTAAATTTAAACGGGACCAATGGGAAAATAACAGCTTTACAACAAAATAAATCATCGACATCGATTCACCCAGAAAGAAGTTATGAGGTAACACACAAAAAATACGGAATTGAGTCCCTCTTCCTTTTTTGTGAAGTCAGTTAAAAATATAATTTAGCCGTTAGATAGATAGAGAATACTTTATTGATACACTTTATAAGATGAGATAAAACAAAGGTAACAAACAAGCTTATACGTAAAGTATCACAACAGGCGGCCTTATCACTAATAGCGAACTCTACCAGGCTCTACCATTTAGCCGTTTACCATTTAGCCCCGAACTGAAATTTCGAACGAACATTTTGCCTCATGAAGGAAAACTTTTGCGTTGCTTATTACTTTTTTCCTAAAATAATTGTTTGATTTTTGTAATTGTTATTTAATAGTTTATTAACAAAAATATCGGTACTTATATCTACAGACATATTATTATAGTAGGTATGAACAAGTAAAATTATTGTTGCACATGTACCTAATGCTTCTATATTACAGTAATACAGTAAAAAAAGTGTCTATTCATTATAGGAAAGGTGAAGCTCCTTGAACTGCAATTAATGTTTGGTTAACACTGACCTCATACTAGGATTCCCTGTGTTATGAGGACCAGTTTCTCTCATTTGTGCTATTTTTGACTTGATAATATACATATATTAAATTTGGTTTCAATCATTTAATATGAGAATTTAAAGTATATGTATGACATGCAAGTTTCAGCTTTAAACTTCCCTTTTTTAAATCTGATAAAAAGTGGTAGTGAACTTGAGCACTTGTGCTTTCTATAAGCTTGTAAGTAACTTAGTTCATCACTTTATAGACATGTTTATGTTTAGTTTTAGAAAATATAGCTCGTACAGCCATTCGCCCTTTAAAAAATTGTTTTGTAAAAAAGTTAAGTGTTTAAACTTAAATATACTTAACCAACGTGAAGTTAACGTCCTGAAACTTAAAAATAAATGTTGCGTCGTGGGTGATGTGCTGTAAACAGATTAGCCTACTAACTTTGTACCGATGGCAGAAACATACAACTGAATATTTATTTTTTTAAACGCATTTACACTCACAGACACTAATAGGACGGGTGCCGGAAACATTAATATATCCCACAAATAATAATATGTAATGTACATTATGTAATTTTTTTTAAATAATAATACGATAGTTTTTGCACCCCTGAATTAGAACGAGAATTTTATGAGATATTAGTCAGAACTTAGATGTCTATGCAAGCTTAGTCGAGTATGTGTTGTATTGGTGTTGACTAAAAACAAGCGCCTTTCTGCTTCTGCTGTTCATATTTTAATTGATAAACTAGCGTGACAGCACTAAAATGCATGCTATCTCTGTCTTGTGTTTTATTTGTAAGAGACAGGGATAGTTTAAATTTAATTTAGTGAGTGTACATCAGAATCGAGCCATTGACTCACTTTTGTATGCCTACTGCGAAAGACGTAAGTATCCATTTATATCGAAATTTATTTCACTGTAGAACCTTGGGATCTCACAACTTTCGGAAATGGTAACACAGTCATGACGATGAGACTTGTTTATAACGTTCTAATATAATCAATAATTAAACGTAAAACACTTACGCTAGGTACTTAATAAAATCTTTATGAAGCGTCACAATGTAATGTAAGAGTAAGAAACACAATAAATTTGGAAATAAAGCTTGTTTTCCATCCGGGAATCGAACCCGATATTCGCCCTAAATTCAAACCTATCTCGCAGCTTGACTATACCAATTACAAAAAAAAAAACGAAAATTCGCGCAGATATCTCCAAAATCCGTACGGTGTACGATTATTAATTTTAGGGAATATAGACAATTAGCCCGTAGATTATATTTGAAAGCTGTTGTAAAAAATAGTTTTTTAGCATATTTTTCTGCGCACCGTACCCTAGGTGACAACGGAAGTCGCTCGAGCGTACCGTTGCGCAACCGGCCAGCCGGCATTGTCTTGCCGATGGTACTTGCGCGTTATTAGCCCTGTTGTTATTATTGCTGACTGTACTTACTAGATAATAAAAATGTAGCAAGTTTTCGTCTTGGCGTAGCGCATGAGAGCGATGGACGTTGCAATATTTTGTGTATATAAATGTGATATAAAATAATTGCCATGTTGTATTTATGTTATCGTGTACCTAGTTTTATTAGATGTTAAGGTTATAAATTTTTGTCATACATTAAATTCACCTTTGTCTAACTGCTTAGTCAGCGTACGCTGATCAAGTGGCTATTAATTAATTTGACTCCGGATTGTCTTAAGAATATTGTTACTTCAAACTAACGTTTATCCCAATAAAACAGCCTGTGACACTCAGGTATAATATCACTATTTGTTACTAAAAGAATTTTCAGAAACGGATCAGTAGTTTCAGAGATTAACTTTTACAAACAAAAATCTTTATCTTTGCCGCCAGCATGATGACGCTACCCACTGGTAGTGGACTTGAGCTTTTGAGTTATTTATAAACCCGATGTTTTGTAGGTAACTTAACTTGTAGGAAATATAGGCAAATGGCCCTCATAGAAAAAAATCTTTACATATTCATTATATTAGCTATCTATATACTAGCATATATAAGTGAAAGAATTTTCAGAATTTTCAGTAGTTTAGATTACAAACAAACAAACAAACTCATTAAGACACGACAGATTCTAGCCGAATTACAGGACGAATGACGCAGGATACGTAAGTCTTAACTGGACAGAATATGTATGTCAGTGAAGTCATACATTACAAATATGTATGTTTAAACTTAATTTCATGCAAAAGTAGGCTGAACTCCTCTATTACGTCAATATATTACTGGTAAAGCCAAGGATTATGATGAATGTTACTAATATTAAGATATAAACTAATAGTCAACAAATGATTGGTAAGTCTGTAAAGAGTTACGAAGAAATAAGTTACAAAATAATACTTAACAGATTAATCATCCAATTCAAGATAAATGATGTCAATAAATGTTATGATTAATGAATTGCGAGTTGGATTAGATGAGTGCGCGTTCGCCTTCTTAGCAATGGGTTTCGCTTTCAATTCCCGGTAGTAACACAAATTTTCTTCCCAAAGGAAATTTGTATATCTGATTTTGGGTGTGATTGGCTGTGGGATGTGAATGTTTCCGGCACCCGCTATACAAGTCATCGAACTTAGTGTGGGGCTGTGTGTGTTATTTTAAAGTATTTAACCTTACTATATCGAAGAGACCTCGAGAATACCTTTTTCAGTTCTTGTAAGTAAATAATTTTTTGCTTTAATGTTTTTTTTTATAAATATAAACTCTTTCACACTCACAGCCCCACACTAAGTTCGAAGACTTGTGTCGTGGGTGCCGGCAACATTCACATATCACACACAATCACAACCAGAACCAGAAACACAAATTTTCCTTGGGGAAAAAAATTGTGTTCCCGCCGGGAACCGAACCCAATACCCCTGCTTAGAAGGTGAACACTCACCCAACTGAGCCAACGGGCAGTTCAATTATTGGTCCAGACCAACAATGAAAATTTGTTTATTTGGCAGAGAAAGACATAATACAGTACAATTGTGCTCTGGCCCTCAAACTAGGCAAAGCCTGTATCTTAAACAATAGTTAAACGAAATTGAATTCATTTTTAATATAGAATATGTTATGTAGATTACTTATCTGTACCTTCAAACTGGACATGTTATGCTCCAATTTGAACCTTAACTACTACTTTTTATCACAAACATTACATGTCACGATATATTTTTGTTGAAAGATAATGGTTAAGGAGATATATTCTCCAGTGACACAAGCTCTGTTGATACCGCAGTACCAGTTTTCAAATAAAAAAAGAATCATCAAAATCGGTTCACCTAGAAAAAAGTTCAGAGGTGACACACATAAAAAAATATAGTCGAATGGAGGACTCTTTTTTTGAAGTCGGTTAAAAAGAAGACAAGTGTTGAAGTCACGGGTGAATAGTTATCTTCTAGGCAAGCTTGCTCCATCGTCAACCACATCGTCGCTTACCATCAGGTGAGATGGAGGTCAAAAGTATGCAAATACTGAATAGTATATATGCTTGCTAGTTTTTCACTACAATATTTAATAGTGTATAAGATGAGCTAGCGATACTATAGATCTACTTTAGTCACGGCTTTTCTAACAATGGAGATGTACTATTATGTATTCTGTAACTGAAGTGAAGTATATGACGTCACAACCTTACTCATCCATCCAGTGAAACAGTTCTTAATTTTACAATGTTCTCATTTTGGTGTATTTACTCGAGGCTCGTCACAGTTTGCGTGTTTTGTAGTTTTTCGAAAGAAATAGATTACCTAGTTAATAAACTAATATATTAGTTGTACTTTTGTTGCACTGAGATTAAAATGCAATATGTATAATTTAAACGTAACGTATGTTGTAAACACCTATAAAGGTATATGTATCAGAACATATACTATGACATATTATGTCATAGCCTTATAAAATGTTATATTAATTGTAATGTGTAATATGTATACTGTTGGAGTTTCTTAAATAAATAAATAAATAAACGTAAGCAAAATTTCAACAAACGATCTCACCGCATTATCTCCGGAACCCTTGATCAGATGGGTTATGCCACTGCGCTCCACGAAATAGTGGACAACGCTCCACGAGCACTTTTTCTGACTTTTATTAAAAATAATATATCTTGACAATTTTTATAAGGGAACAACATGATATTATATCATATCAAATAAAAAAAAAAAAACATCAAAATCGGTTATACTAGAAAATAGTTCTAAGGTCATAAAAAAAGTCGAATTGAGAACCGCCTCCTTTTTTTTTAGAACTCGATTTTAACACTCTCCCTGCACTGCCAAAATACTGGTCTATACATCACACATCAGATTATCATTTCCAGACAACGTGGCAATGCTACCAGCATTTTGAGAACGTCACCTACATACTCTTTTAGAAAAAGTTTTGTATGTAATTTTTAGTTTCCGTTCATAGTAATGGCATAAATGGTTAAGGCGCATAAAAATATGAACTTTTTAAATTATTATGCGAATTAATGAACTTCCCATCGGCTTAGTTAGGTGCGACTTCTCAGCAAGTTCTTCAGTTATTTATTGGGTTCGATGCCTGGCGGGAACAGAAATTTTCCTTCAGGCAAATTTGTGTTTCTAGTTCTAGGTGTGATTGTGTATGTGATGTGAATGGTTTACTCGCAGAACGTCCAATTCGCATTCGGTCACGCAGTCGCAAAACGTTCCATTCGCAGAATGTCCCATTCTCAAATCGTCCCATACGCAGAACGTCCCACTCTCAAACGGTCCCATTCGCAGTACGTCCCATTCTCAAACCTTCCCATTCGCCTCTTGTCTTCATCGTCACTTCCCATCAGGTGAGATAGTGGCCACATGCATGTGAATGTTTCCGGCACCCACGATATAAGTTATTGAGCTTAGTGTGGGGCTGTGAGTGTGAAAGAGTTTATGTTAGATAGAACCAGTTAAACTTATTTCACAAAATTACTATCTCAATCACATCTTCTAACAGAACTAACAAGCACGCTGTCTCTCATTATTTTCTATAACACAACATGACCAACTCCAATTAAGTACAATTTAACATCAATGAGTCACGGTTAAGTAAAGAGGGTTCAACAACCACTTAACTGTCAATTAAAGTTAATCAGCACTTTAGCTACTGAACAATAAAAGGAAATACGGACTTCCTGCTGTTTAAAGTGTTTCTCAAATTGCTTCACATTTTTTTTTGTAGATCTTTAAATAATGAAAATAAATAAAGTATATTTATTTTGCGTTACATAGACTCATAATAGTAGCCATTCCCCGCAACTTCGCCCCCGCTACAATTGACAAAATTAGAATTTTGAAACTACCCTCAACACTCGAAGTAAGATATAAAGATTAAAATGTAGGTATACAATTTAAATCAGACTCACAACTAAATGCACAAGATTGCGAAGCCAAACTTAAAAGTATATTCAGTGGCATACAACACTAAAAACCACAGATGTATCATTTACAAACCCAGTCAGTAGTGCTTAATCGTCTGTTAAATCACAGTACTACAGTTTAATACAATAACTATGAGGCTATCATCATCATCGCAGCCACAAGAATTCCACTGCTGGACATAGGCCTCCCCCTACATACCAGCACCCAAAAACCACACTCTGTTATTTTAAGGAGCTGGGGTGGATGGGGTAGTTCCTGGCAGGGGGAAATGCACAATACACCCCAAGCGGGACGTCAGTGCAGGCCTTAACGCCCCCATATTGAATAAGAATAATAGGCCTCCCCCAAGATCTCCAAAAAGAACGGTTGTTAGCGGCCTGCATCCGGTGTTTTGATGAGGCTATAACATTTATTTATTTATTTAATACTTTATTATTTGTAAAAGTGTATAAAAGGAGCTTAATGCTAAAAGCATTCTCTACCAGTCATCCAGCGGTGTAAAATGAAATTGACATTATCATTTGTTTAAAACCGATGAACTTTGTTGAACCTGGCCCGGTCGTCGACCGCGCAAATCCACCTGTCATGTCTACCATATTTAAACTTTAGTTATCTGCTATATCAAAGTGTGCTATGGTTTAACCGACATTTGGGTAACTGGACTTTTGATAGAAATGTAGGTAAACAATGAATTAATATTCATTATTGATGTTGTGTTCCGCTTGCGGCAGTTTTATCGGTATTGTTGATGTTGGATTATTATTTGATTTGGTTTTGAGATATATGTGTCATGATGCCGCGCCTTATTCTACTTTCATTTCATTCTACTCATCTTAATGACTTCGGATCGGCGAAGTACCAGCTAGAGGCTCTTAAATCTATTGACCGGCGAGCGAAAAGACTCATTGGCGATAGTAAGCTAGTTGTGACCAAATTGCAAAGTCTCGTTCACCGACGTAAGGTATTTTATCGCTTACATTTTGAAGGATGTGCACAGGAATGACATGAGTTAATTCAACCATGCCCTATTCACCATCTAATAACAAGACAAACTATCAAACGTCATAAATTTATGGTTGACATACCTCCAGTTCACTCGAAGCGTTTCGCTTCTACGTTCATCATCCGAACAGCGAAGGAGTGGAACTCAATGCCTGCGTCTTTGTTCCCCGAACGGTATAATCTGGGAGTCTTCAAGTCTCGAGTGAATAGATATCATCTAGGCAAGCATGTCCCATCTTTGGCCGCATCATAACTTTCCTTCAGGTGAGATAGTGGTCAAATGATTTCCTATTCTGCATTAAAAGGAAAAAAGTTTTGTTTTTAGTTGTCTTTAGTTTCTAAGTTTAGTCTTCTATTTTCACATTCTATTTACATTCGTCCTTAATGTACATGCAATGCATATGAATAAATAAATAAATAAAAACTTGAAAGGTTCTCAATTCGACTGTATTTTTTGTACGTGTGTATGTTACCTAAGAACTAGATTTTTTATTAAATACGTCTTCCAAAATGCTATTATTTAACTCTAAAACCGCAAAAAAATTTATATCGAGTAAAAATTGTGAAAAAAAATGTCAATCGACCTCAAGTATTCAATGAATAATATGATTTCGTATCATTAATAAATAATAATGATCTCTGTGGTAATTAACATTTTAATAACATTAATTTATGTTTACATACATTTGTGTGGATATATCTCACGGTTGGGCTCACACGTTACAAAACTGTTACAAATTGTTGTACAAAAAGTAACTCATTTCTTAATGTATGAGTTACAGTCTCATGTATTATGAAATGTTACTTTTAAAATATTATCTTCACTAATGATACAAACCGAAAAGTGTGTGTATGTTTTATTTCTTTCTTCAATAAACAGATCAATCTTATGTTCGATGAAATGAAATTAAATAAGTATATGTCACACAAAATACAATAAACGTGTTGGTCTTAATTGTTAATTAAATCTTCTATTTTGCAATGTGGTGGCATGTGTAAATGCATGCATGAGATTAGATATCAAAATTGGATTTAATATAAAATTCAATGTCAATAAAAAATAAAATACAATGTTAGAAGAAATAATAGCGAATTCAGTAGGAACGCAATAGTGTTGATAATATAATTATTATGCGTCAAATCGAATTAAGTTTTCAAAACCTCGAGTCAAGTGACCATGACTTCCGTATTTACCCTAACATTCCTATAGTTTTATATATAACTAGCCGTGCCCCGCGGCTTCGCCCGCTATTATCAAGTTAAAAAGTAGCCTATGTGTTAATCCCAAGTGTAAGCTATGTACATTCCAAATTTCATCCAAATCAGTTCAGCCGTTAAAGCGTGAAGAGGGAACAAACATACTTACACACTTACACACTTACACACAAACTTTCGGATTTATAATATTACTAGGATTATCTGGAAAACGGCTGCACCGATTTATACCAAACATAGATAAGAACACTCTCGAAAAAGACACCTTTCAAAAAAATTAAATCGGTCCAGCCGTTTGGAATCTACGATGCCTTAGACAGACGCTAATACTTAGATATTTGTGTCCGTCTGTTTTTATCTTTGTTTCTAGAAAGGTACAATCTGGGTGTCTTCATATCTATGGTCTACCAGTGTATTTTTTAGGCAAGCAAGTTAAATTATCGGCCTCATCTTTACTTTCGTGAGATAGTAGTCAAATTCTTGCCCGTCTACCATAACACGAGGAGTGTTGTTCGTCGGAGATTAAAAATGAGCGAGACGCGGTTACACCAATAAAATAATAATAAAATAATAATAAGTTTCAGCTTAAAAATTCTAAAATTTGCTTTGATTTATTTAGTTATTGTATACATACCTGGATCCGATTGCTGCGACTACTGAAGCGGCTCAGTCGTTACTAGGGTTGTCGAACCGTAGCAATCGCAATAGTTAACTCAACCAAAGATTGTGAAATATGTAGTTGTTGGTTGTCAGCTGTGGTTATGTTTGTAGCGAGTAAAATTGTAAAATTTTTTTAGATATTGAAATTTTATAAGTTGTTTTATATGTTTCAATGTTATACAAAGCTTAAAATACGTCTGACTCACCCTGATGAAAAACAACTAACTTGTCCGAAACGAGGCGACCACAAAGCTTTAAAAAAATTGCCACTTGTGTTTATGTTAGTGTTATATCTGTAAGTTGTTGAAATATTTGATAAACTGTGACTTGTGCATCACGCAGTCACCACAGACCATAAGTAGTCACCGTTTATTTAATGAACGCTGAACGCTGTTTGAATGTGCCTAATGTGGGAAGATAATTAATTATATGAGGAATCCATTGATTTTATTACATTGGTTTGTATAATTAATATATATAAATTTGAACTCGTATACATTTATATAAACGTCATGCAATTAAATACTGCTGGAAATATGAGTATCCATTTCTTTTTCTTAAACTTAACGTTTAATTACTTTTTATATTATTAACAGATTGTTTGAGAAATATGTGATAGATAGATGCCATGTCATGCAGTAGAAAAAGACTATGCTTAATTGTATTTTTATTGGTATCGAAGGGTTTTTGATGGGATGTATTGAAAAAGATCCGTGAAATTGAGTTTGAAAGGATCATAACCTGACTTTTTTAATCTATACAATTTTTTTCGGCCGAGTCTTCACTTTCCATCAGGTGAGATAGTGTTAAAATGCTTGCCTATCTATCATAAATATTATCTTCAATTTATATATATTGCCTACTGACATTTCAAACTCACCACTGCCACAATATAAAAGAAAAGTTACATTATTTTTTGTTAACAATTCTTTAATGAATTCATGGACATGTACTTGAGTAATAATTCTTTCGATAATGACTAAATTACTTCTATTATATTTTTACTGTTAATCAATTGCTATTTTATTTTAAATTAGCTTACCACCATCAAGTTACCACCATCAAGTTGAAAGTCTGCCGCCAAGCCAAATACGGTGTTCCGGCAGTTATCCTTGAGAGCCTGCGTATTCCAGGTCTAGTGTGTTTACCAGCTTCGATCACATCGTCACTTACCATCAGGTGAGGTAGTGGTCAAACACTAGCCTGTCACAAATAAATAAAAATTTTATTCTTGACATAATTCGTAGTTGACATACCTAATGCTTATATATTAATATCTTAATTACCTGACGTCCGACATTATTTATATTTTATAATTGTTATTTACCTGATCTGAATTATTAAATGTGACATGCCTAGAATAACGATCACTGTTATTATAAAGGTGAATAAAGAATTTGAATCTGAATCTAAAAAAAAAATAGTAGGATTTTTGCGGATGGTAGCAACGTAAATTTAATTAATTTATTGACACTTGGCAGCCCTGATCCGTCTCCGGCCGACCGAGGCGGGTAAACGACCTATTTCAATGCGAGTCCGTGCGTTATGCGGGAATGTTAGATAATGGCATGTGATATAATGTTGCAGTTTACACGTCCTTCCTACAAAATCTGCCTTATTATGCACGCAAACATCAAAACTGATTTTTGTCTCATACATATTGTATGAGTCATTCCTACTATTTCTACATTTGTTAAGATCTATAACGACTTTAAGTTGGTTAGCAACTATGCTCACCTAAATTATCAATACTTTTAATATACAATGTGTTTTCTTATATAATAAATAGGCAAAACAAGTGGATGTACCAAAAATCCATAAAATCTGAGTGCAAAAAATGTGTACCTAATTTTGATGTAATTTTTACTAACGTATTAAATTACTGTGAACTGCTCGTTGGCTTAGTCGGTGGCGTTCGCCTCCTAAGCAGGGGTATCGGGTTCGATTTCCGGCGGGAAGTCAAGTTTTTTCCTCAAGGAAAATGTGTGTTTCTGGTTCTGGTTGTGATTGTGTGTGTGATGTGAATGTTTCCGGCACCCACGACATAAGTCATCGAACTTAGTGTGCGGCTGTGAGTGTGAAAATGTTTTTTATTAATTTATTCATACTATTTCGCACGAAAAGTTCGCCATTTTGTTTTCAAACGCCTATCTAAGGACACTTGGGTTTTTAAAATGAACATAAATATATATATATATATATATATATATATTTATCATACCTGCCGAAACCCTTGCTGCCGTTTGGAAGATACAAAGGTATACGAGCTAAGAAATTTACAAATATATATACATACATAAATTGTATACATGATACGCACGAAAGCCATAACACTTCCTTCATGGTCGGGTAAATAAAGTGTAAAATAAACAAAGAGTAGGTTTTGAGAGGTGGTAGAGCATTTTGTGAGTTGCTCGCCTGGCTTGCTACCAAAGTAGCTTACCACCATCAAGTTGAAAGTCTGCCGCCAAGCCAAATACGGTGTTCCGGCAGTTATCCTTGAGAGCCTGCGTATTCCAGGTCTAGTGTGTTTACCAGCTTCGATCACATCTTCACTTATCATCAGGTGAGATAGTGGTCAAACACTAGCCTATCACAAAAAAAAAAAAATGGTTCACTTCTTTCGCAGTCGGTAGTAATTTTGAGTATATTGACTTATTTAACACTATCATTGCTATCATTCGACTTTGTTCATTTCATTCCATCCTTCATTTTAATAAACTTTGATTGTGAAACTCGCTAACCTAAACAGATTTAATAGCAATTGGAGCTAATTATTAACAAGCGTGTGTATGATCCTGTCAGTTACAGTTGTCAGCTTAATTTTGATAGATTTATACGTCTAGACAGAGGCTAAATCTGTTTCGTCACGCAATCTTATTTAGGGAGCTATTTGATATTGGAAATATTATTTTGATAGTCAATTATATTAATGCTATTAATTAGTGAATAATATAGAGCTATAGATTTTTTATCTTAGCACCTGAAACTTACTGCGGGGCTGTGAGTGTGATTGCAGAATCAATTATGTTATTTACTTACATTACGTGATAAGGAATAAGGTGTAACTAAATTAAACTATTATTTATATTTGTACATTAGAAGTTATGTTACATTTATCTCTCTTTCTTTCTCTCTCTTTTGTATAAATTAAATTTCCATATAATTTTATTTATACAAAAAAATCCATATAATTTTTCATTAGAATAAACATAAAAAGAATAATTTATAATAGAGCATTTCCTTGTTCCAGAGCCAGTAATGTCCATATAAGTCACAACTACCCACAAGATGGCCGCCGCTGGCGCAGTGCTCCTGGAGGCCCGGCCCTTCCGGCCCTTCAAGTCCTCGGAGGAGTACCTGTATGCTATGAAGGAGGACCTGGCCGAGTGGCTGACTGTCCTCTACCCCGAACTGAGGATCACAGCTGATAATTTTCTGGATAGGCTGGATACCGGCGTCGCTTTATGCAGGGTAAGTGTGTTTTTTTTTTCATTTTAATAGAATATTATTATCTTATCTTACTACTCCTTATTGACACTAATAATGAGAAGTACAGAAAAAAAACGGATGAATATGGACAATAGGGTAAATTTTCTATTTTAATATTTTAATTGCTTTTTATGATATTTTTCCTACTCTATGTGCTTAATTTCTTAATTTTTTTATGCAATATGCCCTCCGCAGGAAAATTTGTAATATCATACAGAAGTTAGGTAACCACTTTTGTACATATGAAATTTTTTTTTTGCAAAATTTCATGATTCTCACTGACAAGAGATAAAACAGATTGTGTGTATTCTTCCCATCATTCTGGCCTAAACCTTTCCGTATTGCAAAAGACTTAAAAAAATAATTGCTTACATTTATGCAGATCTGGAACGTCATTAATTACCAAATTATGTAAGAAAATTCACACAGAATCGAGATCAACAATATCGCACTTTTGCACGAAATCGATAAAGTACGCACTTAATTAGGGTTAACCTCTTTTGTTATAATAAAAACAGTTTAATGGCTGTATTAAGGGCTCTATAAATAAGTTATAAAAACGCTAAAGGCGCTTTAAAATAATATTTATGTCAGCGGCAGAGTTGTCGGTCGTAATCTTGAGTGCTTTATCATGATTGTAATAATATTGGCCTCTTTTCTATTTGATAAGATAATTTCAAGTTTTGACAACAACTTATTTTCAATTAGTTATCTAGAGACATGCGTATATTGATGAATAACGCGTAATAAGAATAAACAACAAAAATACGTTTAAAGATAGAGTGGATTAATATCCTAACATATTCTGATAAATAACGACATTAAATCTATCTCTAAATGATCTCAACTCTAATATTATATTAGATAGATAGATAACATTCTTGCATATACCATAGTACTATGCTTATACCCTACATTACAGGGTGAATGTCTTTAGTTTCTATGTTTAGTCTTATGACCTACTGTACATGCAATGCATATGAATAAATAAATAAATAAATATTTTGACTTCTTAAAACTTTTCAATTTTTTTTTGTGACAAATACCATTTCTATTTCTGCCCGACCCCTACCAGGGTCTATAAAGAACTAATTTAATTTAAGGAATTGGTACCATAAAAAGGCTGAAAAATCGTAGATATTGTAACCGTAAAAGTAAAAACTTCATAAAAAAAGTATGTCATTCTTCATCATGTATAGCATGATGCCTTCAAATTCTTCTCAGAAGTTTTGTTTAATCCTATCCTACTAATATTATAAATCCGTAAGTTTGTGTGTAAGTGTGTAAGTATGTTTGTTCCCTCTTCACGCTTTATCGGCTAAACGGATTTGGATGAAATTTGGAATGTACATAGATTATACCTAGGATTAACACATAGGCCACCTTTTTACTTGATAATAGCGGGCGTAGCCGCGGGGTAGTGTGTTAAATATGACTTATCCAAGTCTTCTCTTTTTTCATACTTGTAACCATCTTTGTAATTACTCTAAAAATGCAATAAAATACTGAAAAGTGTTAATCGATTTAAAAATTACATACTTCAGATCGCTTGCCGCTTAGTGCACCATTTATTGTTGGGTAACTTATAATAATAATTGTCAATACCTATTAATAACATTTAGTTCACTCAAAGTTGATATAATAATTAAGTTGTTATTGTATTTACGCCAGACATAATAATTCCAGTAGAAATCAATATTTATATTGGAATTTATTGTTAGTCACAAATATACCCATGAGTTAAACCTTGACTCATAATATTTTCAAGTCTGAAAATTATTTATGAAACATACTGAACAGCCCGTTGGCTTAGTTATGTGGGCTTTCGCCTTCTAACCAGGGAGATCGCGTTCGATTCCCGGTGGGAACACAAGTAATCTCCCCAAGGAAATGTGTTTCTGGTTATGGTTGTGATTGTAACTGTGTGTGTGATGTGAAGGTTTCTGACACCCACGACACAAGTCTTCGAACTTAGTGTGGGGCTGTGAGTGTGAAAGCGTTAATGTTTAATATTTATTTTAGGTACTCATGCGTTATTCAATTTTGTCTTTAATTTTTAAATCTTTTACAATTTACTCTAAACTACTTTATCATTTTGTTTAGGCTTTGTTAATGCTTGATAGGCAAGCATTTGGCAACCATCTTACGTAAAGGAATGTTAAGATGCGACCGAAAATGTAGTATGCTCGCCTAGAATATACCTATTCACTCTAGACATGAAGACGCCCAAATTATACCTTTCAGGAAACAAAGACGCGGGTTATTCTTTTCACTCCTTTGCCGTACAATGAAAGTAGAAGCGAATCGCGTCAAGCGAACTGGAGGGTGTTAACCATAAATGGATGACGTTAGGGATTGTCTAATTGCTAAATGTTAAAAGGGGGGTTGGGGAATTAACTCATTTAATTCACACGCACTCTCTTTCTACCTCTAACAACTTTATTACGTAAATGTTAATTTGGTTGAGGTGTGCATTACTAAATGCCTAATTAGTAGCTTTGTAGCACTAATTAATTTTAATAATCACTGACCAGTCCTGCATGCGTAGCGCGCGTGATTACTCCCAACCTGTCAAGCTAAGCTGACAGAACGGTTTGTCAAACGTCATCTGTCAGGACTGTCAGTTGACATGAGAATGTGGGTTAATCTTGCTGTGAAGTATTGCAAACATTGTATTATAATTATCTGCAATGTGATTTAATTAACGATTACGATTGTGACGAATAAAAAATTGTCATAAAATTAAATGTGTGTATGTACCTATATAACATTTTTATTGAGTAACTAGTTCACCTGGCAAACGTTGTTTTGCCTTATAAATTATTTCTTGGAAATATTTGTTTAGTTCAATAACAAATAGGGGTTAATCGTATAATGGTGAAAATTTAGGGTTATATGTATTTATAAATACTGAATCTTTGAAAAAAAAAATTCGGTTGGGCCACCTGTATCACTTAGGGGGATGAAAACTGGACCAAGTTACCAAGTTACCTACCATCAAAATCAGTTCAGACGTTTCGGAGGAGTATGGTAACAAACACTGTGACACGAAATTTATATATATATATACATTTCGTGGAGGAGGATAGGAGTTCCACTCCTTCCTGAAACTCATTGCATGCGTCATTGTTCCCCGATCGGTACAATCTGGGAGTCTTCAAGTCTAGAGTGAATAAAAATCTTTAAGGTTAGCATGCTACATTCACTTTCCATCATGTGGTCATAATTTGCTTATCTAGCATAAAAACACCATAATAAAATTAAATTATTATAAGTGACAGCCATTATTGTTATGTTGTGCATACTTATGACAATAGCCTAAATTATGAATGTTATTAATTGTTTTGTCCGTGATCTAGTTCTTGTATGATTCACAAATGTATAACGTATTTTT
This sequence comes from Lomographa bimaculata, assembly GCA_948107665.1. NCBI lineage: Eukaryota > Metazoa > Arthropoda > Insecta > Lepidoptera > Geometridae > Lomographa > Lomographa bimaculata. The sequence goes on from OX403605.1 coordinate 16,032,173, forward strand.
CCGCACAAACATCTTTATATTGTGGAAATTTAAAGAAGGTAGGGGACTTAATTTTTTGTGCCTTTTGGGCCTACAAAAATATTAACATAATAGCGATCCGCCCCGGCTTCGCCCGGGTGCAATTTCCGGTGGGAAAAAATTTGATAAATGAAGAACCGCTCGACTAATTTTGTGCAAACTTCACATAAACCATCAACTAAATAGTCCAAACAAAGCCTAAACATTTGGTTTGAATAAGAGAGCCCGTTCTTGAGTTTTAAAATTACAGCGAATGGTGGCATTGATTTATATATATATATAGATTCTTACATGCCTATTCATAAAAATACCTTCCATAATATTTAAACGCAAGCAAAGCTTAAAAAAACCCGACTTCACCACTTTATCTTCGGAATTTTGATCAGATTTGATGTACTAAATACGCATAATTGAAGATATTTCAAGAACTACTGATCAGATCTTGATCAAATTTAAATGGGACCAATTGGAAAGCAATACATATCAAAATTTTATTGGTTCACGTGTAACGAAGTTATGAGGTAACAAATGTGAAAAAAAAAAGTCGACTTGAGTACCTCCTCCTTTTTTGAGAATTCGGTAAATTAAAATATGCTTATATTTTGTTTGGATACGTGGTGTTCAACGTCAGTCAAATTAATAAAAAACAGATCACAGCCGTTACAACGTTGCTATCTTCACTTATTTACACGTTTTTATCTCACAAAAAACATACATCCAAAAAAAACAAACAGTCGAATAGAGAACCTCCTTTTTCGAAGTCGATTGAAAGAAAGGAAGTCCACTTTTTACGCTGTCGGTTTTTCTTTTTTTTTAGTATATTATTATTGTCTTGTTTATAAACAGACGATAAGGAAGCAATATTTTCTTTGCCAGCTGTTTGAGACGAAGATAATATTTTCTTTCCACCAGAAAACTATCCGTAGAATAATCTCTGTAAAATGTTGTTCATATTATACATTAACGTATTATACTGGAACACTTTAGTTACAAAATAATGTGATGAATTACAGAATATTTCCCGCTAAAGAATAATACCAGTTAGTCACGGCGTGTTGCGAATGCCACAATGGAATTTTCAGCATTTACCTCATGATTTATGAAAACATGCTGTAATAAACAATATATGTTCAGTTATGACTAATTTAAGAAAACAATCATTAAATATAAAAATATAATGACGTAGGTTATATATACGCCATATTTATGACGTTATAACGCTAAATCCTAAAATATATAATTTTAATAAACCATTTTAATACAAAAGTAATTCAGGAAATTGTCATTGTCAATAATAAATTATATAATAATAGTTAAGTATTGCTGGCAATCGATATCCTTGAGTGAGGTTTAAGTTGTTGTTAAAACTAGAATTATTTTTAAATATATTAATTTTAAAATACTGAAAACATTAAACATCACAATTTTTAAATATGCACTTTTATCCTGCTTAAAAGATTCGTTTATATTATTATCTTACTAATATTATAAATTTGAAAGTTTGTGTGTAAGTGTGTAAGTATGTTTGTTTCTTCACGCTTTAACGGCTGAAGGAATTGGAATGAAATTTGGAATGTACATAGATTATACCTAGGATTAACACATTGGCTACTTTTTAACTTGATAATAGTGGGCGAAGCCGCGGGGCACGGCTACTATTATCATATATTTCTAAAGAATTTGACAGTCCTTGATGGCTTAGTGGGCAAGTATTTGATTTCTAAGCCACCGTTGCTGGGATCGATTTCCAACACCAACACACGTAGTGTTTACATGTTAATGCAGCCGACTGTACTAGCTGTGTCTGCGGAGTATAAAAGACTGAAAATTCGTGGATATTGTAGCCGTTTTTTTTCCTCTGAAATGGTAATAGTAAAAACTTAAAAAAAATTTATTTAACGCTTCATCATGTAAAACATGAGCTTCTTCTCAAAATTAAAGAAAACTTATATTACATGTTAAATAAAAATTATCTAAGTCCTCTATTTGCATACTCGTAACTATTTTTCTCCTAAAGTATTAATCACAAGGCTTTTTTATTATTTTCAAAAATAGTAGAATGCAATATTGATGATCTCGCCATATTTTACGAATACTGTTGAAATCCGTCCAGCCTTTAAGAAGATACGAGGTAATAAAGTAATTTACAAATATACATAAGTACTAGCTGCGCCCCGCGGTTTCACCCGCGTTGATAATGATGAAAAGTGATGATGATGATCATGATGAAAAATAGATGTTGGCCGATTCTCATAGATACCGGATAAGCACAAAAAATTTCATCATAATCGGTCAAGCCGTTTCGGAGGAGTATGGCAACGAAAACTGTGACACGAGAATTTTATATATTAGATAAACGATACGCGCTAAAACATAAACCTTCCTAAGCAGTCGGGTAAAAATAAATCGATCCTATTCTAGACTATCTCTAACCAAAAATATCATTAATAAATATCCTGCCAATTCAGAGATCCTTTCAACTCACACAAACACATGATTTGAACAAAAGTTTAAAAAAATGTGTATTAATTTTTGTTAAAAAAAAGTAAAACTATCCTGCCAAAATTCAGCAAAATAACATCTTCGCGTGTTACGAAACACCTAGGTGTCCGAAGGTCGATTTACCAAACACAAGTATCCGAACGCTAACGAGGACTTACAACATTCACAAGGTCGCCTGACGGATACGTTACATCTCTATTCACTATTATAACAAACTAGCCGTACCCCGCGTCTTCACTTGCGTTTATCAAGCTAAAAAGCCTTGTAAATCATAGGTATAAGTAAATATACATTTCAATTTTCATCCAAATCCGTTCAGCCGTTACAGTGTGAAGATCTAAATCGAATATCTAATCTAAATATTCCACAACACAGGCTCGCCTAGTGTGTAAGTTAGAAATGAAAATGTTGTTGTATCCACTTTAACTTAAGTATGATTAAAAATAAATAAATAATTAAAATAAATAAAATACAAAATGGTTTATTCACCTGGGCCCAAAAGAAGTACTCATGAAAGTTAATGACTCTATTGCCAGATTCGCAAAATTACAGCCATCTCGAGAAGAACCTGGCAAGAAACTCGGCGGCGCATTTTATTTCGTTCATTTTTTTTCAAAAACATTCTTAATCTCCATTAATATTAGTAGGATGATCTCGGCTTGGCGACATTTTGTCTGGCTGATTGTGGTATTATTGATAAGGTGAATATCGATTTCGTTGTTACTAACTATGTATTTTATTATATCAGATAGGCAGAAGCTATATCGCACGTTGCAATTGAATGATGATGTAATCGAGCATGAATATGTCATAGTATGTATCATTTGAACGAAAAACCAACTTTTATTCAACTAATATTAATTATCCTACTAATATTATAAACTAGCCGTGCCCCGCGGCTTCGCCCGCTATTATCAAGTTAAAAAGTAGCCTATGTGTTAATCCTAGGTATAATCTATGTACATTCCAAATTTCATCCAAATCCGTTCAGCCGTTAAAGCGTGAAGAGGGAACAAACATACTTACACACTTACACACAAACTTTCGGATTTATAATATTAGTAGGTTCTGAAAGTTTGTGTGTAAGTGTGCAAGTGTGTAAGTATGTTTGTTCCCTCTTCACGCTTTAACGGCTAAACGGATTTGGATGAAATTTGGAATGTACATAGCTTATACCAGGGATTAACACATAGGCTACTTTTTAACTTGATAATAGCGGGCGAAGCCGCGAGGCACGGCTAGTACTTAATCAAGAAACCGAAAGTATGTGTGTAAGTATGTTTATTCCCTCTTCACGCTTTAACGGCTGAACGGATTTGGATGAAATATGAAATGAACATAGCTCTTACCTATTATTAACACATAGGCTACTGTTTTACTTAATGAACGCTGGCAAAGCCGCGGGGCACGGCTAGTTATATTATAAATCTGTTTGTGTGTAAGCATGTTTGTTCCCTCTTCACGCTGAACGGCTGAACGGATGTGGTTGAAATTTGGAACGTACATAGTTTATACTTAGGATTAACAAATCGGCTACTTTTTAACTTGATCAACGCAAGCGAAGCCGCAGGTCACGGCTTTCATAAATAACCATTTATTGTAAAAAAAACTAGTAACAAGGTTTCTCCCCAAGGAAAATTTCTCGTTGTGGGTGTGATTGTGTGTGTGATGTGAATGTTTCCGGCACCCACGATACATGTCTTCGAACTTAGTGTGGAGCTGTTTGAGTGAAAGCGTTTATGTTATGTTATTCACTACTTCGCTGTATAGTACCCGGCGGAAAATAATGCACATCGAGCTAAAGAAGGACTGTAATAATTTATACGCAAGCAAAGCTTAAAATAATAATGATGAATTGAGTACCTTCTCCTTTTTTGTAAAGTCGGTAGAAAAACCGACTTCACCGCTTATAATTTGTTGATTTTCTCAACAAGCGCTAAATCAATTTCGATAAAATGTGTATAGGACCACCTCTGAATTATGATCTACTTAAAAAAATAATCATCAAAATATATTCATAATTGGCGGAATAATCGCGTAATTTACTTACAAAAAAACACAGTCGAATTGAGAACCTACTTTTTTTACCGACTTCCCAAAAAAGGAGGAGGATTTTGATGATATTTTTTTTTATTTGAAAGCTGCTGCTTTTCATATGGTCCCATTGAAATTTGATCAAGATCTGATCAGTAGCTCTTGAAATATCATCAATAATGCGTGTTTAGTACTTCTAATCTGATCAAAGTTCCGAAGATAGCTAGTGAAGTCGGTTTTTTTTAAGCTTTGCTTGCATTTAATTATTTTATTAGTCGGTTGAAAAACCAACATTCACTCACTACATTCAGTGACGTCCTGTCGTTTCCGCAAGAAGTTCGATAGAGCGCGGTGCATGTGCATTATATTTACCGCTGTACGTTTTCGTGAATGGATATTACTGTTATATATTGAATCATTACAGTTTCAGCGAAACGTTACTCATCGACTACGAGACTGTTCCTACTTTTTATCTGTCGGAAAACACACACTTTTGTTTTAGTAACTTCCGATTACAAGAAGTATTGTCATTGTTTTAGTAACCGGTGTGAGTGATGAATATACCTACATAACTTTAGCATTAGTTAGAAGTAGATACGGACGATTGTTTGTTTGAGGAAATGTAAGTAGTTTCGGATGTGTATGATTCTAATACTGCTAGTGTCTGCTAGGTTTCTTACATCTCTGACAGGCATTTTAACTTGTCGATGAGTGGTCTCCTAGCATTTGCTAGCAGACCACTGTCTCACCTAATGGGGAGAAATATGCTTATCTCCTTGAGACATTTTTTTAAATTGATGATAGGCAAACGTTTGACCGCCATCTCACCTGATGGCAAGTGACGATGCCTTCGACGATGGAGCACGTTTGCCTAGAAGATGCCTATTTCTTGACTTAAAGACTCCCATATTGTATTTATCAGGAAACACAGACTCAGGCAAGGAATTCCACTTCTTTGCAGTCCGCATAATGAAGATTTAAGCCTGTATGAACATAAGTCCTGCTTGCACAGTGCGGGATTTGAAAATTAAGGTTTAAGGGCTGCTATTATTAGACTCATGGGATTTATAATATATATATTGTAGTATAGTATGTAGCAGCATGTTATGTTTATCTATATATAGATACACTATATACACTGACTATATTGCTAATCTGGCGCAGAGTCACGAAGTGGCCTGACCCCAGATGAACTGGGAAAAAAAAGAAGAAGAAGAATAAATTTCAATAACAAAAATATTTGTACAATATTACTGTTTAATTAATTAATTATAGAATTTTTGATCAATATGCATACTAAAATACCATGTAGTTACAAAATTGCCAAGGGCAACAATTCTGCTCCAACTCGAACATTTCAATAATAACATAGAATCAAAAGCTCCTTTACAAAATTTTGCGAAAAACCCTAATGCTACTTTAATAGGTCTATTCCTTCTCCGAAAGAAGTTATGAAATTAACAAGGACTTGAAAAATATACGGACGTAACCTCATCAAATTACGGATGGAGCGTCCATGTGTGCGCATCTCCCTGCAAACTGTCACAGACAACTAAATTGTGGGGAGTTTTGCCGCCAAAGTGAAAAAATGGCTTTGTTGATTTTGTATAATTTTCCAAAACTGTGATTCTTCTAGTGTTCATGTGTAATAATGGTGGATTATTAACCGGTAATATATTTAGTAAACGTGCATAAGTGGATAGGCAAATGATACCAAGTTGAAAAACGTAATTTTCGCCTTCGCTCTAAAACTCCAATAGAAGTTCTAGTAAAGTTTCTACCACTTTACTACGGCATGACTTGACTATGACTGGACCATGACTCTTTTATTTGACTTTGACTGTGACTTGTGACTTCTAATACGAAATACACTTGTTTTATGGGAGCCCCCTTAAATATTTATTTTATTTTATTTTTAGTATTTGTTGTTATAGTGGCAATAGAAATACATCACCAGTGAAAATTTCAACTATCTATCACCGTTCTTGAGATACAGCCTGGTGACAGACGCACGAAAGGACGGACGGACAGCGAAGTCTCAGTAATAGGGTCACGGGACCCTATTACTGAGACTTACACTTACACGAGACCCTAAAAAAGAACTGAACAGTGTGAAAGGTGACTTAAGGCCGTTTGTCGAACCTTCGTAGTAATCGTGTGCGTGTAGGTCGCGTAATGATAAGCGAAATTTGTAGGACCTAGGGTGCTTCACCCGTTTTGTATGCAGCGTTACGTCCGTATTTTCTTACGTCCGTGGAAATTAGCGAAGGACCACTACATTTCGACAAATTATGCATTCCCGCTCGTTAGGTACAAATTGCCACGTGCAGGTCAAAAATTATTAGCTTTGCTATATTTTACGAAGTTTTTTTCGCGTAATTTAGATTATATTGTAACAAATTATACAGCCAGACATTGTTTATGATGTGCTAATGTTTAATTTTGTATAGCGTCTAAATTTGATCCATAATAAGATAATAATATCGATATACCTACATAACGTATACACAGCTTCTTTTCACTCTTTCTGACAGAAAAAATAAAACCTATCGTATATTTTAATTTAGAGAATAATTAAACGCAAGCAAAGCTTAAAAAATCCGATTTCATCTTCGCTTTCTCTTCCGCTTTATCTTCGGAACCTTGATCAGATTTAATGTATCAAACACGCATTATTGATGATAACTCAAAAACTAGAGATCAAATCTTGATCAAATTTCAATGGGACCAGATGAAAAGCACCAGCTTTCAAATTAAAAAAATAATCATCATAATCGGCTCACAATAAAATAAGTTATGAGGTAAAGACGGTTTTTTTAAGCTTTGCTTGCGTTTAATTATTCTTGTAGGATATCTTTGAAACGAACTTTGCAAGTATAATACGGATCTGGATTTTAATTTTTTTTTTAATTTTATGCTGCTGTAAAATTGTTATTTTTAGTTTTAAAGATGACTAGATTTACAGTTAATGCATACGTATAAAATATGAATCGTATCCTATACTTAAACAAAAGTAAAACTGAAAAATAAACATTTGAAATTATATTTAACAACCCAGTTGGCATAGTGGGCAAGTCTCTGTCCTCTGTGCCGTGGGTTCGATTCCCTGCAAGGGCACAATTCCCCTTCCCAAGGGACATTTGTGGTTCTGGTTCTGGGTGTGACTGTGTAAGATGTAAATGTTTCCGGGACCCGCGATACTAGTATTTGAAGTTAGTGTAAATGTGTTCATAGGAAAAAAAACAACGGGTTGCATTCCGGGAGTGCCGGTAGAAGTGAAAACTTGAACATTTTTCACGCGCGGTAGAAAGAGAGGGATATTACTTCCTCTCCGTCGTCTTACGAATTTTCGATCAGGTCAAGTGTCCTGACGCGAGTTTAACATTTATCTTATTTTTCTCTTATTTTTTACCCATCCCAAAAAAGTACACAACGCCGCTAAAGAAGTTTTCACTTCAAAATAATTAAAAGCGTTTTTTTTCCACTAACCAAAATGTAGGTCCCAGTTCGGGGAAAATCACTCGTTTAACTATAAATTTTAATGCAATATTTCCTTCAAGTTTTCAATATTCTCTTATCTATAGTTGCCTTATCTTAGTTACGGCTCAAGAGTTATGTTTTAATCAATTCATACAGAGCCGAACACCGCTATCGGTAACTGCAATAATTATTATACAAGAGTATAACAACACAAATAAATTATAAAATAAACACACTTATACAATCACAAGATAATTATTATTGTGATTGGAATATATATACTTTGTTGAATTTATACATTTTATGTAATGATCGAGGATATATTATGGTTACTTACACACGTACGAAACATTGTTGGTTACCTTGAAAGCTGGTACTTTACTTGGGGTCCCATTTAAATTTGATCAAGATCGGACTAGTAGTTTTTGAGCTATCCTCAATAATTCGTATTTAATTCATTTGATTTGATCAAGGGTTCAGAACATAATCATAATCATAATAATTTTATTGATAACCGTAAAATGTACACGTCATTAACTTATGTCTAAATACTTTTGGATACACTACTACAATTTAAGTAGGAAAAATATCAAATATACATAACAATTTAATAGTTATATTAAAATCATATAAGTCAATAATAATATTAAAATGTCTATTAAATAAATGTCAGCAAAAATAATAATTGTCAAGTTATGAAATAAATATAATAATATGATTACAATTTGTAATTAATAAATTCGTCAAAGCTGTAGAACATCTGCTGGATAAGCCAATATTTAAGGCGATTTTAAAAAGAAACAACTGAATCGCCCACGCGCTTCAGTTATTTGTAAAGCGGCAAAGTCGGTTTTAAGCTTTGCTTGTGTTTAATTATGTCCAATCTAGTTATACACGGATGACTTAATGCTAATACAGCATTCTCAAAAGGTGCTGGAAAAATCGTAGTAGTGCAGTAAAAGGACTATAAACTTTGTCTATTTATGACTTAAATATACCTACATATATACAAAGTATAACATACTACAAATATAACAAATATAAACATTTCATTCGGTGCACCATTGAAAACTGCCTTTTGATAGTATTAAGATTGAAAGAAAGAAAAGAAAAGAAAGAAAATAATTTATTAGTAACTGAGCAATATGTTAAAACAACAAAAATACTATTATAAAATATACATATAAATGAAAGTCACAAATCGGCCCCAACACAGCATAATGCTGGCAGATGACCAGCGCTGATCTTCCGTTGGAGCCGTTCGGTGAAATCACGACATAGGCATACACACAATACGCGAACATAACAATAAACAACTAAACAAATTTTACAAATAATACAAATATTGTATAGATTGTCATAAAGGATAATGTGTGGCATGTAATAATACCATACTATACTCCTAGATATATAATTATACCAAACTTATATACATGAGAAATTATTATGTCAAAATCGATTAAAGGAAACGAAGTAAACCTTAGGGTGCGCCCGGACCGAACAACATGGTCAAACTGCATATAAAACTTATGTACTTTATCCATTTAAATTGCCCATAATTAATATTCCTGTACAGATAAGGAAAGTCGCAGTATCTTATTTATTGAATCGTTATAATAATATCGTTTATATAATAACAGTAATTTTACTTGATTTACAAGACACGCTCCGCCATTGTCGACGGGCGATAATTATCGTATGCTTAGGTGTTTTGTAAATATTCATAAACAAGTAACTTAGCTCATAAATTATATGTAATTACAGTTTCATGCCCTCCGGCTGCGTTTGGTGTTACTGCTCCATTATGCCGCCAAATAGTTTGAAACGGTTTGCTAGATGGTTGCTTCTAACGCCATTTTATTGGTAATTTTCTTCTCAAAACGCATTTTCAATCGACTTTAAAAAAGGAGGTTCTCAATTCGACTGTATTTTCTTTTTTTTGTACTCTACCAAACAAAAAGAATCATCAAAATCGATTCAGAATTGGCGGAGATATCGCGTAACATACATAGAAAAAAAACATACAGTCGAATTGAGAACCTCCTTTTTTGAAGGCGGTTGAAAAGAAGCCTGTTTTGATCCCGGTAATAACTGTGTACTTTCTAAATTTCATCCAAATCCGTTAAGCCGTGAAAAGGAAACGAACATAATAACACACACACTTACACATAAACTTTCGCATTTACAATATTATAATATTAGTCATTAGTGTGATTCACAATTTATCCTACGGAAAACTGAAACTACCTCGTAGTCACTAATATACCACCCATTTTTCCTGCGCCACAATCAAATCGAAAACCTTAATTTTTCGCCTATTAGTGTTGTGCAATCGCGTTTATCGATACAAACCATCGACCTTGCCGATCGATAGCTATCGACAATTATCGGGTGCGTTGGCGGAGGCGCCGGCGAAGGTGGCTTGTGTCAAGTATACTATGAGAACCTTCATCGCCCTATAAAGGTACTTCGTTAATTATATATATTGGATACGTTGTTATCACTTGCTTTATGATGAGTCATTTATCTCAAATAACTTAGCTCAATAAGTTACTTGAGATTATTTTATTTCAATGATAATTTATATTTGACTAGCTGACGCGCCCGGCGTCGCCCGTGTGGATTATTTACTAACGATTTATATTTTTCACTTTTTAAACCTTCTTTGGACTTCTACAAATATTTCAAAACTAAAATTAGGCAAATCGGTTTAGCTGTTCGGGTTTTTGTGAGACTAACAAACGTCAATATTTTTTTTATATGTATAGATTATCTTAGGTTAGATATAATTCGTACGTATTTATTAGTTAAAATTATTTTCGAACCGTAATAATTGTATTTATTTAGATTAATTATTTTATTAAATTTTGTTTAATACTATCTATTAATTATAAGTGACTGTAGTGTAATAGAAATAATTTTACACATGACGGAAACGATTAGAGTTTAAATGACTAAAGTTAATGTTTTTTTATAATTTCCTATCAATATTATTATAAGTATTTTCTTTGTTTTATTATTCATTTCTTTTCTGTGTTATTTTATATGTTTCTATATTATATTTATGCGTTTGAGTTAAAATATCACATTTTAGAATATAATTTGGAAATAAATTTTATTTAAAAAAAATATTTGAGTTATAAAGCTCTACTGCTTGATTTTATTAATTAAAAGACTTTGATGGTATTACATACTTTTTTATTGCTTTCAATGGCATACATGTAAAGACAATAATTAAATAGTTAAAATAAGGATAGTTTTAAATTCTAATCCTTGAGTCCAAGAGCAAATGTTTGAGTGCTTCTGTTGACCTAGCTCCAGTTGTTATCTAGGACATCTATATACATAGTTTTGTTATTTAAGTATAATTATAATGATATAATTATATTTACTTCCATCCTGCCTCAGAAAGCTTCCACATCCACATATAGCCCATTATTATTAATATTATCAAATGGTTACTTATCCGGCATATAAAAAATAAAAAAATAATAATATTTTAAGGCAGTACAATGGGCGGTCTTATCGCTTTCAGCGATTTATACCAGACAACCTTTGGATGGACAGAAATAGTAGAAGCAACTGAGGTCGGTGGAGGTGAGGTCTACAGTACAAATATACATAAATATAATATATATAGTTAATAAACTATATAAAATAATAAAAATGATAAAAAGTACAAATAAAATATATACTACCTACATAAATATAAGTTGTAAATATCTTAGTTTTCTATCTCTCAACCTCAAACAAAACACCTTTGACATTGACTTTCAAGATGCAATCACTATTTGACTCACCACAGAGATCTAGAAAGTAAACAATCGATTGGACATATCGATACGTCAAAATTATCGATATGAAAATCAATGTTATCGACAATCGAGATGACTTGATAGAATTCGCACAGCGTGCAATTTCCAAAACCAAGTTGATGCTGATAAAAATAAATGATAATAATTATTACTACGTTAGATGGTATGGTAGGTATGATTCTTGAGACTAACTTATGGATAAGTTACTAATTTTTAGTGGGTATTTTAAAAAGGAGAAGGTCTTTCTACCCCGTGGGGTAAAATTTGTATCTTCAAATCAAAATTAAATAGGATATCTTCTAGGCAAGCATGTCACATCATCTGACGCATCATCACTTTCCGTCAGGTGAGATAATGGTCAAATGCTCGTACCTATATATAGCATAAAAAAATAAAATCTTATTAAGTATAAATAGTCATCAATATGATATTTTATATTAACATTAGGATATACGAGAAATCTACGGAACATTTGAATTAATTTTGATGAATTTGGTAGAAAGATATGGCCTAGAGTCCTAGACTCTAGAAAAGCACATGTTGTATAACTTAGACATAACACACGGATGAAACTTGCTGTATCCTATTGTGCTGTTTTTTTTTATAGGCAAGCATATTTCATATTCCAAATTTCACCCAAACCCTTTCAGCCGTTACGGCGTGATGAGAAAACAAAATACATACGCATTTACACATAAATTTTCGCATTTATAATATTATTCCAATATTAATAAATTTCATTCACATGTGTCCCAAAGATGACCATAAGAGAGTTAATGATTAGTTTTTCAAATTTTAATAACTTTACCAATAAAGACAGATGGCGTCACAGTCCACACCTCCAACATATTGGCAGGGTGGTACGCAGAGCACCGTCTCTACTGAATATTGGATAGGTTCGTCGAACGATAGGGCTTGCATGCTGAAGTGGTTCCCATGCGTTGGAATGTCTGATGTGCTAAATGATTGTAACCTAACCGTATTTCAGTGTGTATCACATTAAAGTTCAAAAATCTGTTCCAAAGCAGCAAACAGTGTTCCAGCAGACATTCTTGGGCATCAGACGTTCATGTCATTAAAGACCCAGTTTACCACCCTTGACTAAAAGAACGCCTACCACTGACACATTACTGTTAAAATATGAGTTCAGAATATAAGTTTGTTTTTTGATGCGCAATTTCACAAATCACTACGAATTATCCCAAATACTACCATTTTATGTCTCACATTGCAATTCTAACTCTACCAGTCGGTATTCAGGCGTTCTGATTCCCCGAACCTATCCCATATTCAGTAGAGTAGTGCTCTACCTGCCAAGACTCTACGTGTGAAGAATTTGGGTTACCTGTGGACTCTACTACGAATCGTTTAGGGTAATGTGAGAATGGATAATATGTATAAGCAGAACGCAGACATTCAAGTCCTAGACACATTTTTAAACAGACTTTAAGGCTGTTGTGATTTAAATAAATATTCTGTTATGAGTTAAAAACTTGATTACTGGATCACAATTTTTACTACCTAAATACTTAGACTAAATACTAAGCTTTTTTAGAAATATTAGTAATAACAAGATATTCATCTAGTATTTTTCCAGTTCATAACAATAATAATTCTAGCGACAGTGAACACGCCAGTTTAAAAACTTTTATTCCTTAGCTTCAATTTATGCAAAATCTCAAAAAAATATGAAAATTAATAATTTTAATGATGAAACTATCGTGAGTATTACACATTATGTATTATATTCGGCTTAAAACACGAAGATTTCGACTTACTTTGTCACGCGCCGAGGCCCGAGCCGCACGCCTCCCCGTATCGCGCGTCTGACTCATCCTGATGAAGGACAACTAATTTGTCCGAAACTAGTCGACTACAAAGTAATTCGAAATCTTTGTGTTTTTAGTCGAATATAACATTAAAATAAAAATAATAATTATGGCTAATAGTCAAATGTATGTTGATGCATGTATAGATTGCATGTTTTATCCAAGTTTATGTTTTTGCATGCCATTTCATTAGTGAAATGTGTCAGCTCCATTCATTGTATTGTATACATATTATTTACACATTCTTTTTCATTTGCGATTGGCAGACGTTTAACCTATATCTCAACTGAAGGAAATTGAAGATACGATCGATTTTTAGTCGATGTTTGATGCAGAGAAAACATATTCTTCTTTTCTTTATTCTAGTCTTTTCTAAAGACCCCAGTCTAGACTTGGTTTCTATTTTATAATAATGTTATATTGTGTCAGAGGCGGATTGAGGTCTATATATTATGTAGTCGTCAGTGACCTCGGTCATCTGGACGTAACCAACGTGCTATCTCCTCTGTTCAAAATATCACGATATCTATAGCTGCACAGTTGGTCGTTCTCGGGGTTCGTTCGTTAATAATTAGTTCGAAGAAGAGCATCGTATATGCTCGAAACCAAGATCAAATGACGTGAGTGATATCGTATTTTAATTATATTAATAAAATTAGTTCAATAACAAATTGGATCTACAATATTCTTAACTTTGTTTTGATTCAAAGATTTTTAGCAAGTTGTATATTTAAATACGGCGAACGTTGGAAGGATTGTATCTGTAGAAGACAACGTCCCAGGCCAAAACTGAGCAGAGTATGGATATCGTGTAGGTATGATGAACTCATTGTTGTACAACTAAAAAAAACATATTTGGTAATTTATGTGCCTCACACAATGACTTGTATCGTTAAAAAGATAAACTGAATTCGGTTTTAGTATATTCATTATTAAACACATCACATGTATAAAAAAAGATATGTTTATACCGTCGTTAAATTGTCGCGTAAATTATATTTCGATTTCTGAGTCGATACATGTCCGTGGTGACTTTATTCGGATCTTGAACTTATATTCTCAACAAAATCTACTCGTTTTGAATATCAATAAGTCTTAGCAAAAAAAATAACTCATCCACCCGTCATTTTTTACAATTTTAGATAGGTAGCAATGTAGATCTACATTGCTAGAATGGGCCTGAAGCATCAGAAGAACTGAAATTAGCGACGACAATCGACGCTAATGTTCATTTTTGTAATGGATAATCTCAAGATAATATACTGTCAAACGTCATCCATATATGGTTGACATACTTACAGTTCGATCGAAGCGTTTCGCTTCTACGTTTTTCATCACTACTACGAACGATTGGAACTCATTGTCTCGTCTTTGTCCCCCGAACAGTATAATCTGAGAGTCAAGAGTGAATAGGGATCTTCTAGGCATGAATGTTTTATCTTCGGCCGCATCATCACTTTTAGATTTTGGTCAAATGCCTATCGGGCATAAAAAAACAATTAGGGGTACAAATTAGAAGGCATAAAAGAATAACATTTTGAGGTCCATGGTCATCAAAATGTATGTTTATTTTATTTCTCTGTTTGAAGAATTTGTTGCATAATTTATGTAAGTGCATGGACGGATAACAAACGTAACAAACATACCGATGTGTTCAGAACATCAAGGAAGGATTTATTTTGACGTCTGATTGTCAAAACCTGACTGACAATGGAATTTTATTTGTTACTAGCCGACCCGGCAAACGTTGTTTTGTCATAATAGGGTTGTATGTATTTTTCAAAGCTCATCATAAAGAAATAAAAAAAAAAAGTCCATAAAAAAGAATTAGGTTTGGACCACCTTAATATTTAAGTGTATGAGAAATAGATGTTGACCTATTCTCAGACCTACCCGATTTACCCGAAAATTTCATAAAAATCGGTCGAGCCGTTTCGGAGGAGTTTGGTAACAAACACCGCGACACGAGAATTTTATATATTAGATTACGACAAATTACATGGCAAAAAGGGTTATAATAATATTGAATACTAGATTGTGCCCACAACTTCGACCGCGTAGATATTATACTTTAATCCACAGTTGAATCATCAATAATCTCACTATTTATGGTTTACTATTTTGGCAATAATGGCTTACAGATAAAAGGTATGTTGTATGTTGTTGCGAACTTTTTTGTAGAACTTCTTAAGAGAAATATTTCCACTATACAGTACATTCGTTTAATTCTTACAGTTTTTGCAGCGCACGCTAAAATAGTTCGCAGATGACACAGTTTTTTCAGAATGATTTAACACTTATCGTTATAATTTGGTCAGTTTACACAAAACTTATTTTTATAAATGATAGCCTATGTGTTGTTCTGATGTATGAGCTATATTGTTGTAAAGTTTCATCAAAATCCATTTAGTAGTTTTTGAGTGAAAGTGAAATAAACATTGATTGTGTATCAATGTTTATTTTTATATATTTAGTACAAACTTTTGCATTTATAATATTAGTAGAATTAGTAGAATGTCACAAACAGATGTGATTGGTGGATCTTCTGAGGATGTGATAATGAATATGAATATATTATGTAATTTTGTAAATAGGTGTATAAAAAGCTATGATAATAAATAAATAAATATATTACCAAGACAATAAAACAAAATTGTTTAGCAGTTTAGAGTTATAAATCTAACAAAATTAATGAGCAATAATTAAGTGACGATGCGGTCAAAAATATTATTATTAAAAACATAAATAAAATTGACCTTGTTATTTGTTTAACATCTGTCTGTGCAGGATGTTTTGCACAACTTCTTGCCAAATACGGCCAGATATAAAATACATCTACATGCATTTAACAATATCTATAAAGTATTTAATTAGTCGGTCCCATATTATTTAAAGGAGCCATTAAATTGACCTTTTCCACCGTTACTCGTAACTGTCCAGTTAGTAATTAAATCATTCAAATACAGCACAGTAATTAACACTCGTGTCCATTCCGTAATCATTCAAGTAACTCGACACAGTAACTGGCGCGTGCTCAACCTTCCAATCAGCGTTGACCGTTAAGAGAAACCTTCCTCAAAATAATTAGGATTCATTTCTTGAGTCAATATTTGATCTTATTCATTTGAAAATTTGATATACGATTTGTAGGATTTTTCAAAAGAGGGGGATCTCCATTCGACTGTATTTGTTTTGTGTTACCTCATAACTTCTTTCTTGGTGAACCGATTTTAATTTTTCTTTTTTTTATTTGAAATCTAGTGCTTCTCATGTGGTCCCATTTAAATTTGATCGAGATCTAACTAAGTTTTTGAGTTATCTTTAATTTGATAAAGCGAGGTAAAGTAGCATTTTTAATCTTTGCTTGCGTTTAAATTATTTTATGCAAGTTTTACCGTTGAATGAGTTTCATTCGATAGATTTTGTTCGTGGAAATTGATTCTTTTTATAGTTTATTTTTGTTTTTCTTTTGGCCTTAGCTTTGTATCGTAAAGAGTATGCCTGTAGTTAGAAAAATTTGTTTATTATCTATTTGCAAGCCGATAATGATTTATTTCTTAATTAAAAAAAAAGTGAAATACGAAGTTTCACACGCGCGATCTTGCCCTCCATATTGTTACTCCACTGAACGGACCCCTTTAAGCTTCGTCCTAGACACCTGATATAAGAAACGTGCTCGCGCAGCCTGCTCTTAACCAGCTGACATTTAACCGATGGTTGAGGGGAGTGGCCTCTGTCTTTGAACTTTACGTTTTCGTCGTTTAATTTGAACTTAAGCATAAGTTGGGCCACTGGGCTTTAAATGTAATTAAAATTGGATGGTTATTTTTGTTTTGAGGTAAATTTGCTTGAAAATACTTTTTTTACGTTACATTTTATTTTATTTAAAAACAAACATGTATATATTTAATTGCTTGTCCATATATTTTATTGCCGAAAAAATCATTTATGAAACCTTTTTATATTATGCATATGAAAATGCGAGCGGGTTCGAGCAATTTTCAACTCGGTCATTTTGACTTTTTTTCTTCGACGCCCACGATCTAATCATGGCCGTAAGGGAAAATTTACCAATCATTAAAATCAAAAATCTGGAAACTGACGTCACTCATCAGTTTTCTTTATGACAGATAGGTAAGCATTTGGCCGCTATCTCACCTGATGGAAAGTGACGATGCAGCCGAAGATGTAGCATGCTTTCCTAGAA
Source organism: Lomographa bimaculata (assembly GCA_948107665.1). Taxonomy (NCBI): domain Eukaryota; kingdom Metazoa; phylum Arthropoda; class Insecta; order Lepidoptera; family Geometridae; genus Lomographa; species Lomographa bimaculata. The sequence continues at coordinate 16,050,058 of OX403605.1, forward strand.
GATTCCTATTCACTCATCATATCAGTCTAGCCAATAACGTGCGTTTTGCTATTTTGAATGTAAAAATCCCTTTTTAAAAAAACATTTTAATTAAAAAATAATGATAAAGGTGTAAGGTATTAGGTTAAAAAATATATATTTATGTATATTTAAATCTCGTGCATTCTTAGTACATATTATGCTATTTGCATGGAACAATCGTACTATGTCCTAAATGTATTTATTATTTCCGTCCATTGTAATTTATACATGTCAAAATAATTATCGTTGCGTCGCTCAATTATTATAAAAAAATGAATTTACCTCCCTTAAGCCCATATGTCAAGAAGAGCGAACAACATAATTACCACATTTAACGACACATAAAAGCCCCGCCACCTCAATGGTCACCATTTAACCGCGATCGCATCTGTCAATGTCAAATTTGACACTGACATTGCCAACCTTGTCCGCCTTATTGTCATTATAACGTTTTGAAATTGAGGCGTAATTGAATTATAATGATGTTAAAATGAGACGTTTAAAAGGTTTTATGTGAACGCTGACTTGTAAAGTAGGCAGTAAATAGTTTAATGTAGTTATCATTAGTCATTAACTTTCATGAGTGCCTCTATGGGGCACGCGTAGATAAATAATTTTGAATTTTGACGACCCAGTTGGCGCAGTGGACATGTGCCCGCCCTCTGCGCCGTGGGTCCTGGGTTCGATTCCCGGCTGGAGCACAAATTCCTTCCCAAGGGATATTTGTGCTTCTGGTTCTGGGTGTAATGTGTGTGTGATGTGAATGTTTCCGGCACCCACGATACAAGTCTTTGAACTTAGTGTGGGGCTGTGAGTGTGAATGCGTTTGTTTGTTGTTTGTTTGTATTTTAACATAAGTACACTTATGTTTTTTCATAACGCGTTCGTTTTATTTATTTTCTATTATGTATGTATTATCCGATCTATGAGGCCTTCACCCGCGGAGGGGCCCATATCCCATTTAATCATACTAACCATTAGATTATAAGCAAAATCAAACCACTAACAATATAGATAGCAACATATTATTTAAAATGTTTTGTAAGAGATACGGGAAATAAAGGCTTTTTTATTTTATTTATTATTTATGTATGTATGTATTATAACTTAAAAATAATATACGAATGTGCAAGAAGCTTTAATTTGCTGTACTTTATCTCAATAACTTTAATAATAGCAGTAATATATTAAAAAGTAAGAATACTTTTATGTGAAGATTTTATTTCCTTTCCCACAATTTAAAGAAACACAAATTTTCCTTTGGGGAGAAAACTTGTGTCTCCGCCGGGAATCGAACCCGATACCGATGCTTAGAAGCAACTTAGCCAACGGGCAGTTCGAATCAAAATCAAAATCGTTTATTTACATGGGCCCCAAAGAGGCACTCATGAAAGTTAATGATTCTTTTGCCAGATTCGCAAAATTACAGCCATCTCGAGAAGAACCTGGCAAGAAACTCGGCGGCGCATTTTCTTCATAAATTTTTTTTTAAAACATTCTCTAATACATAATGTTATTAACCTAGGTGTTATTATGGTATATATTAAATAATTATATTAAATCAAAATATGTTATTATTCTGTCATCGGAAAAAACAACGATAGCACCCTAAATTCTCGTTCAGTTGTTGCCCATAATCGTCATACAATTACCAAATAATCCATACAATTTCTCCTCCACACGTCAACCAAAATACTTCTTCCAAAATTATCCACAAATTACACAATATGCACCCTAATGACTTCCATGTAAGGTTGTGATTGCCATTCAATATGTTTAAGATAACTCTAATTGTACATTTTAATTGATCACGGGACATATTTTAATGAGAAAGTTTGGTCGTAGTAAATGTGTATTTTTGGTAAACGATGTATTGTCTGACTTTTTTGGATTTTTTGTTATTGATCGTTAATTTTGTTTGTGAAAACGTGATGTTCTGATTAATTAGTAAAGCTGTTATTAGTTTCTTTTTAATGAGATTTTTTTTTAATGGGCAACGGCAAGTGCTACGCTTACTATCTGTTCTTTTAATTTCATAAAAAAATGGTTGTCTGTAAAGTCGGTTTACGGACGATATTTTTACGAGATAACGTCAAAATCAAAATCAAAATCGTTTATTCACATGGGCCCCAAAGAGGCACTTATGAAAGTTAATGATTCTACTGCCAGATTCGCAAAATTACAGCCATCTCGAGAAGAACCTAGCAAGAAACTCGGCGCGCATTTTTTTTTTCATTCATTTTTTTAAATCGTTTCTTAATACTAATACATAATTATATAAACCTAGGCATATCTATATTATGTAGTCGCTAAAAAGCGCTTCACTAGAAGGTGCTTCGCCCGTATTGTATGCGGCATTATGTCCGTATTTTATTACGGCCGTGGCTGGAATTAACGAATTCCGTTTAGATTTGTAGTTTAACACATTTATAGATTTGGAGACGTTTACAGGTATGTCGAAACTGACTGTTTAGGTAACTACCTAACCTCGCCACATAAGTATTAAAAATAGTAAGTAAAAATGTTGAACATACAAATATAAAATAAACATGTATCAGTTAAAATTTTACGCCTGGCAATAATATTCTTCAACCCCAAAAATAAAATTAATTGCCAATCGTAATATTACTTCTACTAAATACGTATCTAGTAATTACAACTTCGGATATACCTACCGAATTAACTGTTATAATAATTATTACAATGATGCAAAAACTTGCATTTTAAACGATTATTATTTTTATATTATTCGTCATAATCATAATTTGCAAGGCTGTTCAGTTTTTATAACTTTTGTAAGAAGGTTACATTTAAAAAGTAAAGTTAAAGACGTTGAAGTTACTTTGCCTAAATTTAATTTTTAAAAATGAAGGTTAATTTATCAGACAGCGACATAACTCCTCTTTTTACACCTTTCAAAATTGACAACTTGTTGACAGTTGAAAATCAAAGAATAAAAATAACATATCGAACAGACTATCTACCTGTTTTGCATACAATAGGAGGTTAGTAAAAAACTATCTCTGATCTGTCGCGCCAAAATGTTACCCATTACAATAAATAATGTTTAGTTAGTGCTGAAAATGGACTTGGTTTATCAGTATAACCCATCTGTCCAAATTGTAAACAAAATAAAACCTTATTTTAATACTCTTACACTTTATATTGAATAGTTTTGTTCCTAATGCATGTCCAATTTTACTTGACATACATAATTAAAGTATAGTAAGCGGATGCTAGGTCAGGAAATGCTGGTGTGTTGCATTCGCAAGCAGGATGTGCAATTGATGTGACTTGAATGCTTAGCTTTATAGATTAAGTAATAAATCATTATAAAATAGAAGGACCATTTTAATTATTAAAATTTTTTTGACTTCAGAAATTAAATATATACAAAATCATTCACACTTATATTATAAATCCGAAAGTTTGTATGTAAATGTGTAAATATGTTTGTTTTCTCATCACGCTTTGACGGCTAAACGGATTTGGGTGAAATTTGAAATGTAAAAAGCTGATATCTAGGATTAACACAGGCTACTTTTTAAATTGATAAACGCGAGCGGAGCCGCGGGGCAGGGCTAGTAATATAAAACTTAACTAAAAATGGAGCGTTTTCTATTATATGCATGATAAACAGAAGAAGGATTTATTTAATCTCTAATTGGCATATCAAATGCTAGTTTGACCACTATCTCACCTGATGGTGTGTTCAAACGGTGGTAAACATAACTACCATCCACCATCTAAAAATCCATTCATTTCATTTTATGCGGTGTCGTGATATATCAGTGATTTGGTGATTTTAGCTCATTGAATATAGATTTTATTGACATAAATGTCTGTCGAATTTAGTGTAACATTAACTCTAATAACATTACACCATTACTTACAACATATTATTTTCATATTCTAGATTTAACCAAGAAATGCAATTCGTGTAAACTAAATTATTTTAGGGACTGTAGTAATTATTATTAGGAAATAGAAGCCACATGATTTAAACATGTAATTACTATTAAGTGCCCATAGTTCTCAACGTTATTGTGATGAAACAAACCCGGCGATAATATTATAAACATGAAATAGGCAATCAATCGACTCTTTTATCATCACCAGAGGGGTCAACCATATCTGGACCTGCATGATCTTTGACCGTACTTCCGTTTGTACACAAAAATAGGTCTTATCTGTGTTGTCTGTGATGTCTTATAGTGTCACTTATCGACAAGTGAAATAGTAACACTAGCGATAAAAAAAAACGATTTAAATAGTTTTAATTTATTCCGTAAAAATCTTTAAACATCTTAAAGATGATTAAATGATGGCGTCGAGGGTTTTAAACTAAGGATGCAAGTCTCTAGGATAGCTGCCGCAACACCGTTTCATGTTATTACTCTGGGTAGGAAGCAAGGAGTACGTGCGTACTAATCATTACAAAGTTTCTAATGTACAATAAACAGTGAAGTCATTTAAATTGTAGTTACCGAAGTAAATAATAAAATTTAGTTTTGAAAAGAGTTGGCGCCAAAAACGTCATGAATTCTTATCTTTCTGTCTCTCTCGCACTTAGGCACCATCACGAGCGAGACAGAGATAGCTATTGTAGATGGCGCCAACTCTCACTGGACCTGTAGTGGTTAGAACAGTTATACCTATTCTTGAAAAAAGTTTTCTCGTAAACAAAATTTCTTATTCGTTTTATTTAAATTCTACGTACAAGTTATTTATGTTTGTACTTTTCCATGTAACTTTGACCTGTGGTCAGCAAACGCGAAGTCCTATCACCCTGTGGTAACCGTTTTCATTCAAAGACGTCAATAGGAGACTTATTTGGCGTAACAATCGGGTGACGTAATCGTTTTATGAATGGGGATAACAATTATTAAAACTACACGACGTTTTAGAAAAAGGTCCTATGTCCATAAGCTCTGTTGGGAGTTAGGACGTTTTGCTGTTGATGGAGTTGGACAGTAACGGAAGGAAGACGTAGGACATCATATTGTGACGCTTTAGTGGTATTCCAAGAGCGAATAAAGGAGCACCTATATATGAATTGAGTTTTTTTAATGTACTATATCTAGATACCTACTAAACTTAGGTACCTACCTACATAATCAAAATCAAAATCGTTTATTCACGTGGGCCCCAAAGAGGCACTCATGAAAGTTAAAAATAATCAACGCATTTCCATTATGGTCAAATGAGCCAATTAACAGGCATAAAACTTGGACCTTTTTATGTTTCATATGCTAGAGTTCGACCACTATATTACTTGATAATAAATTGTGTGGTCGAGGATAGCTGCCGGAATATCAATTTTACTGATGGCTGATGGCTATAGATTCTTATACTTGAAGACGTCCAGTCTGATGGACGATACATACTCCCACATCCTCTAGAATATTGATTTTCGTTTTTTTTCATACGTGCATATCAAAATAGTCCAATTAGGTGCAGAATCTAGAATTGGGTAGAGCATGTTTTTGGACTTAAGATAATAATTAATAACCATCTTTAACCTTTTTTTTATAACTTGAATATTTATGTTGTAAAACTAGGTCTAAGTACAAGTAAGTAATGTACATAGACAATATGTTAAAATGTTAATTAAATAAACCTAATTAGAATAATAATTAAGCCTTAATAATATAAAATATAGATTTGTAAATGTAAAATTAGCCGCAACCGCTGTATATCTCAAATTTGTTATGATATTTAACTTGTATGGACCTGAAGCGAAAGGTCAGAAAATCCCTGAAATTTTCAATACAGCCCACATAAATAGCTTGGCTTTACCAATTTAGATATTATTATACTGTTGCATATTAATCGATTGACAAATCTATTGTCAAAAATACCTTTAAAAACCGTTCTGTGATTGGTAACTAAATTCTGTATAAGTATTTCGTTTAAACGACGACCCAGTTGGCGCAGTGGATGGGTGTCTGCCCCCTGCGCCGTGGGTCCTGGGTTCGATTCCCGGCAGGAGCACAAATTCCTTCCCAAGGGATATTTATGCTTCTGGTTCTGGGTGTAATGTTTGTATGTGTGATGTGAATGTTTCCGGCACCCACGATACGTCTTTGAATTTAGTGTGGGGCTGTGAGTGTGAATGCGTTTGTTTAAACGGAGAATACATTTATTCAATTAAATTACATTATGGGCAACGTTTCCTCATAGACATAGAACCCATCCCATCTCATTAGTATCCTTTTAACTCCCAACTTTCTGTCCAATTAGACTAAAAAACTAAGCTCGAGAAAGCTGACCTGCGCCTTATTGTGCGAAACAATGCACTATAACCTGTAGAAGGTGATCATAAAGGAGATAAGGCTATGGACATACTGACGCGGATGTTGCTACAGCAAATTATATTTCAGAGTTACGATGAGTGGAGATAGGTCTTTTATTATGAGGCACAAAAATAATTTAAGAAATGTTCTTATATTTTTTTATCATAGTTTATAGAAAACTAGCTGTCCCGGCGACCTTCGTTCCGCCTAACAGTCAATGAATGTGCATGTCTAGGAAACCATACCCGGTATGCGTTACAATACCACGTGACTATATTATTACCACTTTCATGTTTATGTTTGCCTAGTACTTTACCAAATCTGATTGACGTATGAGAAAATGGTTTTAATACATCTATAAAAAAATGTGATGTTCCTAAAAAGTATCCTATGTCCGGCTCCTGGTTCTAAGCTACCTCCCTACCAATTTTCAGCCAAATTGGTTCAGCCGTTCTTGAGTTATAAATAGTGTAAACTAACACGACTTTCTTTTTTAGATACATTATATAAAAAAATATATAAAGTTTGTTTAGTTATACCTAAGTAATAAAAAATCTTAATATCTATTACTAAAAAGTTGCCTAAAAAGGCGTACAACATTTTAGTTTCCCAAGTCTGCTGAATATCAAATAAAATAACACAGAAATTATTGATAGAATGCCATCAAATTTCTTCTCGATAGTTTAGCGAGGAAAAACAATTTCAGGCATTGTAGCTGGCATTGCTAATCCAAGATAAAAAACTGATTCTGACTTTGACGATATAATTATTTTAACAGTTTGTCTTATCCTGTGCACTTAGATCTCAATAAAAAGACGTCTAGTATATAATAGTTCCTAAGTAGTACTCGGTGAAGCTTCATTGCCTACTCCCAGGCTACACCACCAGATAGAGAGCCACCCAGATAGGGGCAGTCCAAATAAGAAATAAATGCAACCATCGATAGGGGTGGAGCCCAAGGCAAAGAGCGTAGGTCTGAACCCTTTACAAGCGCTAGCTTCGAGAAGAAATTAGAGTATTCCGTGAGCAGTCTGTGTCCACCTTTATATTGTTTGCGCCCCAGGGCGTATCGCTGCCCAAATGTGGCGGTAATCACTTTCTTTATTTCGCCTTATGTTTGAAAGTTACCAGTGCATCCGTATCAAACGGTTCTTAGACTCGTTAAATTGGATTCTTTTGAGATTTCATTCTTTTTGTGGTTCCTCTTTTCAAGTATTTCCATTTAGTTTTGCACTTCACTCTTGCAATCGATATTGTAAAACAAAATGTTCAATTTTAAAGTTGGTAAATTTGTTTTTATTTTGGTGTGACTATTAACTTTGCTTGTTTCTAAGGGCAATTATTTTTAGCGATACTACTCCAAAAAATGTGGGAAAACATTTTTAGCGGTTTTCATTTGTTTTCTCGAGTAGTACAAAATATTGTCAACACTCAATCGAGATGGAAAGAATTTTTATTGTTATACTATTTTTTTAAATTTTTTTTTTTTTTTTTTTTTTTTTTTATTAATTATTTATAATACTATATTTGAAAGATAAGAGAGAAAAAGTATAATAATATAATCTGGTATAATATGAGAGTCTTCAAGTCTAAAGTTAATAGGTATCTTCTAGATAAGCATGCTTCATCTTCGGCCGCATCATCACTTTCCATCAGGTGAGATAAGGGCAAATGCATACCTATCTGGCATAAAAAAAATACATTAAATTGTATGTCTGATGTATACTTTTTCTTTCTTAATACTAAGTATATTTTCTGTTCATTTTCTTATTCGTATAGGTTGTTCCCTGAGTATAACGTATCTACACTGTTTCTTCTGTGTCAGTACTACAGATCTGTACAAGTCAAACAATGTAATTGATTATGCAAGTGACCGACTTAAAAACAAAAGAAAAATAATAAAACACCTGCATTTAAGAAATTACATAGAACGTCAGAATGCCGAAATTATTAATTCCAATTGTTCAAGTACAATTATAATTACATTGTTCTTCCCATGGATTAAAGTAATCTTTTTAAATATTATCAAAGGAATTACGAAATTAGTCTTGTTTCTAATAATTACATGATTTAGTGAAGCGTTCCTATTGTCTTTAGATTTCTCACATGTTTCGAGGAATAGTGGTTTTTAATTGTTTTTGATTCAATTATTGCTAATTAATGGGTTGAGGTGTTTTCTTTTTGATTATCTTGGAGCATCTTTCAGGTATTTTTGCCTTCGGTGAGTTTTAACGGTTAACGTACACTACTGTTATTTTTCAACCCGACTTCAAAAATGGAGGTTCTCAATTGGACTGTACTTATTTTTTTTTTGTATGTTACGTGATATCACCGCCAATTATGATTCGATTTTTTTTGTTTGGTAGAATATACTTCAGAGGGGTATATGGGACCACCATATAAATTTTATCAACATTTTTAAGCTTGCTTGCGATTCAATTATAAATATATATGCATTTTTTAACTGTATATTATTTCAATCAGTTTAATTTTTAAAATTGTTCGCTGGGTTTTCGTAACACCGGAATAACTATTATTATCAACAAACTCTCCTTAATTCAGGGTTTTAGCGTATACATTTTTTTTGCGGTAATGTAGATAAATAAGAATTGCTCATATATTTCTACTTTCTACTAACTCATTTGAAATAAAACCTATTGTATTAAACACGTTCGTAAAAATATATATGCTTTTATTTTGATTAAAAAATAATAATAATTAACCCTTAATAAAGAAACGAATTCGCGTCACCCATATTAGTGTCAACTCGAAATAAAACAGTATGAGGTTCAAAACTGTCAAATAACTAGACTATAAATGCGTAACGAACGGTGAATATTACTAAGTTAGGCATTAGTTATTTCAATTATTTTCTTGTGCATGACGTTACAAATAGTAAATTTTTTTTCATAGTCTTACTATTACGTATTAAAAAAGTTGCGTACTGTGACATCTGGGATTCCATTTCACCTCGAATCCTCCGCGGAACGGGCGTGCTCAGAATTTCTAACACTTCCTGTGACGTCTCTATAAATATTCATAGTTAATTACCGGGGCACAACATTTTGCCAACATACCCCAGATTTGGTGACGTTAGTGAATCATTTGAAATTTGTGTGACTCTTCGCTTTCCATGTTTTGACCCAGAGCAAAATACTAAAAGAATTTTCCAATAAACATTTAAAAGTATCAACAATCTTAATCAAAATTAACTAATTTAAAATATTTTTTAGGTTTTTCTTTGGGACTCTTCACCTTCATTTTACGATGAATTCAACAATATAGTACGTTTTCCTAGAAGAAACCTATTACGATTAAGATTGCACTTATTATATAGGTCTTCTAATTCTATAGCATAAATATAAAAAATGTTTAAATTATATTTTAAATCTGTTGCATATTATATCCGAAACAGGTACAAAAAATTGCCTTAAAGAAAAATTGTCCTGGGCATTGAACCTGTTATCCGCGGCGTAGAAAGTATAGAGCCAATTACTACGCCAAGGCAGTACTTATAAGTAGTAAGTTTTAGGAAGTCTTGTGTTATTTTTCCTGATAGCTGAACAGGTATTTTCTAGATAAGCATGTCACATCTTCGGCCGCATCATCACTTTCCATCAGGTGAGATAGTGGTCAAATGTTTATCTATAATTCACAAAAAAAAGGTTGCTTATATTTTTGAACATATATACACATATCCACCTGGATATAGACCCAAAAATAAAAGTATGTTTTGGCAGGTGTCAAATGACTCACCTTTGGTTGATTTCCTCTTTTCTGGTCTCGTGTTTTCAACTAGTCCAAAATGCCAAGGTCAAGGACCTGCCAAAGTCATCTCGTAATGAACAATTACAAGAGCAATTAGGTACGGCGGATGCTTTACAATTTCAACGGAGGCTACACCGTTTTTGGTGTTATTTCATAATAATAAAATTGCTGCAGCCTTACTGCGACCTTGCTTCACATTTGCTCATACATGTTTTTATCCGCAAAGACAAATAACAAGAACAACATTTATGCTACTTAGGTAAGAGACAAGCAAGTCTTTCGCCTATTAACACGTGTACTTATAACATCTACAGAGACCGCAACTTTGTTGTACCTCTGCCTGGTATTCGCCCTTTCAAAAGCAACCACCTTGCATGGACTGTTCATTTGTTCAGTTTTAGGGTGGGATCACAAGCAGACTCGCAAGAAGTCCTAGCACCTCGTTTGTTGATTGAGACCATCTATCCTGCCTAGTAGTCAGTTTTTTATTTATCGTCTACTCACACCAGTTTTAATGACACTATCACACTAATATTACAAATACGAAAGTTTGTGTATAGATAGATAGATAGATAGATAACGCTTTATTATCACACCTTACATAAATCACTCAAAATAACAAAACTTAAATTATAGTGTACAATCGGCGGTCTTATCGCTAAAAGCGATCTCTTCCAGACATGTACAAGTGACAGTATAAGTGTGTACTGAAGTATGTTTGTTTTCTTTTCATGCCGTAATGGCTGAATGAAATTTGATATGTGGATAGCTTACACCCACGATTAAAGCATAGGCTAATTAATATACGCGGGCGAAGCCGCGGGGAACAAACCTAAATTATATATTTTTTTTGTATTATTTACCTGGAGATGCGACTTTGGGGGCCAATACTCGTTTTATCTTTTAAGAATAATTGAAACGCAAGCAATGCTTAAAAAAACCGACTTTATCGCCTATATTACGGTTTTGGCTTGACCAATTGCGCTAAAATTTACATGGTACCTACCACCTCTGAAGTATATTCTATCAAGCAAATAAAACATTATCAAAATCGATTCATAATTGACGAAGATTACGCGTTATCTTCGTCAATTATGAATCGATTTACATCGATCATCGACATACAAATAAAAAAAAATAAAATACATACAGTCGAATTGAGAACCTCCTTTTTTGAAGTCCGTTGAAAACCCGCAAATTTCATTGACTTGGTCTGGTCATAGATTTAAAAGACCATTCTTACCGCTAAGTGCAATTTGACGAGCTTCGTTACTTTAATCAAGAGTTAATTTAACTTCTGTAAGAAAATAACCAAAATATTCGTGAGGGAAGCCGACCTCGGCATGGTCTTGAATTATATTATTATTAATAATGTGTTTCTGTGCTATGTTTTAAATTGAACAGGAAAATATCAAATTATCCTATTCCAGTTTAGAATAATAATATTAGGTCATTGTTTATGAGCTCTATCTAATAGTATATATACATATTTAAAAATATATCTATACCGCATATTGGAAATGCGTAGTTACGGATAACATACACACATTTACATATTAGTCAACAAAATAATAAGTACTTGTGCCTTTTTATCTATCTCTATACCAAATATAATCAAGGTCGTTCTAGCTGCTTAGCCATGATAAAACACAAAGTTACTTTTGGATTTATGACATTAGTGTCGATTTCTACGATAACCTATTTTATTTCATACATTGATATAAACATGAATGATAACAGTATAATATGAAACCGTTATTAAATATAAACATAAACGCTTTCACATTCACAGCCCCACACAAGTTCAAAGACTTTTATCGTGGGAGCCTGAAACATTCACATCATTCACATACCCGCTGCTTAGAAGATGAATACGCACCCAACTAAAGCAACGGGCAGATCAAAAAGAATATACCTGTATTACTATTTTACTTACATATTAATCAGAGGACTTGCTCCTTGTCAATTAAAAAAGACAACCTGTCATCAAGTCTTCTGGCTTCCTTCTGTCATATATCATTAATCATTTGCACGTTACAAATTACAATTTAAGATCACAGTTTGATCAAGCAAAGGGGTCAAACCGATTGTTCCATGTTATATAGCATAGTGCATATGAAATCACCTTGTAATAGGCTACAGTGTTAGCGAAAGTTTGCTTTGAGAATTGTTACAGTCCGGTATAATTTTTTGCTACTCTCTTGAGTTATAAAAACCTTTCTGTCTTCGATCGAACACCACTATATCGTCGAGCCATCGAGCAGCTGGTTTGCCGACGGCTCGCTTGCCTTCTCTCGGTATCCGTCAGTCAGGGCTCTACTTTACCTACCATTACCTCGCCTACCACGTGTCCGGCCCATCGCCATTTGAGTCTTGCAATGCGTTGCTCATCACACTTTGGTTTGTCTCCAGAGTTCCGTGTTACGGACTCGGTATCTTAGGATACCAAGCATGGCGCTCCATAGACCTCTGCGCGACTCTCATTCTGTACACAATCTTTTTTGTGAGCTTCCATGCTTTGGCACCATACGTCATGGTGGGACACATTAGTTAAAGAGCTTGATTATCAGGCATTGCGGTATCTTTCGAGCCCTGAACTCGTCCTAGAGTTTACCAAAAGAGGCCCAGCCAACTGTATTCGCAGAGAAAACTCCTTATTGCGATGCTCTCTACCAAAGGACAAACAGTGTCCAAGATGAAGGTAATGATCTACCAGCTCCATCAACTCTCCGCAAACAACTATGTCTACTGCGAAGTTACTGCTGGTCATTACCTTCGAATCGTCTTGGACATGTTCATTCCTAGTTATTTTAAGTAAATACCGAAGTTAGTTAATTTTGCAAAACTATTCATTGTTTCCTTCGCGGAAGTGACCAGTCGATCAATCTATTATTTCCTTTCCAAATTATTATGATAGATAGATCTATCGCCCGATCAATCTGCCAGTAAAGCACAACGAACGGTCGGCCTTGACCGCTGGTTTTGACTGGGCATTAATTACCACGGTATTGTTAATGTTTTTTGGTTCCTGAGTCATTGAATCAGGAGGTTTCTAATCAAACCGAGTGTCAATTAATCTCTTCGTACTCGGCGCTCGTTTAATTATGATAGAACTTAAAGTATAGGTAAGTTCGTTTAATCATTAAATAATGTTTATAGCCATTGATCTTTCTTAGTAGATCGATGTTTTTAACTGTTCTGAATTAGGTTGTATTTTTATATTTGTTACCTTAGAATTCCGTCATTTAAAAACCGATTTTTATGGTTTGAAAGAATATTCTTTCTAGAAGGTAGTTACGTATGTTAAGTCTACCGTTTGACGTTGCTCTACCGCCATAATAAGTATATCAGATTTAAAACAAAAGCTTTAAAACACAAACATAATTCACAGACATAACTATCAAACTTCTTTTAAAGTTATTATAATTACTTTAATATTTATAAATAAGCCGTTAGATAAAATCATCAAATCATAGTTACTGGTGAAAAGGTTAACTTTTTTATATCTTTGATAAGGTAGCGTTTAATCACTATCCAATCGGTATAAGATAGTGATTAAGCTAGCGTTTAATCACTATCTCAGCGCTTAATCACTATCTCAGCGTTTAATCACTATCTCATAAGTAATGATATTATTATGATCGAGGATGGTAAACACTAATCATTTGAAATGATATCCTCATTCTATTTGAAAGTCGGTTATAAAACAAATTTCTTCTCACGCGATTATTTAAAATAAATTATGGCACATTCAATTCCGCTTACCGCCTCGGGCGAAGAGCCTTCACGGTCGTCGGCTCGATAAGGATCGGTTGTAATAATCGATTATTCGTGTATAATCGATGCGTTAGAATCGATTCAATGCAATCGGTTGGACCTGTCGTCACTTTCGCTGAGGCGAGGCTGGTAATTGGCCGTTGAAGATGTAATTATGTCTGTTTTTGGAGTTCCGTAACGTCTGTTATTAATCATTCGTTGGAATTTGTAAGCGTAGCTATTTTAAAGAAATTGGAGTAGGAATAAATAACATACGACTAAAAGTAGTTTTTTCTCCCTAATAATATATTATGGTAGGTACTACTTAGTTGAAATGTCTTAAGAAACACTTTATGAAAAGAAAAATTGTAAACCCAAATGTTTATACATATTTATATAGAAAAAACTTACTTTACTGACGAAAAGTTTCTTGGAAAAAAATCTCGTAAAAATCCTTACTTATATGATAAACTAGCCGTGCCCCGCGGCTTTGCCCGCTATTATCAAGTTTAAAAGTAGCCTATGTGTTAATCCTAGGTATAATCTATGTACATTCCAAATTTCATCCAAATCCGTTCAGCCGTTAAAGCGTGAAGAGGGAACAAACATACTTACACACAAACTTTCGGATTTATAATATTAGTAGGATGAGAAAGTAACTCTGTCTCTCTGCCTGTCTGTATATCACGCCAGAACGAATGAATCGATTTAAGTGAAATTTGGTATACAGATAGTATACTCGTAGAGCTTGGGAAAGAACATAGGCTTCTTTTTATTCCGGAATTCTCGCGGGTCCGGAACTTACGCGGGTAAAACCGCGGGGCGCACCTATTAACCTATAAGACCGACTGAAGTTATGAAAAGTCAGACTGTTCTGATTATATTAAAAAAAACATAATGAAACATTACTTTCCAAAATCTTTAGCTTTTTTAAAAATTTCAAAATAAGACTATCACTTACACTTAAATTTATTTCCACAGTAAATATTTACTTAATAGTATCAAAGGTACATATACTTATTATAAACTATAATATCCGGATGACCCAGCTTTGCTCAGTTTTTTGTTTTTGTTAGAATGTGTTTGAATTTGTAGCCTCAGAAAGTTCCATCTAGTGTCGAGTAGAAACAGTTTTTTACATCGGTCATTGCGTAATAGATGGCGCTAATAGTTTCTTAAACCCGGTTTTTCAAATGCAGTTTGGGAACCGAGCATTTCTCGGACCTGGAACGTTGATAAATCGATTCCTTGGGCCGAAAAACCCCTAATCTGTAACTTTCATGAAAATCGTTGCATCCGTTTCCGAAATCCTGATTACACATACCTATATGAGTATATATACAAGAATTGCTCGTTTTAAGATATAGTACTATCTAGGTATAGTAGTGCATGGTAGTCGATCTATACACACAGTACAGAACCATCTATATGCTATCATAACTCGTGCTCGACGACTTTTTAGATAATTGTTCTATAGAAAGTACATGAGTTCGAGTCCCACGGTGCTTCTGGATGTCAAATTAACGATGTTGATTTGTGCTTTTCGTGTTGTGATGTGCTATTTATAAGCGTGTGATGTGACACGCCTACCGTTTAGTGCGATCGTTGAGAGTACGCTTAGTATTATTCTATAAGAAAAAATACAGTGGTGGGTGACGCACGCGCAACAACTATCATTTGTTATGTTCTTTTAATTTCTTAAAATGTTAATTGGCTTATAAAAAATCTTCTGTCTGTAAATAAAATATAAAATAAAAAGGTTTTCACTCACATCCTCACATTAAGTTCGAAGACTTGGGTGCCGGAAGCATTTAAATCACACATACAATCACATCTAGAAATAGAAACAAAATATTATTTTGGAATAAAATGTGTGCCATCAAAAAATACTATTATATAAGCATTTATAAAATACCTCCTCTGCAATCAGCAACAGAAGCATGCTTCAGATTTAAAAAAAACATTTACTAGAAAACCTATCATCAGGTGAAATAGTGGCCATATACTTGCCTTTACAGCGTAAAAATAACTTTAAAAACTTAGCCATTTCGAAACAATTATTCGAATTGAAAATATAACGGTACCTATGAAATAGTAAAAAGTGTGTACCATCAAAATTAAGTATTCAATAATAATTATTTACTAGGACTTTACAACCTACTCCTTTTTGCAAGTCGGATGTAACTGTTAATGGCACGATAGTTATCCTTTTTAGAACGTTGAGTACTGTATCAATTAGGGTTTAGGAAACACATACAACTAATCTATAAAATAAACTGACAGAATAATGTATTTTGATAAAAAAAATGCACTAAATATATCGAACATACAAACATAAACAAATCCCTACTAATATTATAAATGCGAAAGTAACTCTGTCTGTCTGTTACGCTTTAAAGCCTAAAACACTGAATCGATTTTGAAAGTTTGGTCTCTAGATAGACTCTAGATAGAGTCTAGTCTCTGTACCAAATTTGGAGCTTGGGAAAGGAGAACTCAAAGAAACAAGAGAGGCTACTTTTTATCCCGGAATTTCCGCAGGTCCGGGACTTACCCGGATAAAACCGTGGGGCGCTGCTAGTCATGTATAAAAATCTTTCAAGTATTTTTGATTTATTTGTAACTAGCCGTGCCCCGCGGCTTCGCCCGCTTTTATCAAGTTAAAAAGTAGCCTATGTGTTAATGCTAGATATAATCTATGTACATTCCAAATTTCATTCAAATCCGTTCAGCCGTTAAAGCGTGAAGAGGGAACAAACACACTTACAAACAAACTTTCGGATTTATTATATTAGTAGGATAACATAATTTACTAATTTAATTAGATTAAAATAATATATAACTGTTTATAAGTGCAGTAAAAACGAAAGCGAAGACCATCGGACGTAACTGCGGCATATTGCATGGAACCATACAAAAAGCAACAATTAACTTTCTAAGACTGCATGTATGAGAGTTAATGAACTGAATGGAAGTGCAAATAGTGAGTTATGGCTATGTGGCGTAATAATGGTAATTTTATTGCGATCATTTGTATGGAAAATGTATGATTTAACACGATATTATACATACAAAGTTACGCATGATGTTATGAAATCGCTTGATTTTATCAAGTATTTATACATTTTTTGTTTGAAGTTATAAAAAAATATAATTCTGTATTTGAATAAGCCAGTATTAAAAATATTTATTTTAAGTTTTTAGTAAAATATTTTTTTAAATTCGCGGACAGACAATTTAATTTTTTTTTATCCAAGAGATATATCTCTAAAAAACTAACATTTAGGTAAGGCTTTTACCTCATTTGATGAAAAGCGATGATGCAACCGAAGATGGTGATATTATTAGTGATAATTATTTCCAAATTAAAATTTATTTGATACTAGCTGCGCCTTACGGTTTTACCCGCGTAAGTCCCGGACCCGCGGAAATTCCAGGATCAAAAGTAGCCTACGTCCTTTCCTAAGCTGTAGTATAACTCTGTATCAATTAAATCAAAATCAGTTCAGTGTTTTTGGCGTGAAAGCGTAACATACAGATAGAGTTACTTTCTTATTTATAATATTGCCCGCTGTGTCGGGTTAAAAAGTATCATATGTATTAATCCAGGGAGTCAGTTACCATTATTGAGCATGAACAAGTAACGAACATACAAACACACTCACAAACTTTCGCCTTTATAATATTAACTAGCTGCGCCCCGCGGCTTTGCCCGCGTAAGTCCCGGACCAGCCAGAATTCGGGGTTAAAAAGTAGCCTATATCCTTTCTCAGGCTCTAGACTATCTGTGTACCAAATTTCGTTTAAATCGGTTCAGTAGTTTTAGCGTGAAAGCGTAAGACAGACAGACAGAGTTACTTTCGCATTTATAATATTAGTAAGGAAGTAAGGATGTGACAGTGTGATTACCAAATTTCAAACTTCGTCATAATACAGTCACTATTAAATAACCGATTTCACTCAGGGTACTCGCACAATGGAGGGCCAACGACTGCGCCCTTTACCCTGTCGCGCGACAAATAGCTCGTTCACGACTGCGACAGCTCACGACGGGATTATGGCGACCTGACGTATGAGGGGTTCGAAGTGAAGTTTTTTTCTATCTGTACCTGGCAACACCACGTAAAGAAAATTATGGTTGCCTAGTACTTATAACTAGTGCCTCTGTAGCTGAAGCGGTCTTCGAAAAAGCTAAAATATGTTTTTTTACCGCCATATGGAATAATTTCCAAAAACTGAATTAGCAAAAAAAACTACATAATTATCGAACCTGCTCACAAAATTTCACGAGAATCGGTTGAGAAATGCGACCTGTAGAGGAGAACAACCGGACATCCGGACATACGAAAGAAATTTTGCCGAAGCTAAAATATTACCTCTTCTATATTTATGTTTGCCTAGTACTTCACCAAGTCCGATAGAACGTAAATCCTGACTATGTAATAATTATAAAAAAAAAACAGCAAAAAAATTTTTTTTTCTATAACATCGTAAAAAAAAATTCGTACACTACAAATACGCAGGATGATTTTTTGGGTTGTTCCGTACTCATCCTATGACGTCTCATCCTACGGCTATTTTTTTCTTAACTCAACCGATTTGTATTCTTAACTTAACCGATAGCAATTTATATTTTTTTTATTCTTAATTCATCCTATGCGTATTCTTAACTCAACCTATGACATTTTCTTTTTTAAATACTTCGATTTTCGTGTATAAGGTTGGCATAAAAATATAGTACTGTTAAAAGTATTATTATTTTAATAAAATAAAACGATTATTGTGACAATAATGTTATCTATTTTTTTAAATTAACGTAACAAATAACGTACAAATCAACATTAAATAATTAAAGTTACAAAACAGATATATAAAAAAATCTCATAAAAAATTGTTTTTAAACTGAGATTACTACCTAAGTTTAAATAAACGAACATAGCGTTAGTGTGCATAGTAACGACTATCTTGTAAAAACGTGGCTGGAGGGTGGTGCCTTTCCACCACATATGTGGAATGTGTACCAGAGAAAGAACAGAACGACCAACGCACTTGAAAGTTGGCATGCAACTTTAAACAGACATGTTGCAAACAAAAAAATAAATATACTTCGATTCTTGCATATTTTGAAAAAAGATTAAGTTAAGTTAAGAATACAAATCGGTTGAGTTAAGAAAAAAATAGCCGTAGGATGAGACGTCATAGGATGAGTACGGAACAACCCGATTTTTTTCATAATCACACCATCATAATACACTATCTTTCTAATTGGTTTGAATTAATTACAAAAATGATTAAGTAATACTAACGCTAACAGTATGTTAACAAGGGAAACCACTTTAGATGTTCCGATAGAAACAATTAGCCTTGTTTCTCCTGATAGATAACGTTTTTGTAGAATAATTGCATACATTTCACAAAAATATGTTATTTGCTTCATGTTTCTTGTGATTATTTGTGACTAAACTTCAATTATTATTTGAAGAACATGATGCAACATTCAGTCACTATTTAATAATAATAGTTCAAAATAATAACAAAAACAAAACGCCCAGACTAAGTTCTATGACTTGTGTCGTGGGCGCCGGAAACATTCACATCAGACACACAATCACAACCAGAACCAGAAACATAAATTTTCCTTGGGGAGAAAACCTGACCCGAACGAAGAACTTAGGCTTAGTTGGGTGTGCGTTCACCTCCTAAGCAGCGGGTATCGGGTTCGATTCCCAGTGAAACACAAGTTTATATTTCTAATTATGTGTGTGAGATATGAATGGTTCCGGTATCCTAGACACAAATCATTAAACTTAGTGTAAGGTTGTGAAAACGTTCATGTTTTTATTATTAATATAAAATCTCACACAAGATTTCATCTTATCCACAAAGTTATAGGCTTATATATGAAAAAATACCGGCCAAGTGCGAGACGGACTTCCGGGGTTCCGTACCATTATCTATATAAACGGCAGAAAAATCACGTTTGTTGTATCGGAGCCCCCTTAAATATTTATTTTATCCAGTTTTTTATTATTTGTTGTTATAGCGGCAATAGAAATACATCATCTGTGAAAATTTCAACTGTCTAACTATCTCGGTTCATTAGATACAGCCTGGTGACAGACGGACAGCGGAGTCTTAGTAATAAGGTCCCGTTTTACCCTATGGGTACGGAACCCTTAAAAGACTTTGTAAAGGTATATCATAAAGCAAATAAAACAATTAGTAATGTATACTAGTTTCGAAACAGCTTTTAATAAACAATAAATTTAAACAAAGTCTATAATCAATTGGAAATAATTGTTAAACCAAAACCGACGATTATATTCTGCTAATAATATATTTGTTAGATTCAATTTGTGCTTTATAAACGCCATAAACATTACCGCTTATTAAAGCGGGCGCCTAGAATTAGACCATTTGATAAGGTGACCATGATACAAAAATAGAAAAAAATGCTGACTACTACGTTTTTTTTTCTGAGATATATCGGTGACTGGGTGAAGGAATAATTTATTTTTCATTTTGGCTCCGCATTCTTGTGCTTTTGGCCAGTGTCAAGTTATGAATATTTTTACGTCAAAAAAGGAGGAGGCACTTAATACTTTTTTTTTGTATGTTCACCGATTTCTACCCCATTTGTGGACCGATTCTCAAAATTCTTTTTTTGTTTGGTAGAGTATAATCTACTATATCTCAGCGGTGGTCTCATATAATTTTTATCGAAATCGATCAAGCGAAAACCAAAATATGAGTATAAATATGGTCCTAGTCACAAGTCACAGTCAAGTAAAAGAGTCATGGTCCAGTCATAGTCAAGTCATGCCTTAGTAAAGTGGTAGAAACTTTACTAGAACTTCTATAAAGAGAAAGAAAGCGAACGTTTTTAACTTTTCTTTTCAACTTTGTACGTTAACGTACACTTATGCACGTTCACGAGCTATTAAAAGTTAATAATCCACCATTATTACACATTAACACTCGAAGAATCACACAGGCTTTGGAAAATAATGCATGAGAACGGGGAAAAACGCAACTAACCCAAAATTAACATCGCCATTTTTTCACTTGCGCGCCAAAAAACTGGAATAATGTTTGGACGAAAAAAGTTACAAGATAAAAAGTAATTATATTTCTACATTTTTTCAAAGTTCGTTCATCACAACTCTAACGGAATAAAATTGCAAGCTCTATTTTAATATTTCGTATAAGTACCTACTATATTATAAGCACCAGTTACGATACCCTCAGATACTCCTCCATAGACGTCGCGGGAGAGAACATATTTTTCAATTAATTTTTTTTTGCGGATGTCTCGGGATATAATTTATAAATGGCGGGATTAACTTTACCAACATTAGATCCATGTTTTTCGAAAACAATGGGTTGTGAATGTCTGGGAACAACCCATATCATTGTATAGAGACAAAACACATGTGGATAATGTTTGGCCTATTTTTTTCAAATAAACCACGTGTGAAGTCGTATGATAACTTAAATAATAATTGGATACGTCAAAGTCTTAGAATTATTTAAACGAAATAATACTGAAGTGTAAATTAATTTAAGATTACATGAAAATGCAATTATACGTACATGATTAGTAAATACAATTGCCCCAGTTTTTATTCAAATGACTTGAGTTTAATATACTCGTATGATTTACAAACACTACATAAAACTCATTAAATAATATTATGTAAATTCAAAAAATCTATTTCAATTAAATTTCGATTTAAAAAAAATACTTATTACAAAAAATATAAGATTAATAAGTTTAATGAAAATGTCTATTGAATGTATTACATTTTTAACATAATAGATCATACCAATTCATCTATCATTAAAAAAAAAACAGGGTATCTCGTAAAAACACGCGATAGAAGTGAAACTTTTGTATTATAGGGAAACATTTTAATTATTAATCACAGTGTTTACTCCACCACCTGTCATCACACAAAAAGGTTCATCATCATCATCAGCCTGTATCGACCCACTAAGCCTCCTTACCTTTATGCCATACCTCTATTTGTGAAACAAAAAGGTTGCGGATGAGAATTACAAAGTCCTTGCAAAAAGTTTAAATTAAAAAAAGAACTGTTACCCTACAACGTCCATGTAGTGAGGTTACAACACCCGCCCACGTTTCGTCGCCCACCGACCGACCTTCGGCTTGCATCTTTATATCATAATAATAATTATTATTATTACAGGCCATTTGTAAGTGGTTTGAAAGGTGCTAAATGTAAATGTCTCTATGTTCGGATTATAATGATTGGCAAGTCAAGTGAGACTTGAGTTTTGACCTTAGTAAGTTGGCGTGCTTTAAGATATTCTACATTCTTGAGCTTGCAATTTGTGTTACATAATTAGATATATTATTATATATTATACGAGTATAAAAGCTAATAACCGACTTGAATCGCCTTAACTCTTCACCAGATCTTGATCAAAATATAATAGAACCAACTAGAACCTTATATATATGTACATGACATTATTGAACCATATTTATATGGACTATCGAACAAAACAATAATTTCCCAAATCGGTTATATTTTATATATATATATATATATAAACGATTCTCAAGTCGTAATGCTCTGCCTTAGTCGGTTAATTCAGAAATATATATATTTTTGTTTTATATATATATATATATTATATCTAATACCTTTAAACGAGCAATTCTTGTATGTATGTATAAAATAATATATAATCTGAAACTCGGAAACGGCTCCAATAATTTTCATGAAATTTAGTATGCAGGGGGTTTCGGGGGCGATAAATCGATCTAGGTTTAAATTTGAAAACTTAATTAACAAAATAAGAAAAACCAAGCAAAGCTAGGTCATTTATAATTATTAATATCATAGATACTTACAATAAAGCATACGCATTAGACAGAACTGATCCTATTTCCCAATGTATCATCTATTATATATATAGCTTGAATATTTATATAAAACTAGGTCTAAGTACAAGTAAGGAATGTACATAGCCAATATGTTAAAATGTTTATTAAATAAACCTCCTTACATAATAGTTATGGACAAAATAATTTAGAGATATGCAAATCTAACTTTGATTCAATTTATTTCCCAATGTTAACAATAATCAAATATTCCATCTATCTTTCATGTTTTTTTTGTTCATTAGTAAGGTGTGCTTATTATGACGACTCAATTGGCACAGAGAAGAGGCTCTACCCTCTGCGCTTTAGGTCCTGAGTCCGATCCCGGCAGTTGCAATTTTTTTTCCCCAAGGGACATTATTGCCTTTTGTTCTGTAAGTGAAATAAATGTTTCAGGCACCCTCGATGCAAGTCCTTACACTTATTGTGGAGCGGTGTGAATGCGTTGTTCGTTAAATAGTCCAAGTATGTTCTATCAGAAGGACATTCGACTCCGACATTCCTCAAGAAGACACATGTTCCGTAACGAGTATGACCTTAATAACGATTCGATTCCGCCACAATTATCGAGATATCGATCTGTTTACTCGTCTGTAACTAATGGATTAACTCCATCGAGCTGTTTTTTGTTTTTTCCCCTGATAAAAACAAATATAAAGACATAAATGTATATCATAATGATTGTGATGTATATATATAATATAATGCAGCGAAAATAGTGAAATCTCAATGTAAATTGCATTTTAATATACAATACGCATTTTAATATTATAAATGACTAGCTGGTGCCCGCGACTTCGTCTGCGCAGGATTAGTACCTACTACGAGTAGTTATGTGCATTAGAAATAAATTATCATTTTTTTTTTGTCAGGTTATCAAAATCAAAATCAAAATCAAAATAAACTTTATTGTAGAACTGTGTATAAAAGGTGTTACAGATAGGTTGTCACAACAGTTTGCCCTTTTCGGACATACAATAATAATAATTATTTACAGTAAGGTGTTACGAAAAATCACACAAGAATTACAAAATGCCTAGAAATATCAAGATGTATACAAAAATAAACAAGACAATATAAGTTAATTAATTGCAAACAACTTGTTCTGTTTCTACATTGGTAGATGGTAGAAAAAACATAATATTTCTTTTTCTGACATGTTTTTACAATGAGCTATTTAAATTGAGACAGAGTCCATTAGGTATTCTTTTACACTGTAAAACGTTTTGCATATGAGCCATGTTTTTAATTTTTTATTAAAATGATTTCCTCTTAGTAACTTAAGTTCAAGGGGTAGGTGATTATAAATTTTTATGGCTGTGAAGTAGGAGCTTTTATGATACATAGAATTGTTTGCTTGTGGTATGCATATATTGTATTTGTGTTTGGGGCGTAAATTGTCAGCACGTTAGTATTTGACCACTATCTCACCTGATGGTAAGTGACGATGTGATCGAAGCTGGTAAACACACTAGACCTGGAATACGCAGGCTCTCAAGGATAACTGCCGGAATACCGTATTTGGCTTGGCGGCAGACTTTCAACTTGATGGTGGTTAGCTACTTTGGTAGCAAGCCAGGCGAGCAACTCAAAAAATGCTCTACCACCTCTTAAATGTCACCTGATTAGCACCACCCGGGGACCACGTGTAGGGAGTCAGACTTAAGGAGTATCCTCCTAAGGACGTGGGTGACTCAGCCCCCAAAAATATATGTAGTGTCTATGGTTCACTATTTTGGCGATAATGGCTTTCACATAAAAGATAGATACGCTATCGCGAGCTTTTTTATAGTACTATATAAGATAAACATTTCCATTACACATTACATAAGTGTTACTCTAATGGTTTTCGCAGATGGCAGTTTTTTTTTTACTTACGTGACACTTATCGTTGCATTTTGGACAGTTCACACTATATCTTTATACATTCTAGCCTATGTGTTATTCTAGTGTATAAGCTATATTATTGTAAAGTTTCATTAAAATCCATTCAGTAGTTTTTGCGTGAAAGAGTAACAAACATCCATACACCCATAGTACATACAAACTTTCGCGTTTATAATATTAGTAAGGAAGGATATACAATTTGTAAAATACCAAAAACTTCTTGTGACATCATTCCAACCATTGCGACCAAGCAACGTCTTTGGTGGTACGGATTATAACATTTTGATTTATGTTTTTTCAAATATTTTTTTGATATATTTAACGACGTCTTTCTCTGCTAGACATTGTAGTCAATTGTATGGAATACATCATATTAATTATCACGGAAAATATAGCGTTTATAACAAAGTCGTAGGGCAAAATAAGCTAAGGGTTAGACCACGAATGAGAGCTTTCTGGTATTTTATAAACAACCCTGTATTTTCAACAGACTTCAAAAAAACAGGAGGTTCTATGTTCGACTGCATGTATTTTTTTTGTGTATGTTCACCGATCCCCCATTTGTGGACCGATTCTCAAAATTCTTTTCGATGGTCCCATATAACATTTTATCGAAATTTATCAAGCCAAAACCAAAATATAAGCGGTGAAGTCAGTTTTTCTAAACTTTGCTTACGTTTTAATTATTTTTTCACTTTCTTTATGCTAATATTTTTTTACCTTGTCTTTGTTTTTATATACATTGTATTAATTTTTCTTTTTTGTTACAGGTAAGTCATCAAGAAATGGATTTATATAGGCATCAATAAAAGAGCACCATTAAGTAAGGTTGTTTATATTATAGCGTAGTGTCGACGATTCTCCTCCTCTGTAGTAGACAGTAGTCACTGGTGGAGAGTCAGGGCACCTCTCCATCAGCTTCACACGTCTGGGGGGTGGCCTTGGTGAGCAAGGTCACTCCTGCATGGGCGCAGAGACCCGATTTGACCACTCACGGGGGGGTTTTTAGTGGCCCCACACATCCCTTTCCCCCTCACCCCTGGGAAGGAAGGGAAGCGGTAGGCATTATCCCCCGCACAGAAAAAGTATCGACGTTCATTGTTCATTCTATTTAAGCGGAAAATTAGTAAACCAATGCTTTCACACTATGTTTGTTAGTATTGTGGGTGATGGAGATATTCACATCACACCCAAGACCAGAAACATAAACTTTCCCTGAGGAGAAAACGTGTGTTCCCGGGAATTGAACCTACTAAGAAGGCGAATGCAAACCTAAGTCAACGGGTTTCAAATAAGACATAGATATTGTTACTGCTTATAGAGATTTAACATCTTATATCTCAGGATGACAAACGCAGTGTTTTAGCGAATAGGATTACAAAGTTATTATCAAAAGGAAATCATTTGACCACGATCTCAACTGATGAAAATCGACCATACGTTTGATTGTGGAACATCTTGACTAGAAAATACCTATCAAAAAAACTGTCAAACGTACTGAATCAGAAACGTACTCAGGTCATCAGAAAATCTCTTCCTTAAAATGCCTTCACACTGTTCTACGTTTTACGATCATTTATTTACCGTACATGCTATTCTCTTGTGGAGATCCCTTCCTGTTCCAATAAGACGTGCTCAGACAATTCATGCATTTAAAATTCAAGTAAAAAAATTTTTTCTCTCCCAATAACTTTTCTGTGTCATACTTTTTCTGCTACTTATATATCATAATATGATTCAAGCTGTAACAAATATCCTTACTTTATTATAATATATTGTATATATTTATTTATATTATAAACATTTTTTTACTATATACATATACCTTACTTTATATTTATATTTCCTCATAATCTTGTATTTACACCCCCGTTTTACCGAATTTTTAAAAATCTTCTCCATCCAAAGGTAGTCTGGAAGAGATCGCTTTAAGCGATAAGACCGCCGATTGTACACTTAAATTTAAGTTTTTAAAATTATTGTAAGTGATTTATGTAAGGTGTGACAATAAAGCGTTATCTATCTATCTATCTATCTGAATCAACAATTGTTCGCTTCTACGTTTCGCTTCTACGTTTAACATCCGTACAGCGAAAGAGTGGAACTCATTGCCTGCGTCTCTATTCTCTGAAACGTACAATCAGGGTATATTCATGTCAAGAGTGAATAAGAACCTTCTAGGCAAGCATTTTTATTCATTATTAAGATGATGCAAGATGACATTGAATTAATTAATTAGATAAAAGAAACTTGCCTCACGTTTTCTAGAAATCGTAACTAAACGGGTTGGTCTTATCGTCAAATCGAAGGTTCTGTTACAAAATCATGGTGACGTGGATTTACAAGCGAGATCATATTATAAAACATGTTCATATTTGTCACATTTTTTTTTTTTCATGCCTAACTACGGGCCAATTGCCTATATTCCCTAAAACTAAACTAAAACTATGTACAGCAAAGAACTAAGTTACCTACAAGACATCGAGCTTATAGGTAACTCAAGTGCTCAAGCCCACTACTCAAGTCACTTTTTGTATGTAATTGAGAGACGAGGCGAGCAAGTTCCTCGCCTGATGGTAAAATTCGCGCTTACCGTAATGGGTAACGACTTTTACCATCAGTTCAGTGCCACCACAAATCCTACAGCCTGGAAAAGGTATATATCTTGAGTATCTACCTTGAGTATATCTATCTATAGGTATATATTATTAATATATATCTATCTTGAGTACACCCAGAGCTATGAACTTTTTTTTTCATACTGGATAGGCAAACATTTGACCACTATCTCACCTGAGGAAAGCGAAGATGCGGCCGAAGTTGCGATATGCTTGCCTAGAAGATAACTATTCACTGGTGAAGACATCCAGATTGTACCGTTCAGGAAACAAATGAGCACTGAGTCCCACTCCCTCGCTGTACGGATGATAAACGTAGAAGCAAAACGGTTCGAGATGATGAACGTGGAAGCAAACGCTTGTTGATTCAATTTTGCGAAATTTTATAGGGAGAGAGTTATGTGGTTAAAAACGTAAAAAAAATTTTTTTTTTTTTTTTTTATTTGTGACAGGCTAGTGTTTGACCACTATTTCACTTGACCTGGTAAGTGACGATGTGATCGAAGCTGGTAAACACACTAGACCTGGAATACGCAGGTTCTCAAGGATAACTGCCGGAACACCGTATTTGGCTTGGCGGCAGACTTTCAACTTGTTGGTGGTAAGCTACTTTGGTAGCAAGCCAGGCGAGCAACTCACAAAATGCTCTACCACCTCTCAAATGTCACCTGATTAGCACCACCCGGGGACCACGTGTAGGGAGTCAAACTCCTACGGACGTGGGTGACTCAGCCCCCAAAATATATTTAATAGTGGCTCTAAAGGCTCGAAAAATCCTTAGAGCCACTATTAAATACTGCCTTCTCTACAGTGAAGATATAATAGAATAA
This sequence comes from Lomographa bimaculata, assembly GCA_948107665.1. NCBI lineage: Eukaryota > Metazoa > Arthropoda > Insecta > Lepidoptera > Geometridae > Lomographa > Lomographa bimaculata. The sequence goes on from OX403605.1 coordinate 16,078,145, forward strand.
CAACTAGATCTAGACTGAAACATGGATGACTCATCCGTCCTCCGTGCCTCACAGACATCGCTTAGCAAACACATCTGCTGCCTACCACTTATTACTTTGCCTTAGTAAACATTTCTGACGTTCTTTCCAATAAACTTTTAGGGTTTAAAATAATCATTGCGACACGGTTCTTCAGAAATTCCACGTTTGGCGTTGTTCATCTTAGATTAAAACACCTCGTCGCTGTAACATTTTTGCATTTCATTAAGAGTTCTATAGGAAGTTTGCAAACTGTTACTATGACAGGGTTCGTTTATAGATTTTTTAGTTTATCAGTAAGTAATTAATGTGTGTATTGTCTGTCTGTATTGTATCACACGATTATTCTTTACAAATGAGCAGTTGTAATGAGTAACAGTAAATAAAGACTGGGGTGATGTTGATTAAATTGCTTGGCTAAGGTAAATAAATAACGGCTATTCTTGAGTGGATCAACCAGTTGATTTGTAATTACTGGATATTAATTGTAATAAAGATAAACATTCTTAAAAACAGGGGGAGGATCTCAATACGGCTGTTTCTTTGTTTGTATGTTACGCGATGATTTCACCAATTGTAAATCGATTTTGACGATACTTTTTTTGTTTGGCAGATCATATTTCAGAAGTGGTCCTATATAAATTTAATCGAAATTGATTTAGCATATTTTGAGATAATCAAAAAAAACGAAAGCTTGACTAATTAAACGCAAACAAAGCTTAAAAAACCGACTTCACCGCTTTATCTTCGGAACTTTGATCAAATTAGAGATCTTGTTCAAATTTATATGGGACCACACGGTAAGCACCAGTATTTAAACAAAAAAATAACATCAAAATCGGTTCACCTAGAAAGAAGTTATAACATGGTGGATTATTAACCGTTAATACTTAGTAAAAGTGCAAAACATGCAATTGTAGGCAAATCATTCAAAGTTGGAAAACGTGATTTTCGCCTTCGCTCCAAAACAATAGAAGTTCTAGTAGAGTTTCTACCAATTTACTAGGGCTGACTATGACTAAACCCTGGACTCTTTTACTTGACTTAACTGTGACTTGTGACTAGGACTTTTAATATGAAATACACTTGAAATATATTATTACTTGACACTGGCTAAATGCGCAAGAAGATGCGGAGACAAAATAAAAAAAGAAACATTTATTAAATAGACATGCTTCACTCATAAAATGTAACTTAACGTGTACTTAGAACTGATTACTTGAACATACTACTTGAACCGTAAAATAATAAAGGTGCCCACATACCGGCCCATATTGAGAACACCGTGGGCGTTGGTCGTTCACTCAGATCTTGATATTAGGGGGCAAAAACAAGTAGGACATCAAACTTGGATCGTTAAGTGTAATTAATGTTTTATTTTCACTATTACCTAGAATAGAATAGAATTATTTATTCGCCTTATAACAAAGATTGTTACACTGGGCAAGTCATATTGTTACAATTAATAAATTAATTAATCTTCTTATATATAAAAATGAATTGCTGTTCGTTAGTCTCGCTAAAACTCGAGAATGGCTGGACCGATTTGGCTAATTTTGATCTTGAAATATTTGTGGAAGTTCAGGGAAGGTTTAAAAGGTGAGAAAATATAAAGAAATTGCAATAACATTAGTAAAAAGTAGTATTTTATTTTCCCATACAAACTGTTCGTACCTGTCAAACAGGAGATGTTTCTGACTATTTGACAATTGGCGGTAGTTCGCCGGGTCAACTAGTATCCAATAAATTTATACCTACTATAGACTGAGTTAAGAGAGATCTCCAAGTTAAGTTGGTTCAACACTATGTCCGTCCGTCTGTCAGAGGCATTTAGCGTCTAAACTAAATAAGCGCATAACTTCAAATTCTCACAGAATATGTAAAGCTATGGCTCAAAGTCAGAAATGGTAATTTAAATGATGTAAATGAAAATATTAAGGGGGCACCTATATTTTTTTCACGTCGCCTATAGGCATTTGTTTATTAATTAGCACGGACTATTGTGTCCTAAATGATACCCTATACAAATTGACGACTACAGTTACTGACGACTAAACTGAACTAGTAGAAGTACCTATGTATCAATGTCTGAGATGTCTAAATTCAAATTCGTTTACTCACATGGGCCTCAAAGAGGCACTCATGAAAGTTAATGACTCTAATGCCAGATTCGCAAAGGTATATAATATGTCATACATACAGCCGTATGTATGACATATTATATACCTCCTTTCAGGGTGCCCAAGAATACGTAATCTAAATTTTTTTTGTTGTCTTGCCCTTGATCTTGCCACAGCTTACACAGCAGTCACTGCAATCTCAATACCTTCCTACAACGTCACCACATACTTCCAAATACATGAGGCTCGGCCATTAGGGCTCCGTGGGCGGACACAGTTAGCTGTTACTGTTGTTCCCCAAATAGGGCCGCCCTAGATTCCTATCGATCGTCTAGTTGTTTGGGAGATGACGGTTTGAAGTGCCTAGCAGATACATGTTTTGTGTTCATGTCTTTTAGATAGGTAGGTAAGAGAACATTAAAAATAATACTTTTGATACCATTTAAAATACAACGCACAGTTTTTCTTACATTTAACTTTTTCTAAAATGTTACTGTATTTTTTTTACATTTAGAAATGTAAGAGAAAAAAATATCAAATCACTTGAAAATCACATATTTTTTCTTTTTGAAGCCATTTTGTTCTGTCATTTTAGTTAATAGACGCATTTTCACGAAATTGAATAAAGTAATAAAAAAATCTAAGATTGCTACGCAGCCATAACATAAGTTATGCAACATGCACCATAAGTGCAAAAGTGTAAGGGGGAAAGCTGGTTAAGGTCAAATAATTTAAACGCAAGCAAAGCCTAAAAAAACCGACTTCACCGCTTTATCTTCAGAACCCTTAATCAGATTAAATAAATTAAATACGCAATATTGAGGATAATTCAACCACTGGACAGATCTCGATCAAATTTAAATGGGACCAGAAGAGAATCATCAGCTTTCAAATAATCATCAAAATCGGTTCATCTAGAAAAAAGTTTTGAGGTAACATGCATAAAACAAATCTGTCGAATTGAGAACCTCTTCTTTTGAAGTCAGTAAAAAGGTGCTAGCGTGGACGTATTTGCCTATTTAACTAATTCTGTCTTATCGAGATGAAAGGTCAATAAAGGTGCGTGTACCAAAGCTCCATTAGAAAGATCAGTGCTCCTCAAACGTCAGTTGAACAAAGAATACCATTATGACTCAAAAGTTAGGCAAAAGACACCGACGTTGTCACAATGGGTTGCGACAGTGATGCAACGGACTTCCTCTGTTTGTCCGACGACAGACGCAAGTGGGTCGCTGCCTCGCTGGTCAAGGAACCATTGTTTTGAAGGCTCCTTAATAGTGTTGCTAATTACTGTCATTAGTCAAGCTTGAAGTGTGCTTGTCAAAATAATACACCTTTATTTTACATGCGAGAGCTTCGAGGTATCCATCGATCTTGTTAATTTATACAGATACATCGCAAGGAACACCAAATTTCGGTAAAAGCGAATAACAAAATTTTTTTTAGTTTTATTTAATTCATGAAGTAATTAAATCATATCATTCAATGCAAGCAAAGCTTAAAAATACCGACTTCTCCGGAGAAAACTTGTGTTCCCGCCGGGAATCGAACCCGATACCCGTGCTTAGAAGGCGAACGCTCACCCAACTTAGCCAACGGGCAGTTCAATATAAAAAACAACATTGCAAAATCAACAAAATAGACACTGTAGTAACTTACATTATTTAATTATTTCCTGTTCCAACTTAGCAAGTATTATAAATAACAACCAGTATTATTTCCTATTTATTCTCTAATCTGCAATGCAAAACCTACATTCATTATCTAAATTTCCCAATTTCATACTTACAGCTACCGGTTTTTCTAGTGCATAACTTTAAGGGCTAGACAGCCTAGACCAGATTGTAAAACGGACAGACAGAAATTACGCAAATTATATCTAAATAGGTGGAAGTGTGGGCGAAAGTCGGTTATCTAGTGTCAAAATTAAGTCTATTTTGATACAGCCTAGGATAGCGATGATGAAATTGTATTTTAAGATAGTCAATATTGGTAGCAATGGTTTACTCGCAGAACGTCCCATTCGCAATCGGTCATGCATTCGCAAATCGTCCCATTCTTAGAACATCCCATTCTCAAATCATCCCATTCGCAGTCAATCCCATTCGCAGTACGTCCCATTCTCAAACCGTCCCATTCGCAATGACTATGGCAACTGTTATCTATAGAGTATGGAATTATTCTTATTAAATCAGAAATCAGAAAATATTAATTGTGTCAACTGTGTAAACAGTTTGCCCATTACGAGTGTACAATAAAAGTTTTTATAAACTTATTTTAAGCTAGTTCTAATGACATAAATACAAAAATACAAATACAATCATCGCTTACCATCAGGTGAGATAGTGGTCAAAAGTTTGCCTATCACAAATAAAAAAAATACAAAATATTTATTTCAGTAAACTTAATCTAAGTTACATTTCGTGGGTTTGGGAACCTGTTTTAAGTATAGTGATACCTGTGTTAGAGGGTCTCGCTCTTCCGTAGTATACATTGATTGATTAAGTCAAAACACTAGTTCTATATTAGAAAAATTACAAACTTAGGAATTTAGAAAAATTTTTGGAAATAATTTGTAGAAATAGATGAAAAATGAAATAGGAAAATTAATTTTGTGTATATATAATATGTATTAAGGTGTGGGTGAGTGTATATATGTGCGATATGTGTAAAATGAATAGTGTGTGAAGGTTGTGTATAAATGTGTGTTACGAAACAATTTTCAGGAGATTTTCAGTTTCCTCATAGCTTTGTGTCAATAACCATTCATTAAGAGTTTTTTGCATTTATTCATATTCATAGGGTAGATATTACATTTTTTAGTATACATAACATATAAAACTAATTTATTTATTGTTTTTATCATAAATCATCATATTCACAACCTAACAAATGTAGTACTGGTAAAGTAAGTGTTAGTAATTTCTTCGGCAGAGCAACGCAAACGGCGAAAATAAATTTTGGAGAAAAAAACTTTTTGGAGTATTTCTTGTTTAATTTACCGAGACTATAGTTCTGACACTATGGGTTTTCAAATGGCAGAACTGCCGGTTATTGACTGTTCAATTACACGAACAACATTGTTTGTGCTGCAGGCATTTGTATTGCTATAATGTATTATTGTATGACAAGTTGAATTTATTGATACTGACGGCAATTTATCTAAACCTGGTCGAGAAATTTCGTATTCCGAACTATTTTTGACGAAAAAGTTCGGTGTTATAAATTTGTAATGTGTATATTTGTGTCTGTCTTTGAAATCGTAGCTCCTTAACGGCTGGACCGATTTAGTTTTTTTTTTTTGGAAGGTTACTTGATAGAGAGTATTCTTAGCTATGTTTGGTAAAATCAGGGCAGCCATTTTCCAGATAGAGCATCAAGGGTACTTTACTTTAGAGTCGCTACTGCTATAGAAATTAAATAATTTAAACGCAAGAATAGCTGACAAAAAACCGACTTTACCGCTTTATCTTCGGATCCTTGATCAGATTTAATGAATTAAATAATTATTTTATTTATTATTCAGTATAACTCAAATACTACTGATTAGATCTTGATCAAAATTAAATGGGAAGCACGAGCTTTCATATAAAAATATCATCAAAATTGGTTCACCTAGAAAGAAGTTATGAGGTAACACATATAAAAAATATAGTCGAATTGAGAACTTCCTCCTTTTATGAAGTCGGTTAAAAAAAACTGTTTCCTCTTAGTATAATTGTAAACGAGTATCTTTGTTAATATGTTATGTTAGTTTTATACCTCGACCATTCGCACGAAGCTTTTCGCTTCCTCTTTCATTATGAGAACTGCAAAAGAATGGAACGCCTTGCCGTCTACTGTGTTTCCCTAAAAGTATAATATGGGGTTGTTCAAGAAGAGAGTGAATAGGTATTTACTGAGCAAGCATGCTCCATCTTCGACCTCATTGTCGCTTTCCATCAAAAGAGATTGTGGTTAAATGCTGGTATAGCCATATATAAAAAACCTGTATTTTCCACCCAATTGTAACTAAGAAACGATTTATTGCATTCTAAAAACGTGTAAGTTCATCATAAAAAGTAACAAGTCGCCCACCATCCCATCAAAGGGTATGGTCCCACTTCCAGCGGGCGTGGGATAGTACGTCGCCAATTACAGCGGATTATCACGACAAACGATGCCGATTTCGGAGTGACCATGGTTTGAGGGAAGGATTTTCCTATTGGACACTTATAAATGCTTTTACACTCACAGCCCCACTATAAGTTCAGTCTTGTGTAGTGGGTGCCGGAAAAATACACATCAAATACATAATCACACCCAGAACCAGAAACATAAATTCATTGGGAAGAAATTTTGTATTCCCGCCGGGAATATAACCCGATACCTTGCTTAAAAGGAGGACACGTACATAAAACTAATCTAATAGACAGAACTAGATATTAATAGTTACTTTACTTTATGATACTATATTAAATAATAATATGTATAACCAAAAATGATAACAATACTATCTATCTATCTTATTAATACTTCTTAGTTATTGTTTTGATCCTCTGTTGGCGTACGTGTTTAGTATAAGGACTTTAATGTCGCAAAAACTGGGTTCAATTCCTGACAAAAGCACATTTCGTCTCACCACGTTACATATAGATCTTCGAGAGCAAGCCTGTTAGTGTGAAAACATTTGTGCCTAAAAACATCTAGGCCTATCGTGTTTATCACGAACATATAATCACTCAGTAACACGTGTGATACTGGTCCTACGTCAGAATTTGAGAGAGAAACAGAAAAAACAACAATGTTTATTTCCGAAACTCCTCAAACATTTGATAATCATGGTCACCCTACAAATCACGTAGACCACGATCCACGCGGCGATCTACAAAGCGAGCTGCGCAAGCGCATGTTTACTGTTAGGGACACATCTCACCATAAACGAGAAATAGGTGAAATTGATGTTTACTTTAATTTTAGAACTCAGTCGTGTGAAATTTGAACGTCACGTCGCGTCGGGCTATAAGCCTATTGCCTATCGCACAGAACATATCGATTATAATTTGAGCATGTGGTGTGAAATTAATAAATAAATTAATCAAGTAATTCGGCAGCATCGACACTTTTCATGAGGTGTGACGGTAGCCAAAGCTTGCCTATCAGGAGTAAAAAAAAATACTACTAGGCGATGTTTATAAGGATCAGGATTTAAAGTACATAGCTAATGTAACTGCTATGTTGTAGTAGAACAGAATACGCCTGGGGCAGTACCATACTATTGCCAACATTCAACCCTACCCGTTGATTGTCTTCCAGTCTCAACAGTATCGTAGTAAGGCTTGTCAGTAGTGCGCAAATATAAATTTATCGAAAGCAATATTTCCAGTGAAATTACAGAAATAAAAATATTTAACATCATATTCGGACTACGTTTGTTTATTGCCTCCATATATATAGTACAGGGTGTTACATACGCGCAGCAACTTAGATGAGAAGATAATTTTATTCATGAAAAATATAAACAATTTAAAAACTTAACAAAGTATATCTACATAAAAAATATAAATTTTCAAACAACAAATTTGGTAAAGTAGGTACACTAATCTTTGGTGGAGGTCATACCTGTGTTACAGCCACCATGCTCCTATTCCAGTGCACATTTTTAAAGTTAGATAGAAGAGGACGCAATCTAATCTCATATCTTAAGGTGACCAGTGCAGTGCTTTGCATTTTACCTATATTTAAAAAAGGAGCTTTTATTATTAGCAAAAGTCATCATAAGCCAAGGTAATTACTTTAAGGTAAACTTGCAAAAGCTTACAACAGCAACCGTACACTTTAACAGTCATGCTGTCGGAATTTTGCATAACGATGCACGGAACAAGGTCGCCAAGGCCGCCGCGCGAGTAAATGGCGATAAAATATATAAACTTGAAATTTAGATGCAATTAAAACCACGTGACCTGGAAGTCATCACAGGCTCGGATGCCCCATATAAGGACAGGGCGCCAACTCTCCGCCCCGCGCCGCTCAATGCCTCGGCGCGACGCAAGGCCGCAAGGTGACTGACTCATAACAAATATAATAAAAATTCACACTTTCGAGATATTTACGACTCTGATATCCCAAAAATGGTAAAAGCAGTTAAGCACCCTAAATGGTATAAATACGGAAGAAAAAAGCCTAGAATGGGACGGACTGGGGGTCATTAAAGTTGATGGATGGGATGATAAACTGTAAATTTAAATTTAATGCGAGGTACAAATCGGATTTTAATAAAGTACGCCTGTCAATTATCGGATTCGACACGCACTTGAAGTTCAAGAGCGTGCGAGAGTGTGAAGTGGAAACTACTTTTATTGTAATCATTCCCTTAAATTCGTAATTCATTTATTATTATCTTACAATATTGTGTGGTACATTTTCCCAGTTATTGATAAACTTTTGATATAACTAAAGAGCACAGAAATCAATAATAATTAGTCAAGATCTTTAATAACTTTGACGACCCAGTTGGCAGGTCTCTGCTCTCAGTGCCGTGGGTCCTAGGTTCCATTCCCGGCTGGAGTACAGTTTTCCTCCCCTAAGGACATTTGTGCTTCTGGTTCTGGGTGTGATTTTGTTAGGGATGTAAATGTTTTGTTGCTGTTTGTTTGTTTGTTTGTTAACGTTATTTTTGTTGGTATTTTTAATAGATCAGAAATTAAATTTAATGTACTATTAATTATATTCAGTTTTGAGAGATGATTACCTTCTTTGACATTATAAACATGATGGGCATGTTACCTACTAGTAGTGAGCTTGAGCACTTGAGTAACCTATAAGCTCGGTGGCTTGTAGTAAGCTCTTAAAACAAAACGCATTCACACTCACAGCCCCACACTAAGTTCAAAGACTTGTTTCGTGGGTGCCGGAAACATTTACATCACACACATAAATACACCCAGAACCAGAAGCACAAATATCCCTTGGGAAAGAATTTGTGCTGCTGCCGGGAATCGAACCCAGGACCCACGGCGCAGAGGGCGGAGACCTGTCCACTTCGCCAACTGGGTCGTCAAATATCTGACAGCAAGACTACGCTCACTAGTCCATACGACAAGCAAGCTGATTGTTTGTTTGATTGATTGTTTCATCATACCGTTGGTGAATAAAGACGCGGTCAATGAGATCCACTCCTTCGCTGTACGGATGATGAACGTAAAAGTGGAACGCTTCGAGCGAACTGGAACTATTTTAACCATAAACGAATGACGTTTGATAGTTTGTCTTGTCATCCTGAAAAATTGTGACACCAGGACTGCGCTTAGTAGTCTAAACGACAAACAATCTATGTGAATTATATGGGTAAGTGATTCGTCGGTTGTTTAGCACACACACGGTTTTTTTTGCAAAAATTAAAAACAACACCATGACATTGTATATCATTCATCTTAATGACAAAGCCTTGCGGACTTGCTCTACAGGAACCTCCTTATACGTCCGCAACAGGCTGACATTGCCTTGGAACGATCAAGATTAGTCGATCATAACACGCCGTATTAGGCGTTTCGACGATCTTGATACTTGTTAACTCGATATTGTTTATTTTATTGTGGATAATAGCTTTCAATCATTTTTGATTGAGAAAAAAATACAATTGAATAGTTCGACTGATTTGATGACTCAGAAGCTGTGTATTTAAATTGATTTGATGACCACACAGAAATAATTTAACTGTTTTGATCTTGAATATCAAGTAATTTATCCGATTTCAGTCACGGTTGTTTTCTCGCATTGTTACGAGACTAGTTGGCGTGTATTGAAACACGCCGGGATGCAGGATGTTCTACGCACGTACTCGACAGCACCGATTGTTCCGAAACTAGTCTCGTAACAATGCGAGAAAACAACCGTGACTGAAATCGGATAAATTCCTTGATATTCAATGTTTTGATTTAAATATCAATGATAATAACGAATAACAAACAAACGCATTCAAAATCAAAATCAAAATCGTTTATTCACATGGGCCCCAAAGAGGCACTCATGAAAGTTAATGAATCTATTGCCAGATTCGCAAATTTCACACTTACAGCCTCACACTAAGTTCAATGACTTGTATCGTAGTTACCGGAATTATTTACATAAAGCACAGTCAGAATCTAAAGCACAATTAATATCCAATTGTGCTCCTGCCGGGAATCGGACTCAGGATTATCGGAGCAAATGGCAGATACCTCCCTACTGCGCCAACTAGGAAGTTAAATAAATGATACCAATTACAAAATTATGTAAAAATAAAATGCTTCATAGTTATTCTCAAAATGATGAGTCAATACACGTCTCGCACCATTTCCATAAAATGTATTCCTCCCACCTCAATATTGACCTGTCCAAAATATGAATCCGAAGCTTTAATTATGTCCCAGACGACGTAATTATTAACAGCACAATACATTCGTCGCATGCAAATTAATTTATCACTTACAATGTAAGCTATGATTCAGGCGACAGGGTTCAAGTGAAGCCGTTTATTTTCTTAAGACTTTTTAAATTAAAGTCTATAAATACTTACACATCATGACTTGATGGAAAGTAAATTTTATGATGTCAATTTATTCAATAGAAATATGATTAAATTGAAAAAAGGCTCTGTAATTTTAAAATAAACTGTGTCTAATTATGTTACGACTGCCACAAATTAAACAAGACAAAATATATGAGCTGAAGATGGAATGGATTCCGCCACCAAATAAACTGCCTAAAAAAAATACCGGTGTGAAGTTGGCAGCCAAAATTTATCTGCCTATAATCCGACCAAATTAAGAAGTTTTTTTCAACAGATTGTTTCATGCTCTAGGAAGTTAATTTTAATATTAAAAAGCGCATACATAGTGTATATGAACAAAAATAATCTAAATTATCATTCATTTTATACCATTTCACTTTATAATTTCCAATAGATATCATTTTATAAATTAGCATTTTAAAATATCAAGTCCCCTAAACTGAGACATAAATGGAGCATAAATAAAAAGAACAACATCCAAGCTATCATTCAAACAAAACGAGAAGGTGGCTAAAGCACCAATAAACCCTTTAATAGTTATCTGAAAATCGCAACTTTTTTTTCCAACTCTAATTTAGGCATATGCTGCTATGGATCAATCAAATCCCATTGCCTGGGCCATGATTGTAGCTAAAATAGATAGAAAATGGTCTAAGCTTTCAAATGAGTATACTGAAAAAGTGGCCAAAAGCCAAATTAGCTCTCTACTAGTCATCTAAGCACCAAAACTTTTTATTTTATATATATTTACGCTGACGCCATTTTCCACCATCAAATCCCCTAATCTGGGTCATAATTGGCACAAAATAAGAAACACGATTAAAAATACTTTCAAACAAGTATAGTAAGAAGGTCGCAAAAGGTCGGCTTAACTCTCTACTGGTCATCTGAAAAAGTCTTTTTTTATTTATTCCTACGATAATTTAGGCAGATGGTGATTTAAACTATCGTATCCCCTAAGCTGGCCCACGGTTGTAAACAAAATGGATAGAACATGGTCTAAGCTTTCAAATGAGTATACTCACAAAGTGGCTAAAAGCCAACTTAACCCTCTACTGGTCATCTGAAAATGAAAATTTTATTAAATCCACACCAAAATTTAGGCAGATGGTGATTTGAACTATCGTATCCCCTAAGCTGGCCCATGATTGTAACTAAAATGGATAGAACATGGTCTAAGCTTTCGAATGAGTATACTCACAAAGTGGCTAAAAGCCAACTTAACCCTCTACTGGTCATCTGAAAATCTCATTTTTATTTTATTCACACGATAATTTAGGCAGATGGTGATTTAAACTATCGTATCCCCTAAGCTGGCCCATGATTGTAACCAAAATAGATAGAACATGGTCTAAGCTTTCAAATGAGCATACTCACAAAGTGGCTAAAAGCCAACTTAACCCTCTACTGGTCATCTGAAAATGACAATTTTATTAAATTCACACGATTATTTAGGCAGATGGTGATTTAAACTATCGTATCCCCTAAGCTAGCCCTTGATTGTAACTAAAATGGATAGAACATGGTCTAAGCTTTCAAATGAGTATAGTCACAAAGTGGCTAAAAGCCAACTTAACCCTCTACTGGTCATTTGAAAATGTCAATTTTATTAAATTCACACGAAAATTTTGGCAAATGGTGATTTAAACTATCGTATCCCCTAAGCTGGCCCATGATTGTAACCAAAATAGATAGAACATGGTCTAAGCTTTCAAATGAGTATAGTCACAAAGTGGCTAAAAGCCAACTTAACCCTCTACTGGTCATCTGAAAATCACATTTTTATTTTATTCACACGATAATTTAGGCAGATGGTGATTTAAACTATCATATCCCCTAAGCTGGCCTTTGATTGTAACCAAAATGGATAGAACATGGTCTAAGCTTTCAAATGAATATACTCACAAAGTGGCTAAAAGTCAACTTAACCCTCTACTGGTCATCTGAAAAAATCTTTTTTTATTTATTCCTACGATAATTTAGGCAGATGGTGATTTAAACTATCGTATCCCCTAAGCTGGCCCTTGATTGTAACTAAAACGGATAGAACGTGGTCTAAGCTTTCAAATGAGTATACTCACAAAGTGGCTAAAAGCCAACTTAACCCTCTACTGGTCATCTGAAAATCACATTTTTATTTTATTCACACGATAATTTAGGCAGATGGTGATTTAAACTATCGTATCCCCTAAGCTGGCCTTTGATTGTAACCAAAATGGATAGAACATGGTCTAAGCTTTCAAATGAGTATACTCACAAAGTGGCTAAAAGTCAACTTAACCCTCTACTGGTCATCTGAAAAAGTCTTTTTTTATTTATTCCTACAATAATTTAGGCAGATGGTGATTTAAACTATCGTATCCCCTAAGCTGGCCCTTGATTGTAACTAAAATGGATAGAACATGGTCTAAGCTTGCAAATGAGTATAGTCACAAAGTGGCTAAAAGCCAACTTAACCCTCTACTGGTCATCTGAAAATCACATTTTTATTTTATTCACACGAAAATTTAGGCAGATGGTGATTTAAACTATCGTATCCCCTAAGCTGGCCTTTGATTGTAACCAAAATGGATAGAACATGGTCTAAGCTTTCAAATGAGTATACTCACAAAGTGGCTAAAAGCCAACTTAACCCTCTACTGGTCATCTGAAAATCTCATTTTTTTTTATTCACACGATAATTTAGGCAGATGGTGATTTAAACTATCGTATCCCCTAAGCTGGCCCATGATTGTAACCAAAATAGATAGAACATGGTCTAAGCTTTCAAATGAGTATACTCACAAAGTGGCTAAAAGCCAACTTAACCCTCTACTGGTCATCTGAAAATCACATTTTTATTTTATTCACACGATAATTTAGGCAGATGGTGATTTAAACTATCGTATCCCCTAAGCTGGCCAATGATTGTAACCAAATTAGATAGAACATGGTCTAAGCTTTCAAATGAGTATAGTCCCTAAGTGGCTAAAAGCCAATTTAACCCTCTACTGGTCATCTGAAAATGTCAATTTTATTAAATTCACACGAAAATTTAGGCAGATGGTGATTTAAACTGTCGTATCCCCTAAGCTGGCCAATGATTGTAACCAAATTAGATAAAACATGGTCTAAGCTTTCAAATGAGTATAGTCACAAAGTGGCTAAAAGCCAACTTAACCCTCTACTGGTCATCTGAAAATCACATTTTTATTTTATTCACACGATAATTTAGGCAGATGGTGATTTAAACTATCGTATCCCCTAAGCTGGCCCTTGATTGTAACCAAAATAGATAGAACATGGTCTAAGCTTTCAAATGAGTACACTCACAAAGTGGCTAAAAGCCAACTTAACCCTCTACTGGTCATCTGAAAATCACATTTTTATTTTATTCACACGATAATTTAGGCAGATGGTGATTTAAACTATCGTATCCCCTAAGCTGGCCCTTGATTGTAACCAAAAAAAATAGAACATGGTCTAAGCTTTCAAATGAGTATACTCACAATGTGGCTAAAAGCCAACTTAACCGTCTACTGGTCATCTGAAAATCACATTTTTATTAAATTCACACGATAATTTAGGCAGATGGTGATTTAAACTATCGTGTCCCCTAAGCTGTCCCATGATTGTAAACGAAATGGATAAAACATGGTCTAAGCTTTCAAATGAGTATACTCACAATGTGGCTAAAAGCCAACTTAACCGTCTACTGGTCATCTGAAAATGACAATTTTATTAAATTCACACGATTATTTAGGCAGATGGTGATTTAAACTATCGTATCCCCTAAGCTGGCCCTTGATTGTAACTAAAATGGATAGAACATGGTCTAAGCTTTCAAATGAGTATAGTCACAAAGTGGCTAAAAGCCAACTTAACCCTCTACTGGTCATCTGAAAATGACAATTTTATTAAATTCACACGATTATTTAGGCAGATGGTGATTTAAACTATCGTATCCCCTGAGCTGGCCCTTGATTGTAACTAAAATGGATAGAACATGGTCTAAGCTTTCAAATGAGTATACTCACAAAGTGGCTAAAAGCCAACTTAACCCTCTACTGGTCATCTGAAAATCACATTTTTATTTTATTCACACGAAAATTTAGGCAGATGGTGATTTAAACTATCGTATCCCCTAAGCTGGCCTTTGATTGTAACCAAAATGGATAGAACATGGTCTAAGCTTTCAAATGAGTATAGTCACAAAGTGGCTAAAAGCCAACTTAACCCTCTACTGGTCATCTGAAAATGTCATTTTTATTAAATTCACACGAAAATTTAGGCAGATGGTGATTTAAACTATCGTATCCCCTAAGCTGGCCCATGATTGTAAACGAAATGGATAGAACATGGTCTAAGCTTTCAAATGAGTATACTCACAAAGTGGCTAAAAGCCAACTTAACCCTCTACTGGTCATTTGAAAATGTCAATTTTATTAAATTCACACGAAAATTTAAGCAAATGGTGATTTAAACTATCGTATCCCCTAAGCTGGCCCATGATTGTAACCAAAATAGATAGGACATGGTTTAGGCTTTCAAATGAGTAGTGGCTTCCCATACGTTTTCGCCGGAATACTCACATCCTCTCTTTATTATATACCGTACTGTTTAATCCCTCCTCCCCACGCTATCTCAAAGATCAGTTTGAATTTCTTCACCTTGGGCACTCACTCTCATTGAGGTCATCTGAATCATTAGAATTGAGAATGCCAGGCCACAGTTCTACATTTTATGATAAATCTTTTACTGTACAAGCTATTCGCCTCTGGAACGGTTTACCGGTCTCTATACGTCGCTCTCAATCACTACACACTTTTAAAGAACAAATTAAAAAATGGTATCTCTCTCAATTAAGTTAAAGCTATGAATGTCCCTTATTAGTCATATAATGTATATATAATAATATATATTAGTTTGTGTATGTTTATAATATATTGTTATTATTTATGTAGGTTTTTGTATGTATATTATGTATGTAATATTAATAAGTATGTATAAGTACATTTATTAATTTAAATACGTGTCGAGGTACACCACCGTCCCTGTTTGTAATATTTTTATCATCTCCCTTTGGTTGTCTGGAAGAAATCGCTTTGAGCGATAAGACCGCCCTTTGTGCTCCTATGTTATATTTAAGATTTCTTTGTAAGTGTTATTTATTTTGGTGTGCAAATAAAGAATTTATCTATCTATCTATCTATCTCACAAAGTGGCTAAAAGCCAACTTAACCCTCTACTGGTCATCTGAAAATGACAATTTTATTAAATTCACACGATTATTTAGGCAGATGGTGATTTAAACTATCGTATCCCCTAAGCTGGCCCTTGATTGTAACTAAAATGGATAGAACATGGTCTAAGCTTTCAAATGAGTATACTCACAAAGTGGCTAAAAGCCAACTTAACCCTCTACTGGTCATCTGAAAATCACATTTTTATTTTATTCACACGAAAATTTAGGCAGATGGTGATTTAAACTATCGTATCCCCTAAGCTGGCCCATGATTGTAAACGAAATGGATGAAACATGGTCTAAGCTTTCAAATGAGTATACTCACAAAGTGGCTAAAAGCCAACTTAACCCTCTACTGGTCATCTGAAAATGACAATTTTACTAAATTCACACGATTATTTAGGCAGATGGTGATTTAAACTATCGTATCCCCTAAGCTGGCCCTTGATTGTAACTAAAATGGATAGAACATGGTCTAAGCTTTCAAATGAGTATACTCACAAAGTGGCTAAAAGCCAACTTAACCCTCTACTGGTCATCTGAAAATGACAATTTTACTAAATTCACACGATTATTTAGGCAGATGGTGATTTAAACTATCGTATCCCCTAAGCTGGCCCTTGATTGTAACTAAAATGGATAGAACATGGTCTAAGCTTTCAAATGAGTATACTCATAAAGTGGCTAAAAGCCAACTTAACCCTCTACTGGTCATCTGAAAATGACAATTTTATTAAATTCACACGATAATTTAGGCAGATGGTAATTTAAACTATCGTATCCCCTAAGCTGGCCCATGATTGTAACCAAAATAGATAGAACATGGTTTAGGCTTTCAAATGAGTATAGTCACAAAGTGGCTAAAAGCCAACTTAACCCTATACTGGTCATCTGAAAATGTCAATTTTATTAAATTCACACGATAATTTCGGCAGATGGTGATTTAAACTATCGTATCCCCTAAGCTGGCCCATGATTGTAAACGAAATGGATAGAACATGGTCTAAGCTTTCAAATGAGTATAGTCCCTAAGTGGCTAAAAGCCAATTTAACCCTCTACTGGTCATCTGAAAATGTCAATTTTATTAAATTCACACGATTATTTAGGCAGATGGTGATTTAAACTATCGTATCCCCTAAGCTGGCCCTTGATTGTAACTAAAATGGATAGAACATGGTCTAAGCTTTCAAATGAGTATACTCATAAAGTGGCTAAAAGCCAACTTAACCCTCTACTGGTCATCTGAAAATGACAATTTTATTAAATTCACACGATTATTTAGGCAGATGGTGATTTAAACTATCGTATCCCCTAAGCTGGCCCTTGATTGTAACTAAAATGGATAGAACATGGTCTAAGCTTTCAAATGAGTATACTCACAAAGTGGCTAAAAGCCAACTTAACCCTCTACTGGTCATCTGAAAATCACATTTTTATTTTATTCACACGAAAATTTAGGCAGATGGTGATTTAAACTATCGTATCCCCTAAGCTGGCCCATGATTGTAAACGAAATGGATGAAACATGGTCTAAGCTTTCAAATGAGTATACTCACAAAGTGGCTAAAAGCCAACTTAACCCTCTACTGGTCATCTGAAAATGACAATTTTACTAAATTCACACGATTATTTAGGCAGATGGTGATTTAAACTATCGTATCCCCTAAGCTGGCCCTTGATTGTAACTAAAATGGATAGAACATGGTCTAAGCTTTCAAATGAGTATACTCACAAAGTGGCTAAAAGCCAACTTAACCCTCTACTGGTCATCTGAAAATGACAATTTTACTAAATTCACACGATTATTTAGGCAGATGGTGATTTAAACTATCGTATCCCCTAAGCTGGCCCTTGATTGTAACTAAAATGGATAGAACATGGTCTAAGCTTTCAAATGAGTATACTCATAAAGTGGCTAAAAGCCAACTTAACCCTCTACTGGTCATCTGAAAATGACAATTTTATTAAATTCACACGATAATTTAGGCAGATGGTGATTTAAACTATCGTATCCCCTAAGCTGGCCCATGATTGTAACCAAAATAGATAGAACATGGTTTAGGCTTTCAAATGAGTATAGTCACAAAGTGGCTAAAAGCCAACTTAACCCTATACTGGTCATCTGAAAATGTCAATTTTATTAAATTCACACGATAATTTCGGCAGATGGTGATTTAAACTATCGTATCCCCTAAGCTGGCCCATGATTGTAAACGAAATGGATAGAACATGGTCTAAGCTTTCAAATGAGTATAGTCCCTAAGTGGCTAAAAGCCAATTTAACCCTCTACTGGTCATCTGAAAATGTCAATTTTATTAAATTCGCACGAAAATTTAGGCAGATGGTGATTTAAACTGTCGTATCCCCTAAGCTGGCCAATGATTGTAACCAAATTGGATAGAACATGGTCTAAGCTTTCAAATGAGTATACTCATAAAGTGACTAAAAGCCAACTTAACCCTCTACTGGTCATCTGAAAATCACATTTTTATTTTATTCACACGATAATTTAGGCAGATGGTGATTTAAACTATCGTATCCCCTAAGCTGGCCCTTGATTGTAACCAAAAAAAATAGAACATGGTCTAAGCTTTCAAATGAGTATACTCACAATGTGGCTAAAAGCCAACTTAACCGTCTACTGGTCATCTGAAAATCACATTTTTATTAAATTCACACGATAATTTAGGCAGATGGTGATTTAAATTATCGTGTCCCCTAAGCTGTCCCATGATTGTAAACGAAATAGATAAAACATGGTCTAAGCTTTCAAATGAGTATACTCACAATGTGGCTAAAAGCCAACTTAACCGTCTACTGGTCATCTGAAAATGACAATTTTATTAAATTCACACGATTATTTAGGCAGATGGTGATTTAAACTATCGTATCCCCTAAGCTGGCCCTTGATTGTAACTAAAATGGATAGAACATGGTCTAAGCTTTCAAATGAGTATACTCACAATGTGGCTAAAAGCCAACTTAACCGTCTACTGGTCATCTGTAAATGACAATTTTATTAAATTCACACGATTATTTAGGCAGATGGTGATTTAAACTATCGTATCCCCTAAGCTGGCCCATGATTGTAACCAAAATAGATAGAATATGGTCTTAGCTTTCAAATGAGTATAGTCACAAAGTGGCTAAAAGCCAACTTAACCCTATACTGGTCATCTGAAAATGTCAATTTTATTAAATTCACACGATAATTTCGGCAGATGGTGATTTAAACTATCGTATCCCCTAAGCTGGCCCATGATTGTAAACGAAATGGATAGAACATGGTCTAAGCTTTCAAATGAGTATAGTCCCTAAGTGGCTAAAAGCCAATTTAACCCTCTACTGGTCATCTGAAAATGTCAATTTTATTAAATTCGCACGAAAATTTAGGCAGATGGTGATTTAAACTGTCGTATCCCCTAAGCTGGCCAATGATTGTAACCAAATTAGATAGAACATGGTCTAAGCTTTCAAATGAGTATACTCATAAAGTGACTAAAAGCCAACTTAACCCTCTACTGGTCATCTGAAAATCACATTTTTATTTTATTCACACGATAATTTAGGCAGATGGTGATTTAAACTATCGTATCCCCTAAGCTGGCCCTTGATTGTAACCAAAAAAAATAGAACATGGTCTAAGCTTTCAAATGAGTATACTCACAATGTGGCTAAAAGCCAACTTAACCGTCTACTGGTCATCTGAAAATCACATTTTTATTAAATTCACACGATAATTTAGGCAGATGGTGATTTAAATTATCGTGTCCCCTAAGCTGTCCCATGATTGTAAACGAAATAGATAAAACATGGTCTAAGCTTTCAAATGAGTATACTCACAATGTGGCTAAAAGCCAACTTAACCGTCTACTGGTCATCTGAAAATGACAATTTTATTAAATTCACACGATTATTTAGGCAGATGGTGATTTAAACTATCGTATCCCCTAAGCTGGCCCTTGATTGTAACTAAAATGGATAGAACATGGTCTAAGCTTTCAAATGAGTATACTCACAATGTGGCTAAAAGCCAACTTAACCGTCTACTGGTCATCTGAAAATGACAATTTTATTAAATTCACACGATTCTTTAGGCAGATGGTGATTTAAACTATCGTATCCCCTAAGCTGGCCCTTGATTGTAACTAAAATGGATAGAACATGGTCTAAGCTTTCAAATGAGTATACTCACAAAGTGGCTAAAAGCCAACTTAACCCTCTACTGGTCATCTGAAAATCACATTTTTATTTTATTCACACGATAATTTAGGCAGATGGTGATTTAAACTATCGTATCCCCTAAGCTGGCCCATGATTGTAACCAAAATGGATAGAACATGGTCTAAGCTTTCAAATGAGTATAGTCACAAAGTGGCTAAAAGCCAACTTAACCCTCTACTGGTCATCTGAAAATCACATTTTTATTTTATTCACACGATAATTTAGGCAGATGGTGATTTAAACTGTCGTATCCCCTAAGCTGGCCAATGATTGTAACCAAATTACATAGAACATGGTCTAAGCTTTCAAATGAGTATAGTCCCTAAGTGGCTAAAAGCCAATTTAACCCTCTACTGGTCATCTGAAAATGTCAATTTTATTAAATTCACTCGATAATTTAGGCAGATGGTGATTTAAACTATCGTATCCCCTAAGCTGGCCCTTGATTGTAACCAAAATAGATAGAACATGGTCTAAGCTTTCAAATGAGCATACTCACAAAGTGGCTTAAAGCCAACTTAACCCTCTACTGGTCATCTGAAAATGACAATTTTATTAAATTCACACGATTATGTAGGCAGATGGTGATTTAAACTATCGTATCCCCTAAGCTGGCCCATGATTGTAAACGAAATGGATAGAACATGGTCTAAGCTTTCAAATGAGTATACTCACAAAGTGGCTAAAAGCCAACTTAACCCTCTACTGGTCATTTGAAAATGTCAATTTTATTAAATTCACACGAAAATTTAAGCAAATGGTGATTTAAACTATCGTATCCCCTAAGCTGGCCCATGATTGTAACCAAAATAGATAGGACATGGTTTAGGCTTTCAAATGAGTATAGTCACAAAGTGGCTAAAAGCCAACTTAACCCTCTTCTGGTCATCTGAAAATCACATTTTTATTTTATTCACACGATAATTTAGGCAGATGGTGATTTAAACTGTCGTATCCCCTAAGCTGGCCAATGATTGTAACCAAATTAGATAGAACATGGTCTAAGCTTTCAAATGAGCATACTCAAAAAGTGGCTAAAAGCCAACTTAACCCTCTACTGGTCATCTGAAAATGTCATTTTTATTTAATTCACACGAAAATTTAGGCAGATGGTGATTTAAACTATCGTATCCCCTAAGCTGGCCTTTGATTGTAACCAAAATGGATAGAATATGGTCTAAGCTTTCAAATGAGTATAGTCACAAAGTGGCTAAAAGCCAACTTAACCCTCTACTGGTCATCTGAAAATGAAAATTTTATTAAATTCACACGAAAATTTAGGCAGATGGTGATTTAAACTATCGTATCCCCTAAGCTGGCCCATGATTGTAACCAAAATAGATAGAACATGGTCTAAGCTTTCAAATCCATTTCGTTTACAATCATGGGCCAGCTTAGGGGATACGATAGTTTAAATCACCATCTGCATACATTTTCGTGTGAATAAAATAAAAATGTGATTTTCAGATGACCAGTAGAGGGTTAAGTTGGCTTTTAGCCACTTTGTGAATATACTCATTTGAAAGCTTAGACCATGTTCTATCCATTTTAGTTACAATCAAGGGCCAGCTTAGGGGATACGATAGTTTAAATCACCATCTGCCTAAATAATCGTGTGAATTTAATAAAATTGTCATTTTCAGATGACAAGTAGAGGGTTAAGTTGGCTTTAAGCCACTTTGTGAGTATACTCATTTGAAAGCTTAGACCATGTTCTGTCCATTTTAGTTACAATCAAGGGCCAGCTTAGGGGATACGATAGTTTAAATCACCATCTGCCTAAATAATCGTGTGAATTTAGTAAAATTGTCATTTTCAGATGACCAGTAGAGGGTTAAGTTGGCTTTTAGCCACTTTGTGAGTATACTCATTTGAAAGCTTAGACCATGTTTCATCCATTTCGTTTACAATCATGGGCCAGCTTAGGGGATACGATAGTTTAAATCACCATCTGCCTAAATTAACGTGTGAATTTAATAAAATTGACATTTTCAGATGACCAGTAGAGGGTTAAGTTGGCTTTTAGCCACTTTGTGAATATACTCATTTGAAAGCTTAGACCATGTTCTATCTATTTTGGTTACAATCATGGGCCAGCTTAGGGGATACGATAGTTTAAATCACCATCTGCCTAAATTATCGTGTGAATAAAATAAAAATGTGATTTTCAGATGACCAGTAGAGGGTTAAGTTGGCTTTTAGCCACTTTGTGACTATACTCATTTGAAAGCTTAGACCATATTCTATCCATTTTAGTTACAATCAAGGGCCAGCTTAGGGGATACGATAGTTTAAATCACCATCTGCCTAAATAATCGTGTGAATTTTATAAAATTGTCATTTTCAGATGACCAGTAGAGGGTTAAGTTGGCTTTTAGCCACTTTGTGAGTATACTCATTTGAAAGCTTAGACCATGTTCTATCTATTTCGTTTACAATCATGGGCCAGCTTAGGGGATACGATAGTTTAAATCACCATCTGCATAAATTTTCGTGTGAATAAAATAAAAATGTGATTTTCAGATGACCAGTAGAGGGTTAAGTTGGCTTTTAGCCACTTTGTGAGTATACTCATTTGAAAGCTTAGACCATGTTCTATCCATTTTAGTTACAATCAAGGGCCAGCTTAGGGGATACGATAGTTTAAATCACCATCTGCCTAAATAATCGTGTGAATTTAATAAAATTGACATTTTCAGATGACCAGTAGAGGGTTAAGTTGGCTTTTAGCCACTTTGTGACTATACTCATTTGAAAGCTTAGACCATGTTCTATCTATTTCGTTTACAATCATGGGCCAGCTTAGGGGATACGATAGTTTAAATCACCATCTGCCTAAATTTTCGTGTGAATTTAATAAAATTGTTATTTTCAGATGACCAGTAGAGGGTTAAGTTGGCTTTTAGCCACTTTGTGAGTATATTCATTTGAAAGCTTAGACCATGTTCTATCTATTTTGGTTACAATCAAGGGCCAGCTTAGGGGATACGATAGTTTAAATCACCATCTGCCTAAATAATCGTGTGAATTTAGTAAAATTGTCATTTTCAGATGACCAGTAGAGGGTTAAGTTGGCTTTTAGCCACTTTGTGAGTATACTCATTTGAAAGCTTAGAACATGTTCTATCCATTTTAGTTACAATCAAGGGCCAGCTTAGGGGATACGATAGTTTAAATCACAATCTGCCTAAATAATCGTGTGAATTAATTAAAATTGTCATTTTCAGATGACCAGTAGAGGGTTAAGTTGGCTTTTAGCCACTTTGTGACTTTACTCATTTGAAAGCTTAGACCATGTTCTATCCATTTTAGTTTTAATCATGGGCCAGCTTAGGGGATACGATAGTTTAAATCACCATCTGCCTAAATTTTCGTGTGAATTTAATAAAATTGTTATTTTCAGATGACCAGTAGAGGGTTAAGTTGGCTTTTAGCCACTTTGTGAGTATATTCATTTGAAAGCTTAGACCATGTTCTATCTATTTTGGTAACAATCATGGGCCAGCTTAGGGGATACGATAGTTTAAATCACCATCTGCCTAAATTAACGTATGAATTTAATAAAATTGACATTTTCAGATGACCAGTAGAGGGTTAAGTTGGCTTTTAGCCACTTTGTGAGTATATTCATTTGAAAGCTTAGACCATGTTCTATCTATTTTGGTTACAATCATGGGCCAGCTTAGGGGATACGATAGTTTAAATCACCATCTGCCTAAATTATCGTGTAAATAAAATAAAAATGTGATTTTCAGATGACCAGTAGAGGGTTAAGTTGGCTTTTAGCCACTTTGTGAGTATACTCATTTGAAAGCCTAAACCATGTTCTATCTATTTTGGTTACAATCATGGGCCAGCTTAGGGGATACGATAGTTTAAATCACCATCTGCCTAAATTATCGTGTGAATAAAATAAAAATTTGATTTTCAGATGACCAGTAGAGGGTTAAGTTGGCTTTTAGCCACTTTGTGAGTATACTCATTTGAAAGCTTAGACCATGTTCTATCCATTTTAGTTACAATCAAGGGCCAGCTTAGGGGATACGATAGTTTAAATCACCATCTGCCTAAATAATCGTGTGAATTTAATAAAATTGTCATTTTCAGATGACCAGTAGAGGGTTAAGTTGGCTTTTAGCCACTTTGTGAGTATACTCATTTGAAAGCCTAAACCATGTTCTATCTATTTTGGTTACAATCATGGGCCAGCTTAGGAGATACGATAGTTTAAATCACCATCTGCCTAAATTATCGTGTGAATTTAATAAAATTGTCATTTTCAGATGACCAGTAGAGGGTTAAGTTGGCTTTTAGCCACTTTATGAGTATACTCATTTGAAAGCTTAGACCATGTTCTATCCATTTTAGTTACAATCAAGGGCCAGCTTAGGGGATACGATAGTTTAAATCACCATCTGCCTAAATTAACGTGTGAATTTAATAAAATTGACATTTTCAGATGACCAGTAGAGGGTTAAGTTGGCTTTTAGCCACTTTGTGAGTATATTCATTTGAAAGCTTAGACCATGTTCTATCTATTTTGGTTACAATCATGGGCCAGCTTAGGGGATACGATAGTTTAAATCACCATCTGCCTAAATTATCGTGTGAATAAAATAAAAATGTGATTTTCAGATGACCAGTAGAGGGTTAAGTTGGCTTTTAGCCACTTTGTGAGTATACTCATTTGAAAGCCTAAACCATGTTCTATCTATTTTGGTTACAATCATGGGCCAGCTTAGGGGATACGATAGTTTAAATCACCATCTGCCTAAATTATCGTGTGAATAAAATAAAAATTTGATTTTCAGATGACCAGTAGAGGGTTAAGTTGGCTTTTAGCCACTTTGTGAGTATACTCATTTGAAAGCTTAGACCATGTTCTATCCATTTTAGTTACAATCAAGGGCCAGCTTAGGGGATACGATAGTTTAAATCACCATCTGCCTAAATAATCGTGTGAATTTAATAAAATTGTCATTTTCAGATGACCAGTAGAGGGTTAAGTTGGCTTTTAGCCACTTTGTGAGTATACTCATTTGAAAGCCTAAACCATGTTCTATCTATTTTGGTTACAATCATGGGCCAGCTTAGGGGATACGATAGTTTAAATCACCATCTGCCTAAATTATCGTGTGAATTTAATAAAATTGTCATTTTCAGATGACCAGTAGAGGGTTAAGTTGGCTTTTAGCCACTTTATGAGTATACTCATTTGAAAGCTTAGACCATGTTCTATCCATTTTAGTTACAATCAAGGGCCAGCTTAGGGGATACGATAGTTTAAATCACCATCTGCCTAAATAATCGTGTGAATTTAGTAAAATTGTCATTTTCAGATGACCAGTAGAGGGTTAAGTTGGCTTTTAGCCACTTTGTGAGTATACTCATTTGAAAGCTTAGACCATGTTCTATCCATTTTAGTTACAATCAAGGGCCAGCTTAGGGGATACGATAGTTTAAATCACCATCTGCCTAAATAATCGTGTGAATTTAGTAAAATTGTCATTTTCAGATGACCAGTAGAGGGTTAAGTTGGCTTTTAGCCACTTTGTGAGTATACTCATTTGAAAGCTTAGACCATGTTTCATCCATTTCGTTTACAATCATGGGCCAGCTTAGGGGATACGATAGTTTAAATCACCATCTGCCTAAATTTTCGTGTGAATAAAATAAAAATGTGATTTTCAGATGACCAGTAGAGGGTTAAGTTGGCTTTTAGCCACTTTGTGAGTATACTCATTTGAAAGCCTAAACCATGTTCTATCTATTTTGGTTACAATCATGGGCCAGCTTAGGGGATACGATAGTTTAAATCACCATCTGCCTAAATTATCGTGTGAATAAAATAAAAATTTGATTTTCAGATGACCAGTAGAGGGTTAAGTTGGCTTTTAGCCACTTTGTGAGTATACTCATTTGAAAGCCTAAACCATGTCCTATCTATTTTGGTTACAATCATGGGCCAGCTTAGGGGATACGATAGTTTAAATCACCATTTGCTTAAATTTTCGTGTGAATTTAATAAAATTGACATTTTCAAATGACCAGTAGAGGGTTAAGTTGGCTTTTAGCCACTTTGTGAGTATACTCATTTGAAAGCTTAGACCATGTTCTATCCATTTCGTTTACAATCATGGGCCAGCTTAGGGGATACGATAGTTTAAATCACCATCTGCCTAAATAATCGTGTGAATTTAATAAAATTGTCATTTTCAGATGACCAGTAGAGGGTTAAGTTGGCTTTTAGCCACTTTGTGAGTATGCTCATTTGAAAGCTTAGACCATGTTCTATCTATTTTGGTTACAATCAAGGGCCAGCTTAGGGGATACGATAGTTTAAATCACCATCTGCCTAAATTATCGTGTGAATTTAATAAAATTGACATTTTCAGATGACCAGTAGAGGGTTAAGTTGGCTTTTAGCCACTTTGTGACTATACTCATTTGAAAGCTTAGACCATGTTCTATCTATTTTGGTTACAATCATGGGCCAGCTTAGGGGATACGATAGTTTAAATCACCATCTGCCTAAATTATCGTGTGAATAAAATAAAAATGTGATTTTCAGATGACCAGTAGAGGGTTAAGTTGGCTTTTAGCCACTTTGTGAGTATACTCATTTGAAAGCCTAAACCATGTTCTATCTATTTTGGTTACAATCATGGGCCAGCTTAGGGGATACGATAGTTTAAATCACCATCTGCCTAAATTATCGTGTGAATAAAATAAAAATTTGATTTTCAGATGACCAGTAGAGGGTTAAGTTGGCTTTTAGCCACTTTGTGAGTATACTCATTTGAAAGCCTAAACCATGTCCTATCTATTTTGGTTACAATCATGGGCCAGCTTAGGGGATACGATAGTTTAAATCACCATTTGCTTAAATTTTCGTGTGAATTTAATAAAATTGTCATTTTCAGATGACCAGTAGAGGGTTAAGTTGGCTTTTAGCCACTTTGTGAGTATACTCATTTGAAAGCCTAAACCATGTTCTATCTATTTTGGTTACAATCATGGGCCAGCTTAGGGGATACGATAGTTTAAATCACCATCTGCCTAAATTATCGTGTGAATTTAATAAAATTGTCATTTTCAGATGACCAGTAGAGGGTTAAGTTGGCTTTTAGCCACTTTATGAGTATACTCATTTGAAAGCTTAGACCATGTTCTATCCATTTTAGTTACAATCAAGGGCCAGCTTAGGGGATACGATAGTTTAAATCACCATCTGCCTAAATAATCGTGTGAATTTAGTAAATTTGTCATTTTCAGATGACCAGTAGAGGGTTAAGTTGGCTTTTAGCCACTTTGTGAGTATACTCATTTGAAAGCTTAGACCATGTTCTATCCATTTTAGTTACAATCAAGGGCCAGCTTAGGGGATACGATAGTTTAAATCACCATCTGCCTAAATAATCGTGTGAATTTAGTAAAATTGTCATTTTCAGATGACCAGTAGAGGGTTAAGTTGGCTTTTAGCCACTTTGTGAGTATACTCATTTGAAAGCTTAGACCATGTTTCATCCATTTCGTTTACAATCATGGGCCAGCTTAGGGGATACGATAGTTTAAATCACCATCTGCCTAAATTTTCGTGTGAATAAAATAAAAATGTGATTTTCAGATGACCAGTAGAGGGTTAAGTTGGCTTTTAGCCACTTTGTGAGTATACTCATTTGAAAGCTTAGACCATGTTCTATCCATTTTAGTTACAATCAAGGGCCAGCTTAGGGGATACGATAGTTTAAATCACCATCTGCCTAAATAATCGTGTGAATTTAATAAAATTGTCATTTTCAGATGACCAGTAGAGGGTTAAGTTGGCTTTTAGCCACTTTGTGAGTATACTCATTTGAAAGCCTAAACCATGTCCTATCTATTTTGGTTACAATCATGGGCCAGCTTAGGGGATACGATAGTTTAAATCACCATTTGCTTAAATTTTCGTGTGAATTTAATAAAATTGACATTTTCAAATGACCAGTAGAGGGTTAAGTTGGCTTTTAGCCACTTTGTGAGTATACTCATTTGAAAGCTTAGACCATGTTCTATCCATTTCGTTTACAATCATGGGCCAGCTTAGGGGATACGATAGTTTAAATCACCATCTGCCTAAATAATCGTGTGAATTTAATAAAATTGTCATTTTCAGATGACCAGTAGAGGGTTAAGTTGGCTTTTAGCCACTTTGTGAGTATGCTCATTTGAAAGCTTAGACCATGTTCTATCTATTTTGGTTACAATCAAGGGCCAGCTTAGGGGATACGATAGTTTAAATCACCATCTGCCTAAATTATCGTGTGAATTTAATAAAATTGACATTTTCAGATGACCAGTAGAGGGTTAAGTTGGCTTTTAGCCACTTTGTGACTATACTCATTTGAAAGCTTAGACCATGTTCTATCTATTTTGGTTACAATCATGGGCCAGCTTAGGGGATACGATAGTTTAAATCACCATCTGCCTAAATTATCGTGTGAATAAAATAAAAATGTGATTTTCAGATGACCAGTAGAGGGTTAAGTTGGCTTTTAGCCACTTTGTGAGTATACTCATTTGAAAGCTTAGACCATGTTCTATCTATTTTGGTTACAATCATGGGCCAGCTTAGGGGATACGATAGTTTAAATCACCATCTGCCTAAATTATCGTGTGAATAAAATAAAAATGAGATTTTCAGATGACCAGTAGAGGGTTAAGTTGGCTTTTAGCCACTTTGTGAGTATACTCATTTGAAAGCTTAGACCATGTTCTATCCATTTTGGTTACAATCAAAGGCCAGCTTAGGGGATACGATAGTTTAAATCACCATCTGCCTAAATTTTCGTGTGAATAAAATAAAAATGTGATTTTCAGATGACCAGTAGAGGGTTAAGTTGGCTTTTAGCCACTTTGTGACTATACTCATTTGCAAGCTTAGACCATGTTCTATCCATTTTAGTTACAATCAAGGGCCAGCTTAGGGGATACGATAGTTTAAATCACCATCTGCCTAAATTATTGTAGGAATAAATAAAAAAAGACTTTTTCAGATGACCAGTAGAGGGTTAAGTTGACTTTTAGCCACTTTGTGAGTATACTCATTTGAAAGCTTAGACCATGTTCTATCCATTTTGGTTACAATCAAAGGCCAGCTTAGGGGATACGATAGTTTAAATCACCATCTGCCTAAATTATCGTGTGAATAAAATAAAAATGTGATTTTCAGATGACCAGTAGAGGGTTAAGTTGGCTTTTAGCCACTTTGTGAGTATACTCATTTGAAAGCTTAGACCACGTTCTATCCGTTTTAGTTACAATCAAGGGCCAGCTTAGGGGATACGATAGTTTAAATCACCATCTGCCTAAATTATCGTAGGAATAAATAAAAAAAGATTTTTTCAGATGACCAGTAGAGGGTTAAGTTGACTTTTAGCCACTTTGTGAGTATATTCATTTGAAAGCTTAGACCATGTTCTATCCATTTTGGTTACAATCAAAGGCCAGCTTAGGGGATACGATAGTTTAAATCACCATCTGCCTAAATTATCGTGTGAATAAAATAAAAATGTGATTTTCAGATGACCAGTAGAGGGTTAAGTTGGCTTTTAGCCACTTTGTGACTATACTCATTTGAAAGCTTAGACCATGTTCTATCTATTTTGGTTACAATCATGGGCCAGCTTAGGGGATACGATAGTTTAAATCACCATTTGCCAAAATTTTCGTGTGAATTTAATAAAATTGACATTTTCAAATGACCAGTAGAGGGTTAAGTTGGCTTTTAGCCACTTTGTGACTATACTCATTTGAAAGCTTAGACCATGTTCTATCCATTTTAGTTACAATCAAGGGCTAGCTTAGGGGATACGATAGTTTAAATCACCATCTGCCTAAATAATCGTGTGAATTTAATAAAATTGTCATTTTCAGATGACCAGTAGAGGGTTAAGTTGGCTTTTAGCCACTTTGTGAGTATGCTCATTTGAAAGCTTAGACCATGTTCTATCTATTTTGGTTACAATCATGGGCCAGCTTAGGGGATACGATAGTTTAAATCACCATCTGCCTAAATTATCGTGTGAATAAAATAAAAATGAGATTTTCAGATGACCAGTAGAGGGTTAAGTTGGCTTTTAGCCACTTTGTGAGTATACTCATTCGAAAGCTTAGACCATGTTCTATCCATTTTAGTTACAATCATGGGCCAGCTTAGGGGATACGATAGTTCAAATCACCATCTGCCTAAATTTTGGTGTGGATTTAATAAAATTTTCATTTTCAGATGACCAGTAGAGGGTTAAGTTGGCTTTTAGCCACTTTGTGAGTATACTCATTTGAAAGCTTAGACCATGTTCTATCCATTTTGTTTACAACCGTGGGCCAGCTTAGGGGATACGATAGTTTAAATCACCATCTGCCTAAATTATCGTAGGAATAAATAAAAAAAGACTTTTTCAGATGACCAGTAGAGAGTTAAGCCGACCTTTTGCGACCTTCTTACTATACTTGTTTGAAAGTATTTTTAATCGTGTTTCTTATTTTGTGCCAATTATGACCCAGATTAGGGGATTTGATGGTGGAAAATGGCGTCAGCGTAAATATATATAAAATAAAAAGTTTTGGTGCTTAGATGACTAGTAGAGAGCTAATTTGGCTTTTGGCCACTTTTTCAGTATACTCATTTGAAAGCTTAGACCATTTTCTATCTATTTTAGCTACAATCATGGCCCAGGCAATGGGATTTGATTGATCCATAGCAGCATATGCCTAAATTAGAGTTGGAAAAAAAAGTTGCGATTTTCAGATAACTATTAAAGGGTTTATTGGTGCTTTAGCCACCTTCTCGTTTTGTTTGAATGATAGCTTGGATGTTGTTCTTTTTATTTATGCTCCATTTATGTCTCAGTTTAGGGGACTTGATATTTTAAAATGCTAATTTATAAAATGATATCTATTGGAAATTATAAAGTGAAATGGTATAAAATGAATGATAATTTAGATTATTTTTGTTCATATACACTATGTATGCGCTTTTTAATATTAAAATTAACTTCCTAGAGCATGAAACAATCTGTTGAAAAAAACTTCTTAATTTGGTCGGATTATAGGCAGATAAATTTTGGCTGCCAACTTCACACCGGTAAAAAAATACAGGGTGTGCCGTAAAGGCACACGATATAAGAGAACCTTTTGTATTAAAGGGAAATGTTCCATTATTCAAAACAGTGTTTACTTTCGGTCACACAAAAAGGTTGCGGATCTGAATTATAAAGCCGTCCCATAAAAAAAAACACTTCAAGCATTAATTATATTTAAGTATGTATCTGTAAGTTATTTATTATTGATATAAGATATAGGCAATAATTGTGTATTATTTAAAAAAAAGGGGTCATTTCCTTTCAAGTGTAAAATTTAAAACGGTTACTTAAAAAGCGAGTAAGAATGTTAAACTTATATGAAATAAAACACTGACGATTATGTTAGTGGATTATAGTTTTATATAAAAAAATAATAGAAATAGCAATTTAATAAGGAGACTGTTCGGATATGGACGAAGAACAAATTCCTTTTTGTGTGGTGAAAAGTGGTTTAAGCATTACCGTGTTTATCCCTACCGCTTTAAATGATTCCCTGTCATAGAAAATGTGTGCACGTAAAGTTTCACTTCTATCGTGTGTCTTAACGTCATATCCTGTTTTATTTTTCTCATTATTTTGTATGTTCGGGTTTGTTAGAAGAGCATTGTGACAAATCGAAATCTTTTCTAAAAATGTCATCAAGGTAAACAAAACATGCTCTAAATTCCCAGACAGAATCAACTGAAACTTGAACAAGTTTATCGATAATCTGTATACAATGATTGATTGTTCAGCTCATTGTATTGGTATCATTGCCGGCATTAAAACTAATGATGGTGATCCTTAGATCTTATCTACACTTATAAAGTCATGAGAATATGGTTGGCCAATACTGTATGCGAATTTATAAGGCATGGTGACCTTTTTGCTATTATTTCTACATATTATTTGGTAGCATTAACCATCTCTAAAGGTTGGTAAAAATTGCATTGATTCTATAATTCAATGACTGTGTATTAAACGTCGTGAATATATTTCAAAACTTTAATCATCCCATCGATCTCATCTCCATCACTACTAATTATGTCTCTATTAAATAGTAAATCGTTATCAGCATTTTTTTATTAATAGTATACATATTGTTAGGCTAGGTTTTTGATGTTTTTACAAGCTTATATTTAGTTTCAACTGTCCCGTTATCTGTCGGTCTGTAATCAAATCTTGCAAGCTAAATTAGACCTCTATCCCGATGTCCGATTGGACTCAAATTAAGTGTACTTATGTGTCTTTGGTGACAATACAATGATATGGTACCATGAAGCTGATCTGATAATGGAGACAGAAGATGGCCATAGGAACTTTAGAACTGAACAAGATCCATCGAGTTCAGGATCGTTTGATACGTCTTGACAAGTTTTCTAGTTCTATAACTTTTTAGTCCTTTTTTATTTACAATTGGCAAAAGCTTAAATTTGAAAACCTTTATGAAGTATTACTTGTTTCATCTTCATAATGATCTGCATTAATTTGATTATCTACTTGATTTATCACAAAATAAGTGAACTTCGGAAAGAGAGCAAGAATGTTTTGTTGTTGTTTTGACCATGCATCCTTTTCACTTTCTTCCTTCACCAGTTGCATAAAAGTGATAAAAGCAAACAGGTGCACTCACGAACGAAAGTGAGAACTGAATGCAAAGTGGATCGCCAACCTTGAACCAGCGATCTTTCCGGTTTTTTCGCGCCCAATAACGGTTGTCGAACTCGGAGTCAAGAGCAACGCAGAAATAAACGGTTAAGCAATGCGACAGTCATTATTTATCACCTGAAGTAACTGGAAACGAGGATACATACAAATGAATGCCTTAATCAAAATATAAACGTTTAATACGTGCTTCAAAACGTAGATGATCTTCACGCATAATGAGCAGAATTACGTAGTAACTGTCACTCAATCTGTGACCCGTCGCGAACGTACAAGATAAATTTACCGATTTCTCATAAAAAAACAAATTTTTATCCTAATTAAACATAGCCACTTTATGATTTCTTAGGTTTCCTCGATTGTTATTCTCTCCCAATAAATTGTTTATTTATGAAATCGAGTCCACGCATAACTCAATACGAGTACAATCGGAACGCGGAGTGGCTGAACAATCGAGTTATTAAATCGATTTGTATTGTCCCGCCGTTTGTGAAACGTCGTTAACAAATGCTTCTACGGCTGGGATGCTACTTCGGAAATTCACAAGTGTCATTTTAATTTTAATTTCTGCTTATCAGTGATGGTTTATTGTTAATGCTTGACTGTCTAGCTTTACGCTTTTTACATTCACAGCCCCGAGCTAAGTTCGATGACTTGTATCGTGGGTGCTGGAAACATTCACATCGCGCAAAGAATCATAATTAGAACCAGAAACACAGATTTCCCAATTACTCTTATTGTGTTCCCGCCGAAAATGGAATCTGATACCCCCCTGCTTCGAAGGTGAATGCGCCTGACTAATCCAACGAAAAATAATAAACACCAAATATCTTATGAATATTTTAATTTATATATTTTTCTGTCAACCATTTTAATAATCATCTGTTTGTTATAGAAATATTGTCTATGCGGCAACAATAACTCCATTATTATACGTTACTCTATAAGTATAATTATGTTACATATATTTTAGTATATGTACCAAATACTTTACTAAAAAAATATTATACTCGTACTTTAAAATAAATTAATAATTGTGGGATTACAAATTTAAAAACTCTTAAGAGTTATACATTAAAGAGTTTTTAAATTTTTAAAATTAATTTGTTTTAGATTTATAAGTTTCAAATTAAAAACTATTTGGATTGTGTCATTCATTATTATTTGATTAAATTCTTAAAATTATTGTTTTATTCACATGTTCCCCGAAGAGGCACTCGTGAAATAACTTTAATGAGTGCCTCTTTAGGGTTTTACGAGTTAACACTATAACTGCCAGTTTTCGTAGTTACTCCCGGCGCTTGCGCATCCGTGATTCATCATCACCAGTTACAGATATTGATGGCAGCGCGCGGGGAGTGGGGTGTGGGGAGTGGGAGAAATGTGGGAGTTGCATTGTCGCGATGCTTGTCATACTTATGTGAACTGTGAAATGGCTGATTAGATGCCTCATTTTCTAGAGGTATATTTCTAAGCGGTGTATAGGGCAACATTATTTTGTGGCGTATTTTATAATCTAGCCTTAGTGAGACCCTGTAGATGCAATCTGTTTTTACCGTGCAAATAAAGTCTTAATTACCACTCTCAAAATCGAAATCGTTTATTCACATGGGCCCCAAAGAGGAACTCATGAAAGTTAATGACTCTACTCTCAAGTAGAACATGCAAAAAACATAAACGCTTTCACACTCACACCCTCCAGCTAAGCTCGATGATTTGTGTTGTAAGTGCCGGAAACATTAAACCCACACAATCACAACCAGAACCAGAAACACAAACTTTCCTTGGGGAGAATACTTGTGTTCTCGCCGGGAATCCATCGAGCAGTTCTGTCGCGAAACTCTAAGTGGTGCTCCGGTAGCTATCCTTGAGAGCCAGTCATTCTAGGTCCACCGTGTATACTACCCTAAACCACATCAGGACCAACACGTGACATAGTTATCAAACGATTTATCGGACTACCAGAACAAAAAGGGTGTTTAGGTAAAATAATTAAACGCAAGCAAAGCTTAAAAAAACCGACCGCTTTATCATCGGAACCTTGATCCACCAGCTTTCAAATAAAAAAAATTTCGAAATCGGCTCACGTGGAGAGAAGTTATGAGGTAACAAACATAAAAAAAACAAAAAAAAAAATACAGTCGACTCTCCTTTTTTGGGAAGTCGGTAAAAACACCTAATTTCATTTTCCTTACCAATACCACAAAATACTTAGTAGTGTAATAACATTAATTGCAAAGTCCACACATAAATTACATTAAAACCATACTAGTTTCGCGAAAAAATAAAATACCATAAGAGTATGGTAAAACGAGGTATTTATTCTTGAAATCGATGAACAAAATTACAGGCATGATGATAATAATATGTTACTTAAAAAAAAATCCTTGGTTTGTTGCCGCTGACCGCTTCATTAGTTGATAAAGGTGTATTCACAATGTAGTCGCGACGGGACGAGCGGGACACGTCACGTCGAGTTGCGTCTGCCGACGCGGGAAACGTGACAAAGCGTTTTAATACGAAATAAGTTACTTGTTAAAAACTTTTTTAAAGACAAGCTTTTAGAAGTCCGCCATATTGGATTTAAAGTGACGTCACTTTATTTTTCGAGTTATTCTTAGCAAGCCCTTTCATTTGATACCAATATTGTAGGAGTGCATCAAAAATTACTGGTCCGCCATTTTGGGTGTTCCGACATGTTGGATTTAGAATGACGGAACACAGCTAACCATGCATTGTCATCCAAACTAAACGTGAATACAAAATTACAGCTCAATCGGTTGAAGATATCTGCTTCAAAATTGAGTTGCAAGATTCCACCCGAACAAACATACATACATACATACGAGTACAGTGCAAGCTAAATAAAAGCTTGTAAAAAAAATGACAATGTTTAGATCTACAAAACGATCTCAGTAGGAACATGTTTTCGCTTCTACTTTCATCATCTGTACAGAAAAAGAGTGTAACATTGCTGGCATCATTATTCCCCGAACAGTATAATCGGGGAGTCTCCAAGTCCAGAGTGAATAGGTATCTTCTTAGCAAGCATGTAAGGCTAAATGGTGGTCGGCAAGCATTTGAGCACCATCTCACCCGAAGGAAAGTGACGATAGTTAATAAAATTAAAATAAATTAAAAAAATTATCTCCTTGGAAAAGTCCTCACTGTTGTGTATGTGATAATGTTTCTCTGTGTGTGCGTGTGTGTTTAATAAGAATGTAACTAGCATCCGGATACAATTGTCTAATTGCTGTAATCTAGTACGAGTGTGAAATAATTTTGATGTGAACGTACCTTTAGAAATGATTCAGCCTTTGGATGTATGTTAATTTTGGTTAAAATTGGTCACGACTGCATATATTTTTTAATGCTGAGTAAAGAGTATTGATTTAAAGGAATTATTTCATTACTTTGGCCTTCTGAATTACGTGAACAATAATGTAAGATAAATAATTAGTACCTATGCATTTGGGATTAATCATTAAGTATAAAAGATGCCGATACAAAGCGATACTGTCGTTTGATTTTCCTTATCACCCGGCTGCCAAGGAAGGGTTACCAATATTTCTTGCGCGTAACTTCCTATGTATATATATTTAATTTTGGTACTTTCTTTATTACCTCGTATCTTCCGAACGGCTGGATATGAAATAGTAATAGATACGTTAGTAAAAAAAATACCAAACTTATCGAGTAAACTATCAAAATTAAGTATATTAAAACAGGATAATACAAAATAACGTAACAAGTTAGTTCACATATTTCGCAGTCGGGTTTTTAAAATTTTTCGTACATTGACTTTTTATAGCAAGACTAGGCAGAACTAAAGTTGTAAATTTAGAAAGATAAATAACGCTTGAGGCGGGAATTTTCAAACTATTCCGGTAGATGTCGTCATACGTCCCCATAAGACGTTAATCCTACTAATATTATAAATCCGAAAGTTTGTGTGTAAGTGTGTAAGTATGTTTGTTCCCTCTTCACGCTTTAATGGCTTAACGGATTTGGATGAAATTTGGAATGTACATAGATTATACCTAGGATTAACACAAAGGCTACTTTTTAACTTGATAATAGCGGGCGAAGCCGCGGGGCACGTCTAGTAACTGAATAATAGAGAAATGATAATTTCGTCGCTTGAGATAGGGCTTGAGTAGCTCAGCAGTTAGAGCAAAATAGGGCATGAGACCTAATGGCCGCGGGTTCAATCCCCGCCTCAAACGATATCTTTTTTCTTAAATTACTGACTTTCTATTATACTTCCTTCTAATCATACAAATATTATAAATCCGAAAGTTTGTGTGTAAGTATGTTTGTTCCCTCTTCACGCTGTAACGGCTGAACGGATTTGGATGAAATTTTGTATGTAAATAGCTTGTACGTAGGATTAACACATAGCCTTATTTTTAACTCGATAAACGCGAGCGAAGCCTCGGGGCACGGCTAGTCAAATTTTATAGTTTAGTCGGATAGAGCCGTCATATTAAATTATTCCGCAAATATACATAACTGCAAGCCATAATATCAATTAAATAGTGTGATGTAAAATACCTAAGTGTTAATTATCCTTAATTGCCATCTAGATTCTTAATTTGTATGATTAAATCGTGTTTCTTAATTTACGTCTTTTTCGTTATATGTCAGTTGTAATGAATCGTCACTAGTTTATAGTAATTATTTATACGAACAACTTGTTATTAAATATCTAATTTAATACCTTTAAACGAGCAATTCTTGTTTATATCCTTACTAATATTATAAATGCGAAAGTAACTCTGTCTGTCTGTCTGTTACGCTTTCACGCTAAAACTACTGAACCGATTTAAACTAAATTTGGTACACAGTTAGTCTAGAGCCTGAGAAAGGAAATAGGCTACTTTTTAACCCCGAATTCTGGCTGGTCCGGGACTTACGCGGGCAAAGCCGCGGGGCGCAGCTAGTATATATATATATATATATATATCATCAGGATCTCGGAAACGGCTCCAACGATTTTCATGAAATTTAGTAAGCAGGGGGTTTCGGGGGCGATAAATCGATCTAGCTAGGTTTCTTTATTAGAAAACGTCATTTACTATTAAAAAAAAAACCGGGCAATGGTCGGTCATCCGGGTACTTATATATTATGAATACTATATTTATATATCCTACTAATATTATAAATCCGAAAGTTTGTGTGTAAGTGTGTAAGTATGTTTGTTCCCTCTTCACGCTTTAACGGCTGAACGGATTTGGATGAAATTTGGAATGTACATAGATTATACCTAGGATTAACACATAGGCTACTTTTTAACTTGATAATAGCGGGCGAAGCTGCGGGGCACGGCTAGTATTATAAATCAGAAAGTTTGTGTGTAAGTGTGTAAGTATGTTTCCTCTTCACGCTTTAACGGCTGAACGGATTTGTATGAAATTTGGAATGTACATAGAATATACCTAGGATTAACACATAGGCTACTTGTTAACTTGATAATAGCGGGCGAAGCCGCGGGGCACGGCTAGTTATTAATATATTCGGTAGCAAACTTTTGTGTCTGTATGTGTGATGTGAATGTTTCCGTCACTCACGTCAAGTCATCGAATTGTGTAACTCACACTATAATGTGGGGCTATGAGTTTGACAGCGTTTATGTTTCTTAATAAACTCATAGGCTCCTGAACAAGGTCGCTAGGTCTAACACTGTATTTTACACTAATATTTATATTACTGCGGAAACACTTAGCATCTACGGGCCAATTTCCTATATATTGCCCAAAACTATATATGTGCTGTACACAGAGCCAAGTTACCTAAAAGGCACCGAAGTTATAGTAACTCAAGTGCTTAAGCCCACTACCACTAGCGTTCCCATCATTAGCATCTACGGGCCAATTTCCTATATATTTCCTAAAACTATATACAGCAAAGAGCCAAGTTACTTAAAAGGCACCGAAGTTATAGTAACTCAAGTGCTTAAGCCCACTACTAGTGGGTAGCGTTCCCATCAGCTGGCGGCATTGTCTCTCTGAATCGCAATGCTAATATGTTGAGCCAAATAAGTACCATTTTGATCACACATCGCCTCAACCAGGAGCTCTAATATTTTTTTGAATATAGAACTATTTATTACGATAGGGATATTTGTGGTTCTGGGTGTAATGTGTGTGATGTTAATGTTTCCGGCACCCACAATTCAAGTCTTTGAACTTAGTGTAGGGCTGTGAGTGTGAATGCGTTTGTTTGCTTAGTAGCAAAATACCCAGTGAGCCTTAAATTAGATGCAAAATGAAACAGAGCATATTAATATTGTCACAACACGACAATATATCGTGTCATATATACATATACAGCGAACTTCTATGGAAACAAATTACATACAAAGGTGTCAAGCTTTAACCGCATATTATAAACATATTTATATTTAAATTGATTCATGTAATTACCATGTTGTATTGCGAAAAATACATAACACAATTATCATGGTATATTATTATTTACCGCGAGCATGTAGCGCGAGCGAAGCGTCACCGTTTCAGCTTGAGCAAAATTGCTTTCGTGTGTCCGGCGGATTTCCGGTTGTTCTCCTCTACAGGTCGCGTTTCTCAACCGATTCTCGTGAAATTTTGTTTGAGGGCTTCGATAATTATATAGTTTTTCATTGTCAATTCAGTTTTTAGAAATTTTTCAAAATGGCGGAGTTCCTTTTTTTATGTACGATAGGCAAGCGTTTGACCACAATCTCACCTGATGGAAAGCGATGATGCGGCCGAAGATGTAGCACGCTTGCCTAAAAGGTACCTTTTCACTCTTGACCAGATTATACTGTTCGGGGAACAAAGACGAATTCATATAAGA
The DNA here is from genome assembly GCA_948107665.1 of Lomographa bimaculata. Taxonomy (NCBI): domain Eukaryota; kingdom Metazoa; phylum Arthropoda; class Insecta; order Lepidoptera; family Geometridae; genus Lomographa; species Lomographa bimaculata. Next base: position 16,117,868 of record OX403605.1, read on the forward strand.
TACAAAGTAAGCACTATTTAAATGCACTATTTGAATATACTATTTCAATGCACTATTTAAATGTACTTATTGAATGTACTATTTCATTATACTATTGAAATGTACTATATAAATGTAGTATTTAAATGTATTATTTGAATGTACTATTTGAATGTACTATTTAAATGTACTACTTGAATGTAGTATTTAAATGTATTGATTGAATGTACTATTTACATGCATTATTTAAATGTCCTATATTAATATACTATTTAAATGCATTATTTAAATGTCCTATATTAATGTACTATTTAAATGCACTATTTAAATGTACTATTTAAATGCACTATTTAAATGTACTGTTTAAATGTACTATTTTAATGTATTATTTCAATGTACTATTTCAATGTCCTATTTCAATGTACTATTTATTGTACTATTTAAATAGTGCTAACTATGTATCGACGATTAACTTTGTATTAGTAGGAGTCTTTGTTTGCTTCGATTACGATGACTACATCGATCGGTCTTGAGTGGTAAATGCATAAGTAACCTGTTATTAAGTGCTGCCTGATGACATAATAAAGTGTTCGCCATAACACTTGAGACGTGTATCTATTTATATCTAATCTACATTGTTTAGATCAATTATTCTTAGACATAAGAGTGATTATCGAGTGCATTATTATCCTCTTTTATGGGCTTATAACTATCGGACGTCTTTTAATCCTTTTCTGAAAGATATTTATAAACCTACTTTTTTTAAATAATCATCAAAAACAAAGACCCAAATGAGAGGTGAGCATTGCAAGTATAATGGCGTGTTGCTCGCTATTAAACGAGCATTTGTTTTTTTTTTATGCAGAATAGGCAAGCATTTGACCACTATCTCACCTGATGGAAAGTGATGATGCGGTTGAAGATGTGACATACTTGCCTAGAAGATACCTATTCACTCTTGATTTGAAGACTCCCAGATTATACCCCTCTGGGAACAATGACGCAGGCAATGAGTTCCACTCCTCCGCTGTTCGGATGATGAACGTAGAAGCAAACCGCTTCGCTTGTTTTTTTTAGTTAAAATAAATTGAATCAGTTATTAACATAAACATACATAAACGCTTTGACACTCACAGCCCCACACTAAGTTCGATGACTTGTGTCGTGGGTGCCGGAAACATTCACATCACACACACAATCACAAACAGAACCAGAAACACAAATCTTCCATGTGGAGAAAACTTGTGTTCCCGCCGGGAATCGAACCCAATACCCCTCCTAAGAAGGCGAACGCCACCCAACTAAGCTAACGGGCAATTAGGTACCTATACTTACTTATATAAGATTTTAAAATGGTTACTATACACGTACACATACACGCATACCTACAAACCAAAGACTACAAACATATCTTACAGCCCAGTTGGCGCAATGGACAGGTGTCCGCCCTCTGAGCAGTGGGTCCTGGGTTCGATTCCCGGCAGGAGCACAAATTTCTTCCCAAGGGATATTTGTGTTTCTGATTCTGGGTGTAATGTGTGTGATGTGAATGTTCCCGGCAACCACGATACAAGTCTTTGAACTTAGTGTGGGGCTGTGAGTGTGTATGCGTTTGTTTGTTTTGTTTGTTTGGCTTAGTTGGGTTCGTGTTCACCATCTAAGCAGGAGTCCGATTGCTAGCAGAAAACTTGTGTGGGACACAAGTTTTATCCTCAAGGAAAATTTGTGTTTCTGGCTCAGGTTGTATTTGTGTATGATGCGAATGTTTCCGGCACCCACGACACAATTCATCGTACTAAATGTGGAGCTGTGAGTGTTAAATTGTTTATGTAGTAACTTGCACTGCCAGACGCAGTTTTAAACTATATCAGTATTGCTCTGTTCGCATTTCAATTACAATATTTACCAAGTGACCCATCGTAATCTGTCCAGCCGTAATAGAGTTCGTTAAGAACACTCACACACCCACAAACCATTGCTTTAATGATTTTCTATTTACAATTAACCTTTGAGCGCAACAACGTTCAATTTCATTTTACGACTAATTAAAGCGTGGTGTTCCGCAAGGTATCTTCCAGGCTTACTATTCCACCTTAAATGATGACAGCCAAAGCACTATTTAAATGTCAGTATTTTCTAATAGCTGGACATTTGAATGCACGTGCGTTTAGCAACTACTTTATTTGCGGACTCCAAGGTTAATATTAGCAAAATGACCGTTGGAGATGCACGTAATCAGCAAGTCATATTGAACTACTGTTTTACGAATCATCATTATTTTTAATTGAGTGCGACAAAAAACAGATGAGGTTCTCAATTCGATTGTTAATTTTTTTATGTTTTTAACTGTCTCCACAAAAAGGGTTGTTTCTCATCTCGATGGCTTTTTTTATACTTTCAGTTCTGTCCCATAGACATTTCATCAGTTTGATCAAAATAACTGAACAAAATATGTCCTCCAAGGTACCGAAATATTTTTTTTTAATTGTATTCAATGTAATGACTTCTTGTGAAAAAATAAAACAAATGAAGGTAGATAAATCTCCCAGAAGTTTCTGAAGTTTTTTGTCAGACTATTTCGTACTTACTACCAATGCATATTTCAAAGTAGTGTTCTGAAGATAAAACCTAGTTTTCTTGTCTTTCTCATTTCGCTCCCTATGCTGGGACTCAACGAATTCTCTCATATAAATAGGGTCTATGGGTCTATGCCATAATCCAGCACCCAGCACGTGATTGCGAGTGGGTGGATCGACACGCCCTCGAAATAACTGTTTATTATTTTTAAAACTTCATTTTCGACCTCACCGTTATCACTTTCATCACCGTTATCGCATTCAATACTATTTCCTTATCGAAAACACTATTTATTCAGTTTTTTTTATTATCAATAAACAATACAATACATAATAAAGAATGCGAATCACGTTAGTTTCAATACTGATCGTTCATATTTAAACTTTCACACTCACAGCCCCACACTAAGTTCGATGACTTGTGTCGTGGGTGCCGGAAACATTCACATCACACACACAATCACAACCAGAACCAGAAACACAAATTTTCCATGGGGAGAAAACTTGTGTTACCGCCGGGAATCGAACCCGATACCCCTGCTTAGAAGGCAAACGCCACCCAACTAAGCCAACGGGCAGTTCACTACACTGATTAATTTTATTATTTCATTGTTTCAGTCTTTATCGGAAATTGACCGAAATCATAAAGATGTCTCACAAAGATATGTGCTTCACATTTTAGACAACAATGGAGAAGTAGGCATAGAATTCTAAAAAGCAACTATTCTTATTCTTTTCCGCTTGATTGATCAATGAGAGATCGATAAGAGCAGTCAGTAGGTCAACATGATCATGCTCGAGACGGTTTTATCATATAAATAACAATACGACGTATTGAAGATAACGATAAAAGGCATGATCTATTTTAAGTTAGTTCTTAAGGACAAATGTAGGCCGGTGCAAAAGCAACCTTTGCAGGTGGTCTGAGGTATCCCCTCACATACAATACCATAATGACATATACTGACGTGTCTTGCGTATAAGTTAGTTCTTATATAATTTTAGATCAACGTGACTATGCACATGTTGTCATGCGAATGATAGTTTTTAAATACAAGTTCTTATAACATTGCATAAAAATGGAGTCGTGAGGTAAAAAATGGTAGAGTAGAAATGTTTATAGAAAGTATATATAGCTGTAGATTTCAATAAAATTGAGATATTCCCTATTTTCCAAGCCAATTTGTGTAATTGATAGAAGAGACGAGCAAGTCGCCTGCCTGATGGTAAGCATCACGCTTGCCCATTTCAGTGCCACCCAAAAGTTTTGAACTTATTTACGTCAAAACCCTGCGCGGTAAAGCACTGCGTTCGTCACCTTGAGATATTAGATGTTAAACCTCTTTAAGCACTGTAATTACACTGGAGAAATTACCATTCAATCCGAAATACAGTAATATTTGCACTCTACTGCTTGGCGGTTGAATCTCTTACAATGTTGTGGTACTGCTCCAGGCAGACTCTGTAAAAGAGTCTACATAAAATATCATTCAAAATTATAACTCCAAAACTAAACTTTACTCTATTGTTGCAGCACGCGAACGCAGTCCGCGACTCAGCCCGTCTGATCCTCGACTCTCCTCAACCAGAATCCGAAGATGCCATGATCCTGGCTAAAGCGCTCCGCACCAGACCCCCAGTCAACATGCTGCCAGCTGCCAAAGCCGGAACCTTTTTCGCACGAGACAATCTATCCAATTTTATTGACTGGTGCAGAAAAGCTTTAGGAATTCTCGAATGCCTCCTCTTCGAAACAGACGACCTCTGTCTCAGGAAGAATGAGAAGCACGTCGTTCTTTGTCTTCTAGAAGTGGCACGTAAAGGAGCTGTCTTAGGCATGCCTGCTCCACTTCTAGTACAAATGGAGAGACAAATTGAAAGAGAATTGGCTGGTGAAGAACTAAGACCTGATGATTCTGCTCTTGGCTTGGTGCCTTCTGCTCCTCAGCCACAATTGGTGACTAATGACTTGAGGAGTTTGGACGAGAGAGTCAGGGATCTGGTGGAGAGGTGCTCTTGTCCCACGCAATTCCCCATGGTCAGGGTTTCTGAAGGAAAATACAGAATTGGTGATACCAGGATGCTAATCTTTGTGAGGGTGAGTAACGATTTTTTTAACGCTTTCACAATCACAGCCACACACTAAGTTCGATGACTCGTGAAATCCTCCGGCATCCGGAGACAATCACAAATTTTCATACTTGTGTTTCCACCGGGAATCAAACCCGATACCCGCTGCTTAAAAGGCGAACACGTACCCAATTCACCTAACGGGTATATGGATTGGTATGAATAGATTTATACGACCAATAAAGTCTGTATGGATTAAAATAGTGAGGGAAAACGTTGTGAAGAAACCAATACTATATAAACCAAGTCATCTGCAAAGTTGTATTGGGCTCGTGGAGATGATTCTCTTTAACTCTGGAAGAAGACCTGGCGTAGGAAAAGTATTTGCGTCTATTGTTGAAAAAAAATAGCGGAATTAAAATCTATTATGATTAATGTCTTGTAAATGTCAAAGAGTTGTCGAAAATGTCGAAACTTACACAAAACCAAAAGACATATAATAGTTACTTTAAGTTTGCATCAACAGTTAAACCTAGCTCATGTTGTAACACATATTTTGTTATTGTAACTTAATTGCAAATCGATTATCATAACACTATTTCGCTATTCAGAATATCATTTACTTTATCGACTAATCCTCTCACATTTGAACATAAAAGCAGCTGGTTGTGAATATTACAGACTTGGTCTTCTATTGAGTAAGTTTAACTAAGTAGCCTTAAAGTTTAACATTATTTTGTAATGGTTTTGCAACCAATGTATATGTTTATTCTCTTTAATGATTCATTAAATCTATAAATAAACGGCCTGTCTCCAAATAAAGAATCTTCTAAGCCGTGGGAATGTTGTTTAGAGGTCCCATATTTGCAGCCTCGGTTTTCTAACTTTAGGATCTAGCCTTGCTACCCATAATAATAGCTCTTCCAACCAGCCTAAATAGAGCCCCAATTATTCACTGCCCTTTTACAATCGAAGCTATGTCCTAATTTGGCGCCAGTCTTTATCATCCAGTTTAGATTGAGCTTCGTTTAGAAACTCTTTGTTCGTTTGTGGAAGGTCTAGAGGCTGGTTATTAATAGGCAATTCTAAGTTCCTAAAGAATCGATTCGATTTGACCAAAGAAGGAATCGCACGGTGTGATTCATGGATGGACTTTAATGGAAAAGGAGCGTTATTGCTGCGACCTTTCGATTTAAATTGGATTGTTTGTTTGAATGATGTTTGGTTTCTATTAAACTAAAGTTATTTATATCGGAAGGGCTTGGTAGTATATGCTGCTTTAAAATCATTATAAGGACACTACATTTGTATAATTTGAAGGCAAATATGGATTTATGAAAAGTAAAGTATTGGAAGCCCATTTCGCGCAAGTTGTTTGATTTTTCTACTTAGAAGTGGGTACCATACGATTTCAAACAAATCTAAATTCATATTAGTTATATCATCAAAAAATACCAAAAATTAAAACAAAAACCCATACTTATAGTCAAATCGAGAATCTCATCCATTTCGTTAGTTTGTTAATAAAGTACCTAATGATAAAAATAATTTTTCACTTAAAACAATAAACAAAATTTTCACTTCTTGGTGTAATCACTAGAAAAGGAAACATTTTGTTTATTTGGATGTAGCTTGTATGACATAATTATGTTTTCTAGTTATTTTGATTTAAAAATCAAATTACTGTATCGATTTGATAAAAAAATTATATATAGGACCAATTCGAAATTATCCTTTCAAATAAAAATAGATCAAAATCGGTTTTTAAATCACGGAGTTCTGAAGTATCAATCATAAAAAAGCACGAATCGAGAGCCTCCTCTTCTTTTTGAAGCCGGTTAAAAATAAGTTCTAACGCAACAAATAGACAGATGAGACATAACAATCATCTCACACCCAGTGATTCATGTAATTGTACAGTCTATAAAGTAATTGTAGTAAATCAATGTAATACATTAGTGGTAAACAGTGTGGCCATAATTGACGCCTGCTGGTGCTTGGAGGTGAGCAGGAAGGCGGTTTTGTTTGTCGGTGTTTATTTAATCAACTTTGTTATGATAGGCTTGGGGCTGTGAATGCAACAGGTTGGATGCTTTCTGTACTAGTATATTAAAGGTTTTTTTTTTATTACGAGACTAGTAAGACGCTTGCCTGGAGTTTTGCCGCGAAAGTGAAAAAATGGCGTTGTTGATTTTGTAAAATTTTCCAAAACCTGTGATTCTTCGAGTGTTAATGTGTAATAATGGTGGATTATTAACCGTTAATACTTAGTGAAAGTGCATAAGTGTAGGCAAATCATACAAAGTTGAAAAACGTGATTTTCACCTTCGCTCCAAAACTCCAATAGAAGTTCTAGTATTGTTTCTACCACTTTACTAGGGCATGACTTGACTACGACTGGACCTTGACTCTTTTACTTGACTTTGACTGTGACTTGTGACTAGGACCTATAATATGAAATACACTTGAAATATATTATCACTTGACACTGGCTAAATGCACAAGATTGCGAAGCCAAAACTAAAGAAAAAAAAAAAAAAAAAAACGATGCATGCCTGATGATAAGCATCCCTATTATTTTTGACACTTCGTTGACAGTTTTAAGTCGCATTATTATACTGTAATTGTCACCTTAATTTTTTTTTCATAAACGCTTTCACAATCCCAGCCCCACACCAAATTCGATGACTTGTGTCATAGGTGCCGGAAACATTCACATATTATCACACACACGATCACACCCAGAATCAGAAACACACATTTTTTTTTGGGAAGAAATCATATGTTCCCGCCGAAAATCGAACACATGTAAGTTTGAAAGTGGTTTATTTATGTGTAGAATGGAACATCTTAATTCCATGAAAAAAAAAATATCCAAGCCATGTTTGCAATAAAAAGTGTGAGTTTTTTCTAGAATTTTGTACTTGCTTCTTAATCAAATCAAATCCAAATCGTTTATTCACAAGGGCCCCAAAGAGGCAATCATGAAAGTTTATGACTCTACTGCCAAATTCGCAAAATCTACAAGGCTCTATATGTTTCGGTGATATGATAATTAAACCAAAGCATTATTATCCATCCTCAGATCCTTCGCTCCCACGTCATGGTCCGCGTTGGCGGTGGCTGGGACACATTGGCCCACTATCTCGACAAACACGACCCCTGCCGCTGCCGCGCCCAGCACCGGACCTCTCTCTCCGCCCGCCTAGCCCGCCCTAAAGCAGACCTGGCCGGAGCCACAGTCACGTACGAAAGGTCCATGGAGCCAGCCCATGCTGGACCTACGTCGCTGCCATATATCAAGACCGAGAAGACACCGGAACCTAGCCAATATAGGTGAGTATCAGCCGGGATATTGAGCATTACTTAGAATCATATATATCTTTACTTCCATCAGGTGAGATAGTGGTCAAATGCTTTCTTACCGAGTATAAAAAAAACATATAAGTACAAATTTTGACGCCTTAGAACAATAAAACATTTCATTCTATCCGCTAATTCAGTTGGTTTTGTCAAGATAGACAACAACAGTAATTGCAGTGACAAGATCCAGGTATTTGAAAAAAATCGATAATGTTCAGGAATTGCGGCATTTGATGGAGGCATGATAATGTTTCAATTTTTCAAACTTGTGTGGTTGACTGGCAGAAAATGCTTTCAGCGTTAATCTGTCGCTAAGCAACATGATATTATTGGACCTAATTCCTGTTCACGGCTTAGGGTGGCTCACTGTATGGTACTGGATAAATTTTTCTGTACGTGTGTACGTGACTGAACTCCTGGACCGATTTTGAATAAATGTATTGTGTGTTTAGGTGGATTCAAGAATGGTTTAGATTCAATCTGATAAATAACGTTTTTTAAATTAATTTATTTAATGACCGGGTCCGCCAGTGATATATACAATTACTCGTCATGTAATAAAAAATATGCCTTAATTAATACCTTCGTCAGCCATGCAAGAAATGACTCAAACGAGTTCTTTTTTGCAATAAAACTGGTCACTGTAAATATTTATTGACTTTTTAGCCTTTGTTCTTTTCAATTATCCTACCATTAACTATTAATGTACCCAATTGCAGGTCCTACGAACCAACATCCCTCCAGTACACAGACAAAACACACTACTCTTCAAATAATCGCCTGGATGCACCGACCAGCCTTCCATACCTGGGCGATATCGACAGAGCAGCATCCCCTAACAGAAAACTCAAGAACAGCAGCCGAAACAATAGTCCGGGAAGAAAATCCTCCTCACCCGATCGCAGAACGAAGATAGTGGCTTCGAACCATCTGGTTCCCACACCTCTGGGGCTGAGAAACAAGAGTCCAAGACCCGTGTCTCCGGCGCCCGCTGCGGAGTCTGCCTCAGATAACGGATCGGAGGTTTCCGATGAAGGGTACAGGAGCCTCGGCGTGGTGGCTGGTTCTACTCAGGGGTCACCTTCGACGAAGACTACGAACCGGTACTCGCTGCACAGCCAGAACTCGATTGAAGATGCTGAATTTAGCGGTAAGTTTATTTATTAATGAAAACAGTTTATTAGTAGTATTATTTCTGCTTTTCTGCCAAAGATGCACAAGAAAAGTCTCGCAAGCCATCAGTATCAGCTTTTAAGGTAGCTCGAGATCTCAAACTCACTGTCATCAGGCGTGTGCCCATCTTGATGCTGGCGGCACAAATGAAGTAGATTTGTCACACAAAATAAAAGGACCTATTCACACATAATAAAGGAATCCATGGTTGTATATTACAAGCCGATCCCCGCGGCTTTGCCCGCATTAAATTGTAGTTTAAGTGTTATTCCAGGTCACTATCTACTTTCCAAATTTAGGCAAATCGGTTTAGTAATTACTAGCCGTGCCCCGCGCCTTCGCCCGCGTTAACAACCTATGTGTTATTCCGGTACCTACACTATGTACATTCTAAATTTAATGAAAATCGGTTTATTCGTTACGGAGATACGTTGTAACAAACATTAACACACATAAACTTTCGCATTTATATGAAATGGTAATAAATACCATACACACATCCAAACTTTCACATATACATTATAAGATGTTCCCCCACGTTTTTCAAGTTTATAAGTAGCCTATGTGTTAAAGCCGTTAAAGCGTGAAGAGAAAACAAACATACTTAGACACAAACTTTCGGATTTATAATATTAGTGTGATTTTCACACTCACAGCCCCTCACTTAGTACTTACGCATTGTCATCAATCGATGCGTAATCCGAAACTTTCAAAAAGATCAAGCTGAATTTTTTATTGTGTAATTTTAAAACACAAACATGAATCAACATTAAAAAATTGCGACTATTCATAGCTTTTGAATACCTTCGTATTTTTAGAGCAACTATTCCAACAGCATTTTTAAAACCACAGAGCAAACACAACGGCTTCAAATAAAAAAATCTCATTTCCTTCTACATTCAAAAAGATTCCCAGCTAGTTGGTATCTCGCTCAAATAAAATTTTTCCGCTGAATTCATATGTATGTCAAGTATTCGGGAGCATCGTTGAAAATTCTGTTTTCATAAGGGAAATGTAAGCTCTGTTGAGCAGATCTCTTGAAAATGTAGAGCCGTGTAATGTAGAGAGGTTTTACATTTTAGGATGAATAAAAAACAGCTTTCTGTGAAATATTTAAGTTAATATGTCTTTAATATCTATCTATTTATCTAATACCTTTAAACGAGCTATTCTTGTATATATGTGCAATCTGGATCTCGGAAACGATTTTCATGAAAGTTACAGATAAGGGGTTTTTCGGCCCAAGGAATCGATTTATCAACGTTCCAGTCCGAGAAATGCTCTGTTCCCAAACTGCATTTGAAAAACCGGGTTTAAAAAACTATTAGCGCCATCTATTACGCCATGACCGATGTAAAAAACTGTTTCTACTCGACACTAGGTAGAGCTTTCTGGGGCTACAAATTCAAACACATTCTACCAAAAACAAAAAACCGAGCAAAGCTTGGTCATCCGGATATTATTATCATAATACTTAGAATATACGCAATAATAATATTTGGGCAATAGACCGAGTAAGAAGCGAGCGCGAACAAAGCGTTTTTGTCTCAGCTTGGACAGATTGCTTTCGTATAACTGGCTATTCTCCTATACAAGACGCATTGATCAACCGATTCTCGTGAAATTTTGTAAGCTAGTTCGATGATTACAAGAGAAACTAAACACTACAAAATAATGTTGATTGCAGCGACACCTACATGGTCAAATTGTTAATCTAAACCGTCAAGAAACCCACTCAAAAATACAACGAATGTCGATCGCAGCGTCACCTTTTGGGCGTTACGCTCACTTCTACTCTTAACTTCGGGTCGTACATAGAATCCAAAGCCAAGACTGCTGCAAAGAAGCTAGGCATTCTATCGAAAGTTAGGCGGTATTTCACACCAGGTCAACTGCTTAACTTATACCAAGCTCAAGTTCGGTCTTGTATGGAGTACTGTGGCCACCTTTGGGATGGATCGGCTAGGTACCAGCTGGAGGCTTTGGAATCTATTGAACGACGAGGTAAGAGACTCATCAATAGCTATGAATTAGTTGAGTCTCGACTACAGAGTAGCAAGCCTCAAAAAGTAGGCGAAAAGTAGCAAGCCTCTCAATTTTCTACAAATTGCACTACGGAGAGTGTTCAAAGGAATTGCACAATCTTATTCCCGCATCACCGTTCTACTACCGAACATCTAGACAGACGGCAATGCGGCATCCGCTAATGGTAAAAATACCGACCATTCGCACGAAGCGTTTCGCTTCCACTTTCATTATGAGAACTGCCAAGCAGTGGAACGCCCTGCCGTCTACTGTGTTTCCCGAAAAGTATAATATAGGGTTGTTCAAGAAGAGAGTGAATAGGTTTTTACTGAGCAAGCGTGCTCCATCTTCGACCGCATCGTCGCTTTCCATCAGGTGAGATTGTGGTCAAACGCTAGCTTAGACTCAAATAAAAAAAAAAAGAAAAAAAAAACCTACAAGACCCCATATTCCCAATCCGACAATTCATTTGCTAACAGTACTAAAAATTCCATGGAGCGATGTCGACTAAAAATATAATTTTAATATTTGTTCGGTGGAGCCCAGTGGATACAAAGTATGGACATTCGATCGTTTGAGAACAATAGCTGTGGAGCGCAGTGGCATAGCCCTGTCAAACGTCATCTATATATCGAATTCAAATTCAATTGCAATACATGGTGAGATTATTGATAGTGGTCAAATTCTTGCCTATTAAAAATTTAAAAAATATGGAATTTATTTGTCCGTACCGCAAATATATCACAGCCATTTAGAAAAATACGTGAGATTTCCAGCTCGCAGTGCCACTAGTAATTATAATATTTATTATGAAAGTCGCATCAAAAGTCATAACAATCAAGACTTATCTGCTCTATATATAAACCATTCCCTTGTGTATCTAACAAAAGCGTGTAAGTTTGTTTTGATATTCCTCGTCTCTACTTATATGGTGGGAGGCGGTATGTCCGTCTGTCAGTGTTTACACTTGCTTGGTTTGCAGATACATCAGATTCTTGAGCGCTTAGATCATTTTATCATAACGTGAAGAGAGATAGTCTACTCTAGAAATTGACACCGCTCCATCATATCTGTACCAGATTCAATACTGCTTGTAAATTATATAATACTAGCCGTGCCCCGCGGCTTCGCCCGCAATTAACAAGTTAAAAAGTAGCCTATGTGTTAATCCTAGGTATAATCTATGTACATTCTAAATTTCATCCAAATCCTATCAGCCGTTAAAGCGTGAAGAGCGAAAAAACATACTTACACACTTACACACAATCTTTCGGATTTATAATATTAGTAGGATAAATTTATGACACTCGGGGATAGTCTAGCTATCTATTAGTGAAAGAATTTTCAGAATCGGATAAGTAGTTTCAGAGATTACCTTTTCCAAACAAACAAACAAATTTGCCTCTTTCAAAGCATTATTATTTTTTATTTCATTTAATTTCAGTATAGATGTTGTTTACCTACTAAAGCTAAGTGTTGCATTATAATTGTAAATCAAATGAAAAAAATAAATCTTTAAACAATTTAAAGATGAAAAATTATGTTGGGAATACGACGAAGTTTTAAATTAAAACCCAACTTCAGTAAGATATAGCTCCATAAAGTTTAAAAACGAAAATAATAACAGGGTGTTTCGTAAGGACAGACGATGGAAGTGAAACTTTTTTGTTACAGGGAAACATTTTATTTATTCAGCACAGTGTTTAACCACACTACTTTTCGTCACATAAAAAGGTTGCGGAGCATAATTTCAAAGTTAACCCATCATAAGTTTCACTACAAAATTCAATTCTATTGTAAATATATTTTATTTAAGACTCATGACAATGGTATTTGTCAATTTTTTTTGTCACTACTTTATGTACACTAATTTGTTTTGTTTTCTACTACCTACGGGCCAATTGCCTAAAACTAAACTTATTTCGTAAAACTAAAATAAAACTTTATTAAACAAAAATTACATAAAAGGTTACATATAAGGTCGCCTGTTGTGATACTTTACGTATAAGCTTTATACTTACGTAAAATTGTTACCCTGCCGGGAATCGAACCCTAGACCCACGGCGCAGAGGGCAGAGACTTACCACTGCGCCAACTGGGTCGTCATAGCAAGTCCAAATAACTACTTCCTTATGTCTTTAAAAGTTTGTACTTACATATTGTTATCTCAAGAAGGTGCATGAACCTTGACTCTGTTAAAAGCAGAATATTGACGGCCTTTAGCACGTAACAACTTGACACATGCTATTAGTTGTTACAATAACTGCCCGTTGGCTTAGTTGGTTGGCATTCGCCTTCTAAGCAGAGGTATCGGGTTCGATTCCCGGCGAGAAAACAAGTTTTCTTCCCAAGGAAAGTTTGTGTTTCTGGTTCTGAGCGTGATTGTGTGTGATGTGAATGTTTCCGGAACCCACGACACAAGTTTTTTTTATTTTTTTTATTACAGACCAAGCAACGTTTGACCACAATCACACCTGATGGAAAGTGACGATGTAGTCTAAGGTGGAGCACGCTTGCTTAGTAAATACCTATTCACTTGTCTTTTGAACACACCCAAATTGTACCTTTCGGGAAACACAAACGACGGCAAAGCGTTCCATTCTTTTGCTGTTCTTTAAATGAACGAAGACGCGAAACGTTTCGTCCGAATGAACGGTATCTCAAGCATAAATGGGGACGCGACGCCGTTCTTCTAGATGTAAGGTGGAAAAAAGGTGAAGCGGGAACAAGGTTGTGTAGTTCCTGAGCACATTCACCGTAATGTATTTTATAGAATACCGACAGGCAAGTCATTCAACTTAGTGTGGGGCTGTGTGTGTGAAAGTGTTTATGTTTAATAGTTGTTAGTACTCACAAGTCTCGAACACCTGTACTTGAGTCACGGTACCCTTGTGATCGCATGTCTGAACGATACACATTCTTCAGGTCGTATAAGGCTGCGTCCACATTGATCCAGTTGCTTAACTGCGTGGGAGACCAGACTGTCTTGTATGGTTGTCATATGATTTAAATGGAATGACGTGATATATAGTTTTTGTAACGTGTGTAAAAGTGTAAAGCGGAGTTATAGGAATGCTTATGTCACACTAGTATAATAGATCGATAAAAGTATCTAGATAAAACGGGCATTAATTAAGAAAGCTTACTATAAAACGATCGACTATATTAATGACAAGGGTGCATGGAGGCAAACTGCACAAGCGCTTTCTAGCGACTACCATAATAACACATAGGGTAATAAAATGATCTATTAAAGATTAAGAATGTTTAAAAAAAAATTGAATGAAAAAAATGCGCCGCCGAGTTTCTTGCCAGGTTCTTCTCGAGATGGCTGTAATTTGGCGAATCTGGCAATAGAATCATTAACTTTCATGAGTGCCTCTTTGGGGCCCATGTGAATAAACAATTTTGATTTGATTTGATCCGAAAGTTTGTGTGTGAAATGTTTGTTTCCTCTTCACGCTGTAACGGCTGAATAGATTAGGATGAAATTTAGAATTTGCATAGCTTATACCTAGGATTAATGTATAGCCTACTTTATGACTAAATGAACGCGGGTGAAGCCGCGGGGCACGGCTAGTGTGACATAATTTAAATACAAGCAAAGCTTAAAAAAACCGACTTCACCGCTCTATCTTTGGAAACCTTGATCAGATTAAATTAATGAAATACGCATTATTGAGGATAACTACAACACTACTGGTCAGATCTTGATCAAATTTAAATAAGACCACATGGGAAGCACTAGTTTTCAAATAAAAGTCATCAAAATTGGTTCACCTAGAAAGAAGTTCTGAGAAAACAGTCGAATTTCTCAAATCGATCGATTTTGATAGTTCTTTTTTTAATTGAAATCTGGTGTTTCCTATGTGGTCCCATACATAACTTCGAAAAAGAAAGGAAAAAGGTAGGAGAAGGTGAGAACCTCCTTTTTGTAGCCTAGGTTAAAAATAAACGAATACAAAGGTTTTTCATATTTTAAACCTAAAGATTTAAAGTAACTAGTTCGTTATTTTATACTTATAATTATTTGTATGTTGCTACCACATCTGAATTCTCAAAATCGCGCAATTGGTTGTCTCCAAATCTCTCCCTTCTAAGCAGCGGGTATCGGGTTCGATTTCCGGCAGGAATACAAGTTTTCGCCCCAAGGAAAATTTGTGTTTCTTGTTCTGGTTGTGATTGTGTGTCTGATGTGATTGTTTCCGGCACCCACCACACAAGTCATCGAACTTAGTGTGGCCTGTGAGTGTGAAAACATTTATGTTTATGAATTCGCACTTGCTAATAACGGCAAAGGAAAATATAGTGAAGAAACCGATTTTATTTATTCATTTATTTCCTTAAGCATAAGATTTAACATATTATAATTATAATTTACATAATAAAATGCACCTTAAAACCTTGGATAGATTTGATCAAGCGCATGGTCTTCTTACTTATTACGTGCACATTATTAACATGTTTATATAGTTTCAAACGATAGCCTATCCGAGACAAATAGCAGAAAATAGAAAATTGTATATATCACGTCACCGGAAGCTCAAGGATTTGAAACGACGACCACCCGATCGGGAGGCGGGCTTATTTATGGCACTACCATCGCTTTAAACCAAGATGTTTTTTGCATATTCATTTAAATTATCAAAACAAACGATGGACGGAGGTCATCGACGTGTCGTGCACTTATGGAACAATGGGATCCTACCGAAACACTACGCAACCAAACCGTCGGTTGTGACGATGATGGCCGTAATGTCTAGTTCTGGAAGCTTCTGTGATGATAATGACTTGTGATGCAAAGCGAATCTCTTATCTACTGTAGAGATTATCAAGGCATCTGCTTTGGTGCAGAAATTAGACTCTCATTTTACCGGTTAAAAAATAAAAGCGTTTTTTTAATACCTGTAAAGGCGTGTATTTAAAAAAAACGCTTTTACACATTACGAAGTTTGAGAAAGGTAGAAAGAGACGCTAATAAAGCAATACAAGATGTGATTGAATGGTTGGATAGCAGAAATTTAAAAATAAACATAGAAAAAACAAAATACATTCAATTTAGTACATATGGCAAAGTGAAGAAAACATTAAATATACAATACAATAGTGTCCCAATGCATGAAGTAGAGAATATTAAATTTTTAGGTTTAACACTAGATCGTTTTTGTAATTGGAAGGCCCAAATTGATGAAACAAGTAAGAAAATTCATAAATTTGTGTATGCACTAAAGAGAATAAGCAAAACAGTATCAAAAGAAACGGCACTTATGGTTTATCATAGTCACATAGGATCTATTCTGAGATATGGAATAATAATGTGGGGAAATTCAACACACATTCAAAGAATATTTGTGGCACAGAAAAAATGTTTACGAGCGATATGGAACAAAAAACAGATAGAATCATGCAAACCCATATTTATTACGCAACATTTACTGACGGTCCCGTCCATATACATATTTGAAATGGCTAAATTCGTGCATAGAAACACACATCTTTTTGTGAAGAATAATCCAGTGTACAACAGAAGAGGACTTGTAAAAAATATACTGCAAAAGCCACAAGTTACTTTAGTAACATACACCAAGAACTGTTACTATATGGCGATAGAAGTGTACAACAGAATACCAAGAAATATATCGGAGCTCCCATACAAACAATTTGTGACAAAATTATATGAATGGCTATGTGATAAATGCTTTTATTCTATTAATGAATTTATTGACATCAAAACTTGAATAATATACTAATTTGTTAATTTTAATGTGATAATTTAATGTAATGATAATTTGACATAATATATAATAATTTGAAGTGATGTAATAATTTTTGATAATAATGAAATAATTTTCTCTAAATAATATTATTATAACAAAAAGTAAATTTGTATAATATGTTTTTATAATTGCGACACCCTAAAGGGTTAATGTAAAATTACTTATTTGACCATGTAAGATCTGTCCAATATGTTACATTATGCAATAAATGATTATGAAATGATTATGATTATGATTAAAATCTCGAAAATGGCTGGACTGGTTCAATTTTTTTTTCTTTTATTCGCCTCAACAAAATACGAAAAAAGGAACAGCCAAAAAATTTATAAATCTTAGTTGGTAATTATATATGATAATTGCCACTTATTTTCAATAGATTGCGTGGTACAAAATACACACGATTTCCCTTTTATCTCAGTCTGGTCCCGGAAAAGGAAGTGTTGTGTATAATATTCTCAGCTTATAAGGAAAATGCACACTCTGTGATTAACTAAAATATTTCTTGTCATTAAATCTACACGTTTAAGGCACCGGTTAATCGTTTGTTGCTATATAAAACCACTTTATTAGTGGGCTAGAAAGATTTAATTGTTTTATAACTGAACTAACTACGTATATATACACTAATTAGTGTAGATCTGGATTTACAATAAAACTCTGGTCTGGATCTCTGGTTTATATTGAGGAACAGTTTTTACCGTTTAGTTAAGACGATTCTTAATTTATTTTAACTAGAAGTGCAAAAATTCGGATGATCTATTTACTTAACTTACTTTAAAAAGAGATAAACATATAGATCAGAGCCACGTCTCGTTATCTCGGTTAAGCGATAAATCGTAAAATCTTGTTTTGCGTGAGAACAATAATTATAACTATTTAAAATTAAAATGTTTCATTTACTTAGAAATTACAAGTATCTTAAAAAATACTGTTTTTTGAGCCAGTGTTACGTTATTGTTATTAGAGTATCAAAAGACCCTACTTAAAAAATATATTCGCAAATAGGTCGCAAATGTTGCCCCTAAATAATTGTAAGTCAAGCTGTCTCATTAATCGTCAAAATTTAAAATGTATCAAAATAACGTAAACTTTATTAATAAAAAAAGCAACAAAATATTATGATTAATAAAAAGAGACCAGCAACATTAGCATTTTGATGACAAAATTTTAGCTTTTTCACTAAATATCAGCTCGTTGATGAGGTATTAATTATTGACTTTATAGGCAAAGCATTATATAATTTTGTATTGGTACCTCCTTAGTCTCATGAATAAACATTTTGTTTTATTTACATTTTATTGGATTGATTAATTAGTCAGTTTATTAAGGAGAATAAGTTAATTACACTAACAGCTGCCTTTTTAGATAGCGTTGATCATTAATCTTGCGTAGAAAATAGAAAAAGCGTGAATTTAAAACATGTTCGCTTTATGTTTATTAGTCAGAAGGCTGATAATTTTATTAAATTTATTCCGCATACTGCGTTCTGATTTATTATTATTATGCAATTAAGGAAACTATTATCAAACATATAAACCTTAATTTTTACAAGGAAAATAAATGCATTATATATTTAATTGCAAATCATAAACAAAAGTGCTTTATCACTCACAGCACCCGCACTAAGTTCGATTGCTTGTGTCGTGGGTGCCGGAAACATTCACATCACACGCACAATCACAACCAGAACCAGAAACACAAATTTTCCTTGGGGAGAAACCTTGTGTTCTCGCCAGGAATCCAACCCGATAGAAGGCGAATGCGCTCCTAACTAAGGCAAAGGGCAGTTCAAATTGACGAGCAATAATAGTTTTTATGCTATATCGGCAAGCATTTTACTACTCTCTCACCAGATAGAAATCGACGATGCGCGCCGAAGATCTAGCAAGTTTGCATAGAAATTACTCACTCTAGGATTAATAAAGATTATATACTACCTTAAATTAATAAAGATTATATACTACCGCAACAATAAAACATTTAAGAACTAGACTAATGCTGACTTTTCCATTATTCCAGAGCGTCTCGACCAAGACGATGGCTGCCACATGGACAAAGCTGAACGAGACGTGCACGTGAGCCTTAACACCGGTCTGCGTAAAACCGACTTCTCAGATACTTTCTACGGTGGTAGGAAGACCAGCTCAATCGACGACAAATCCAGCCGCGGCAGCTCAGAAAGAATCATTGTGGCAGAGAACAACGATTCTCCCAGCAAGAGTCTGAGGAGGGAAGTCGAATCTCCCAAAACTCTGCGAAGCCGTCAGGCAAGTAGAATCCCACATTCCCCAGTGAGGAATCGCACTCCAAGCCGAGGGAACACACCTAGCCCCAAACACGTAGCAAATCCAGTTCAGACGTCACCGAAGTTGACGCCTAAGCTACCTCCTTCAGCTAGAAATACATGGAGCGGACGCACAGGACCCACGCAGACAAAAACAAAAGCCAGACCCACGATAGGAGCCGACACCTTCGACAATCCAAACAAATCGCCCAAAGCGAAACCCAAAGCTGTTCAACCGCAAGCTTTCCAGAGGAATTCTCCCCTCCGAGCTAGCAGCGCCACTCTCAGATCACCACCGAACCAGAAAGCTCTTAGTCCTCTACTGGAACAGATATTGCGATCTACTGAAACAGCAAAAGATGACGCGTCAGTCTTGGAAAAGATGAAGGAGATTATTAGGACGTACTCCAAGGGCGATGATTCCTTATCCAGAACTAGTTCTAAAGATTCTGATTACGCAGATTTTACATCAGCTTGGGTGATGTCAGATGGAAAGCTGGAAAGATCTACGAGTACTAGGCAGTTGGCTAGTCCTAGGAAAGACCAGAGGAACGGACCATCGAGGATACCAGCTCCTGTCACTATCGGCTGCAGAAGGTCAACTTCAACGACGCAGTTCGAGTGACAGGATGTGGACAGTGACTAGTGATCCAAGGACTAATCGTGAGGGCTTCGTGATTTAGCTTGACACGTTTTGGTTATCGCTCACGGAAGAATTATAGGTGTTGTGGCAGATGACATCTTATCTATAAGATAATATATCGTAGATATTTTGTAGATGTCTTAGATTTTGATAACATAAGTTAATGACGCGAGGAACTGCCTTGTTTATTTAAAGGCTTTAATGTTCGAAACATTGAACCACTAGGGTAGATTCAACCAAGTTAAACGCTGAATAACATAACCGAATGTAATTTTACGACGTTGTTGTCATAATTTAACCTTTGGTTATCATTCAAATTCGAATTATAGAAATATTCATATTTCTAGCCTAACTCAGTACTAATTATTCTATAGATTAGACAAATTGTACTAACAATTTTAACATTTTGACTTATATATAGTTAGAAATCGGTGTCTTACGACCATCGATATGTAGATTTTGCACTCGTTAATCAAAATAAAAAAACATTTAATCAAAGTGTTGTGTTGAGATCTGAATAATAACGGCAGGCCGAATAAAAAAAGCAGTTTTTTTTAAAACATTAACATGTATGATAATGACACTTTGTTTAAAGCGTTTAAAACAAAACTTTTAGCTGTCTACACCTAAACTTAAGTATAAATATATAAAAAATGTAACAAAAATAAAAATGTGTAGATACTTTTTGGTTTTTGGCAAAATTATAATGGTGCTAAGCAGAAGCTAGTTTAAGTTGAAATTTAATTTAATTTTAAACTAGTAGAAAAATTTCACAATATTTATGTACGAATTTGATTTAGTTTTCTTCTATGAGTATAATAGATTTATTATTATTTCATAATCGTTTTAAATGTAATATAACATTATGTACTATGTCAATAGTGACAAAATTAAACATTATTTTAAAGTTTACTTAAGTTATATAAGTTACATTTATTCCCGGTAAATAAAATATGAAAAATAAATATTTGAATTATGCATTTAACTAAAAATTTTATCATTCCACGTTTTTGTGAAGCCGGGAGATATTGGCAATTATTAATGTTTTTAACAGAAATCTCATATTTTAAGAGGTTGTGATGGGGTAGAGCTTTTAAGATATTTGTAGTGTTAGTAAAATAAATACTGTAGAATTTTAAAGGTCCATGAGTCATGACGATACGTTGTAAAATAAAGACATCCATTTTCATACCTCATTATGGTAGTAAGTCGCGAAAAAAAGAAATAAAAATAAATATTTTTTCACATGTTTTACAATATCATTGTAAATTGTCATTTAACCGTCCGAGATATAGAATTTGAAATCGATTATTGTAAAGACAAAAAAAACAACATACAACCATAGCTTGGCGATAAGTTGAGTTTTGATTAAAAAATAACATTTACTTCTGTCATAGTAATGTATAATTTGATTTTTATTAAATTAATGATAGAAGTGAGCGTTAACCCATCGGTTAGTAAATCGATGGTTGTGAAACCTGACTTAGATAAATTTCACTTTAATTACGATTAATTTACTTAAATTAAAATAAATTTAATTTGGCACTTGTTTTTCATAAATAAAATGAGATAACGTTGTATTTTTCTACATTGAATTTGCGACAAGAAAATAAAAATATCAATCTATAGATTATTTAATTACTTGAATTTTGCTTCTCTATGGATAGATTAATAAGCTCTACTATAATTTAGCTGAATATTAAAATACTTTTTTATAAAAGACATTTTTTGATATTCAGATGGCATACATTAAATAAGTTATGTTCGTATTATTAACTAACATTCTTTTTAATTATTATTGAGAATGCTCACATTATAATTATGTTGCTATTATACAGTGTTACAATAAAAAGTACAATCTAAAATACGCGATGAAAATGTAGCAATTTTTTAGTTCTTCGTTATTGTAACACTGGGATCACTTAGAGGCTAAGTTTTAGTTAAGTTTTATATCTTCGACTTAATGTTACCAGTGACTATGCCATAGAAATTGTTATGATTCACTGAATAAATGATACGATAAACTTATATCAGTTATTCTTTATTTATTACCTTAAACATAAGATTTTACAAACTATAGATTATAAAATTACTAGCCGTGCCCCGCGGCTTCGCCCGCTATTATCAAGTTCAAAAGTAGCCTATGTGTTTATCCTAGGTATAATCTATGTACATTCCAAATTTCACCCAAATCCGTTCAGCCGTTAAAGCGTGAATAGGGAACAAACATACTTACACACTTAAACACAAACTTTCAGATTTATAATATTAGTAGGATAAGCGGAGATCTCTCCCTGCCGAGCGTAGTAGACGCTATGCTCTGCAGCGAGATTTAGTGGCAGGCGGTGGTCTCGAAGCGGTGATGACGCGGAGTGGGCCAGAGAGGTCGATCCTCTCTCCTCCTCTGTAGTGGGGTCACTGGTCAGGGGACCTCAACCGGCTTGCACGGCCCCGACCGTCCTCCATGAGTGTAGTGGCCCGGTTTGCATTCGGGCCTACCGCCGAGACAAGATAGTGACTGCTAGCGCGACCCTAACTTGACCCACCTCGGCGAGGGACTGCTCACAGGGGGGTTTTAGTGGGTTTCAAGCCCGATACACCCTTTTCCTTCACCCTCGGGAAGGAAGGGAAGTGGTAGGCATTTTCCCCACACAAAAAAAAAAGCCTGTACTTTGATGGGTGCCGTTTAGTGGGATTTAACTTAGTGTCACGGAGCTTCGGAGGACACGTTAAGCTGTCAGTCCCGGTGGTTCGTCGTAAGACAACAGTCGTTAAGCTATATTGGATTTCTTCTGACGGCCTGAAAAATCTTGACGCGAGGACTGCCCACTAGTCTATACGTGCATGCACTATAGTTAATGTGTGCATTAAATTAATAAAGAAAAAAGCAAACACTCCTTAATACTCGACCTCTTTCATCCACAAAACTGGTATATAACCAAAGAAACGTAGGCATCACTGACAGCTGTCACAAGTCCTCTGTCATTTTACAAGCAAACGTGCAATTCATTTAACAATTCTCATGTAAATTTCAATAGTACCTACCATGTTAATATAAGAGCATTAAAGATATGGAAGCAAGTGCGAAGGTTCTGGTCACACACTTTTGGGAAACTGCTTTCTTCCTATTGATGCTGTTTGCAGCCTATCTGTCTATCCGTGGACTGGTTAGGGCCAGCAGATCAACGCCGTGTGATTGTTAGTACATCTCTTCTCTACGTACGACACTATTAAGCGAAGAGAGCTAACTAATTCAAAGCTTCAAAGCTTAGAACATCGTTGCAATGTAACCGAGTTGCCCCTCGGTTTTAATCGGATACAGTTCGGAGAGTGTGATAAGGAACTACACGATCTAGTTCCCTCATCCCCGTTCTATCTTCGAACAAGCAGACCAACTGATAAGAGACACCGCTATATGGTGGACATTCCACGAATGCGTTAGCTTCCACATTTGTGTTTCTGGTTCTGGCTGCGCCCCGCGGTTTTATACGCGCAAAAACAGGACTCGTGGGAATTCCTGGATAAAAGGTAGCCTATGTGATTACTCAATGGTATAGTTTTGTATAAAAATACCTACCATAAAAACAGGGGAATGGCCAGGGGTATGGTGGGTCCGCAGTGGTGTTAATCAATGGGTCCAGCTGCTTGAGCGTGAAGAAGTAACAAACATACAAACACACTCACAAACTTTCGCATTTATAATATTAATGTGATATACTAAAATATTGTAGTTCTCAAATTCTAAGGAAAACTCCGCGATGGACTAAAAGTAACCATTTATTTAATTATAAATTTATAAAAAAATACGCATTGGTTGACATACGCTCGAAGCGTTTCGCTTCAAGCTAAAGTTAATCATATTTTTTGCCTTCCCTACTCAGAATGCTTTTCTTCATACAGGATTGACGCACCCTCAATTCAACTAAGCTTAAACGCTTAAGCTTATCTATGAAGACCGATTACAACGAATCCGCTTGTCTGCTACATCCGCCGGCGTTTGAGAAGTCAGCCAAGTATGGTACCGTTTTTAAACGACTAGATAGCAGGTGTCTCTATTCGAATGGATGTTGTTTTTACCGACTTCCCAAAGAAGGAGGAGGTACTCAAGTCGACTGTATTTTTTTTTTTTTTATGTGTGTTACCACATGGTCTCTTAGTTTGAAAGATGTTGCTTTCTAATTGGTCCCATTTAAATTTGATCAAGATCTGATCAGTAGTTCTTGAAATATCGTCAATAAATGTCTATTTTGTGACGAATAATGCGTACTTTGACGATGTTTTGGTTTACCCGACTTCAAAAGTTACCTCACAACTTCTTTCGTTGTGAGCCGATTTTGATGATTCTTTTTTTATTTGAAAGCTGGTGGATCAAGGTTCCGATGATAAAGCGGTGAAGTCGGTTTCCTTAAGCTTTGCTTGCGTTTAATTATTGTTTCTATTGATTTAAACCATTTATTTTCAAGAAATTCACATTACACATACAATCACAACCAGAACCAGAAACACAAATTTTCCTTGGGGAGAAAACTTGTGTTCCCGGTGGGAATCGAACCCGATACCCGATGCTTAAAAGGCGAACGCCACCCAACTAAGCCCACGGGCAGTTCTAAATTCGACTGTCTTTATTGAGAACTGATCAGTAGTTTTTGAGCTATCGTCAATAAAGCGTGTTTAATTAATTTAATCCGATCAAGGTTCCGAAGACAAAGAGGTGAAGTCGGTTTTTTTTCAAGCTTTGCTTGCGATACAACTGTTCTCCATCGTCACTTAACATCAGGTGGGATGGTGACAAATATTTGCCTTTACAGAATAAAAAAAATCGAATAGAGTAAATGTGAAAATATTGGGGAAACAAACTGCCCGCATCTTGGTCCCCGAACTGTATTATCTGGGCATCTTCAATTCAAGAGTGAATATCCTTTTAGGCAAGCATGTTCTGCATGCTACGTCTTCGGCCGCATCTTCACTTTCCAACAGATGAGATAGTAGTCAAATACTTATCGAGTATAACAAAAATAACGGAATATAATTATTATACAACCGAAACCACACTACGTCATTCTTCATCATCGTCACCTTACATCGTCAACGCGGGTGACACCGCGGGACGTAGCTAGTATTTTTTTTTCTAGAACCGGCATGGAGCTTATAGCTGTCGTTCTGGGATTGGTTATCTACTTACTTTTGATTGGGATATGTTAGTATATTATTTATTTTTACAAAAATATTTTACAATTATGTTTCAATCTTATATCCGGCTTAAAACACGAAAATGTCGACTTGAGGCCCGACTCATCCTGATGAAGGACAACTAATTTGTCCGAAACTAGTCGATTACAAAGTAAGTCGAAATTTTCGTGTTTTAAGCCGAATAAAAATAATGAAATATAAATATAAACAAAATATAAATATAAACAAACGCTTTCACACTCATAGCCCCACACTAAGTTCGACGACTTGTGTCGTGGGTGCCGGAAACATTCACATCTTCAGAAACACAAATCTTAATTCATTGAAACATAATGTGTAATACTCACGATAGTTTTAACAATAACATTTTATAATTAGTGACGTAAACTTAACATTTTAAGTCGTAGGATAATCCTAGCCTCCTGCATCCTTTCATTTAATCCTTAGTTAGTCTCATATACTGTGAACTGCCCGTTGACTTAGTTTTTAGCGTTCGCCTTCAAAGCAGGGGTATCGGTTTCGATTCCCGGCAGGAATACAAGTTTTCTTTCCAAGAAAGATTTGTGTTTCTGAAGATGTGAATGTTTCCGGCACCCACGACACAAGTCGTCGAACTTAGTGTGGGGCTATGAGTGTGAGAGCGTTTGTTTATATTTATATTTCGGTTGTCTATGATGTTTTGGCAGCTATCCTTGCAAGCCAGTCACTTTTAGTCATGGCGTGCGCCTAGCTAATAACAAATAGGCCTCGTACTGAACGTAGATTTACCTAGATAACCCTAGATTATATTATTTTCTACTGACTAGTACCTATGCTTATTAGGTTCTTATGCGTATATTTATTTCATGTTGTTAGGTACACCCAATATTTTGAAAATAGTTTATGCATGTTAATGTAGGTACCTATATCTTTGCTAGATTTCATACAATGTTTTTTTGTTGTATGAGTCTCGATTGCAAGTAAAGTTGAGGAAACTCGTAGAGATTCTGAGATACCAGACAGCGACTAACTTTGATCAGCGCCCTCTACCTATTAACGTATGCATCTTCCATATTCCTTGAAAGGTTCTATTATCTAGATGTAATTCTCGATATTTTTTATACCTTTCAGTGGTGATAATAAATGAAGCCTGTTGCAAAACCACTTGTTTGAACAGTGCTCGTTTGCTAAACGAACAAAACCAACCTGATGTTGAATTGAATGAGAGAATTCCGACCAAAACTATTTTAAAACAACCAAGGAAGAACTATGCTACAGGAGATTCACCTTACAGAAACTTGATATAGTTTTGCTACTCGCCGAGAGATGGCGTTTGTCGCAATATAAAAAATGATGTATTAGAAACTAATGATAATCACATTTATAAAAACAACAATTGTTTGGCTATCTTTATTTATAGTTACACTTAGAATGTGCTATGTTAACTTAATTAATTAAAGCAGTAGTAATAAATATACAAGTCTAACTTATAGCTAACTTTGTTATTTCGTCCCTACCTAGAGATCGTCTAATTTAAAACCGCTCCAATATGCTAACACTAGTGATGCGGCATGACAATTAGTTTTATTCGAGCCAGTAAATAAAATGTATTAATTATCTAAATCAAGCTGCTTTTATACATATCAGCGTTAACATATTGAGAGCGGTGTTCGAAGGTTCTCATCTACAGAATGTACAACTAGGCTGTGGTTTTTTATACCAAAGTGATGATTGTAAATTTGATACCACAATATTAATATTTAGTTTCGAAACGGTCGAGATACCGAAATAAATTGTTATACTGCAGAACTAGTGATTTCCGTTTTTGTTAGTTTCCTAAAACCACAGCCCTTCTGATAGGTATTTCAAACTAAAACTGCGCGTTCATCAACGATATGTATAAAATATTTGACTTATAGTAGGTAGAACATTCTGGAATATTCTTATAGCCAGCTAACTTCACATAGTACCTATAAATACATTCGTTTATCATCTTTATGAAGATAATATTTCGCCTAACAGCGTAAAGCGTTCCGGCTATCCTTAAAAGTTCAAATTTTTCAGCTCAGTCCAGTCAAGACCTGCTTTCCTACTTTTACTATATCACTTGAAGTGAGATGGTGTCAAATACAATTGATCGAGCGAAGCGAAATTTCTAAGTTGTCTTGGGTGGTCCTGCACATTGTCTGTCTGTCCGTCCGTTTAAATCTACTTTGCAGATTTGATTACCTAAAAGTAAACCTACTCGATGGCAATTAAAAAAATTGAGAAAATTGTCTTCAAGTTGATAGCGATTCGACCGTATCCTCACTTAACATCAGGTGAAACATTGGTCAAATATTTGCTTATCTTTTGGTGGAGTTTTAGTGGTAAAAGGACTGTCGTGAAATTTTGTTTGAAACACCTGGTACATCTTAATGTTATTCTAAAATTAGTCTTCTAAGAAGATCTTATTCATCGGCACGGTGTCGAAGATCTTGTTGGTGACATCTTGAAACACGCCGCTGAGGGACTTCTCGTAAGACTCCTTTAGCTCATTGAACACGAGGTCAGAGTTCTCGTTCAGGAAGCTGGAACAAAAAACATAATAAAAAATATACAGGAATAAAAACAATGAATGTAGAAGCTTTTTACTACATTTTTTAATAATCTGTACTGATACTGGTCGCTTGCGCCGAACTGAGATCGCCCCATAGAGAAAATCTTTTGAGTTTATTTGCTTACAACTTTTATCTATATAATTATTGTTTGATTTCTGTATTTGTTGTTCAAGTACAGAATATAACGGATATTAAACGTAAGTTTCAGAGTTCAATGTAAAGCCGTTTTTGAGATAGATCCCGGTACAAAATAGGTCTAAAAACAGTGACTTTGGTGGCCTACCAAATCGTTATTTTCCAACATAGACTTTTTTTAAACCGATTTCGTACTATACTTGTCAATCCCTTTTCGACGATACCCCACAAGGGTAGATAAAAAAATAAAACATATATTCTCCCCTCTTACACGTATGGGAACCCCCTTTGTATTTTAATTTATATAATTTTAAATGTCATTTCTGGCTTTTTAGAGGCAGTTTTACATATTCTATGAGAATTTGAAGTCATTCGCTTATATGGTTTAGACGCTAGATGCCTCTGACAGACGGACGGACGGACAAAGTGCTGAACGACTCAAGTCAACTTAGAGATCTAACTTCGCTCGATCAATTATAAAATTCACATGGGCCCCAAAGAGGCACTCATGAAAGTTAATGATTCTATTCTACTGCCAGATTCGCAAAATTACAGCCATCTCGAGAAGAACCTGGCAAGAAACTCGGCGGCGCATATTGTTTTCATTCATTTTTTAAAATCGTTTCTTAACACTAATACATAATTATATTAACCTATGTATATCTATATTATGTAGTCGCCAGAAAGCGCTTATGCAGTTTGCCTCCATGCATCCTTGTCATTAATATAGTCGATCGTTTATAGTAAGCTTTCTTAATTAATGCCCGTTTTATTACAGATTTGAACTTTCCCAGTGGTATAAGTAATAGGATACCGATAGGCTTGCCACCTCACGTCGTTGACCGAAACTTTACTCCTTTAACTTGACAATGTACTGACATGTTCATCTGATCTCCCAGCCGCTTGTCTCCGTTGAAGAGGTTAGAGAAGTAGAGTATGACGCGTTGCGGGATGAACTTGACGCGGTACTGCTTGATGTGCATGTAGGTCTCTCCATCGCGGACCACCGGCGTCCCGATCAGGTCGTGTTTTACTACCAGGTTCACTGCAAACGAAACATCGGCTAATTTACTTAACGTATAGTCGAACTACGCATTGGATACTCTTAACAAATGTTGCAAATCACACACGAATGGTGAACTTATTAGATTATGTAAACACAATTTTCAATGTGTATGTAGAGATTGTCTAAGCTGAAATGACGCGCCTCACCTTCGCAGTTACGCACACTTTTTACTTCGGATTTATCACCCGACTAGTCGACCGTCTTGTACACGTGCAGATTCATTGTTCACTGAACAATCGACGCTCCCATACAGATGAAGTGTCGTCATTAATATTTGCACTCACACATCTAAATAAACTAATTAAGTAGTGGGGCGCGTCATTTCAGCTTGGACGAGCTGTACTTAAGCTGTTAATTTGTGCGTGGACTTGTTTCACGGACAGCTTGTGTATGAGGTGTACACGGCATCATTTATGTCGCGTGAAAATTTAATTTGTCCTTATCGAAGCAGTCGGCGTGCGTGTCACGGTGCGCGGGGAATGTCCGCTCTTCACGTCAGTACCTACTGTATTAATTTTGTAATTTTAGTAACACTAGCTGCGCCCCGCGGTTTGAGGTCCAGCTACCTCCATACCAAATTTTATAAAAAATGGTCCAGCCGTTTGAGCGAGAAGAAGTAACAAACAAATGAACACATTCACAAACTTTTGTCTTTATTATATAAAATATCTGACCCACCCGGCGTCGCACAGGTAAAAAAAACATTTACACATGAGCGCTTCCACATTCACAACTCCACACTAAGTTCAATGACTTAAACTTATGATTCTTCTTCTTTGAAAAACGTGGTTCTAGCTCTGGCTCCAAAACTGTTTATAATAGAAGTTCTAGTAAAGTTTATACCACTATATAGGGCACCTATCGTGTTCGATTCCCGACGGGAACAATAGTTTTCTCCCTAAGGAAAATTTATGTTTCTGATTCTGGTTGTGATTGTGTGTGCCATGTGAATGTTTCCGGCACCCACGACAAAAGTCACCGAACTCAGTGTGGAGCTGTGTGTTTGAAAGTGCTTATGAAATAGGGAAACGGGTGGTATAAGTGGCTGGTATATACATAATAATATCCCTGTCCACGCCGAATTTAACTGTATTTTAATAAAATATTGAATATACCCATTGTAATATTAGCGACTCCCTTCCCCTGTATAGGGAGGACCAGAATCCTGCCCTGCATCACGTAGTCAGCTAAAAACTCCATCTTGGGCGTCCGGGAGTCCGTCCTCAGCCGGTAATGGGGAAGGTCCGCCCTGGAAGGTAAGGTCGGATATCAATAACTTTTGGTACAACAGGTGGTCACATTTTGGTGAATGTGCGCAGGAGTTACACGAGTTAATTCCTCCATTTCCGTTTAGCCATCTAAAGACAAACCGGTAAATGTTATCCATTAATGGTAGAGAACCAGAAAGACAT
Source organism: Lomographa bimaculata (assembly GCA_948107665.1). Lineage (NCBI taxonomy): Eukaryota > Metazoa > Arthropoda > Insecta > Lepidoptera > Geometridae > Lomographa > Lomographa bimaculata. The sequence goes on from OX403605.1 coordinate 16,148,140, forward strand.
TTTCCTTGGGGAGAAAACTTCTTTTCTCGCCGGGAATCGAACCCGACCTACTTAGAAGGCGAACGCGCACTTAACTAAGCCAACGAGCCGTTCAGTTGTAATGCTTACGCGTTACTACATGCGCTCCGTGGTGCGTTCCACAGATTGTCGCGCGTTTAGTAGATCAAAGTGTATAACGCTGCCCGTCCACTGGAGCACATCGGAGGATTTTTTTTCTGACGGTCTAAGTACATTCTGCTGGCTGTGTAGCCTTTGCATCGTCACCGGGCGGTAGGGCGAGCGCGGAAGGCGCTTAGCCAAAGAATAGAGGATTGGGCAACTAGGCGCCACCTAGAAGGTGCGAAACTCGGCTTGGACCGTTGTAATGACAGGGGGAAGAGGAAAGAAAAGCCCCGGTACATGACAGTAGGTACCGTTGATAGAGGGCCCTATGAATACGAATGGTTCGATTAGATCGATTCTATAGATCTTCGATCGATGTTCTACGTCCTCGCCGCCGAGGACTTTTAATCTGAATGTGATCTTTTTTTTATCAAGATGGGCAAACTTTTGACCACCATCTCACCTGATAGTAAGCGACGATGTGGTTGACGATGGAGCAAGCTTACCTAGAAGATACCTATTCACCCGCGACTTGAAGTCTCCCATATTGTACTCATCAGGTTTGCACAATGCATGTGGTGCAACGTGATGGCGACCACAATAATGGGATTGTCCGGGTCCTGAAAGATATGTAGCGAGCAGCGACGACAACGGAAGTAACGAGGGTCTATAAGGTGCTCTGCTTCTTTGCTCCGCATCAATGGACAAACACAGTTCGCAACTCCGCTCCGCATTACTGCCTCGCTCCGCATACTCACCCCGCTCCAGATCCGGTCAGACACATTATTACCATAACTCACTTGTAAGTAGTAAGTATAGAGTCAGTCAGTCCCCGCAGCTTGATGTTCTTGTAGTTCTGCGTGATAGTGACTGGACCGGCGCCGGAGTCGATGTTGATGCTGGACACCAGGAGGGGCTCCATCTGGGGCACGGAGAGGGAGGGTATGCCTGGAAGGAGAGAGGGAGTTGCAATGCAATTATCCTTTAGATTCAGGTATGACGGAATACGAAAGGTTTCGTTAAGCCACCTTTTTAACCGACTTCAAAAAAGTGAGGAGGTTCTCAATTCGAAAATTCATGTTTTGTTTGAAAAGGTATGCGTTCTAGTTGGTGCCATTATAATTTGATCAAGATCTGATGAAAAGTTTTGGAGACATTTGCGATTTAATTCTTTATTAGTTTTTTAAGCTCGTACATAATAGATTAGAATATCGTGTGATGAAATATCCTTTGGTTTAGTTAGGTGGGCGTCCGTCTTCTAGGCAGGGGTATCGGGTTCGATTCCCGGCGGGAACACAAGTTTTCTCCACAAGGGAAATTTGTGTTTCTGGTTCTGGATGCGATTGTGTGTGTAATTTGAATGTTTCCGGCACCCACGACACAAGTCATCGAAGTTAGTGTGGGGCTTCGTGTGTGAAATGTTTTATGATACATTGAGATCAATTTCTCCTATTTTGCTGTTACTCAAAAGAGAGAAGGTCACATGCTTGCATGACTAGCAAAAAAAAGAATGCACCGAGACCCAGTAGTGGGAACATAACAAAATAATTGGGTTCGAGCGGATGGCGTGTGGATGCGCGAGCGGTTACCACTAGTGGAAGTACCCGCGCCCGCGTCCCCGCACGCTATTCACTCGAACCAAATGCGTATTATATCGCATGATTAAATTATACAAAAACATACCTTTCTTCATTTTCCTAAGCGCATCGGGTACGGCTTGTTTGAGGCAGTCATTTAGTTTGGCGTCCTTCTGTCGACATTGCATGAAGTCAGTAGCTGCGGAAGAATTATTGTATTATTAAGTACGAGAAGATCTTGATTCGATTGAGCAGCGAGCATTGACTTATTGGCTATAGTCAGATATTTGAGTCCAAATTGCAGAGGATCGGTCACCGAAGTAAGGTAGGTCTATCGGTATTCTATCTGTCGCTTACATTTTGGGGAATCTGCGCAGGATTTGCACGAGTTAATACCCCTTTCCCATTAAGGTTAACATACCTCCAGTTCGTTCGAAGCGATTCACTTCTACGTTTATCACCCGTACGGCGAAGGAGTGGAACTCATTTCCCGCGTCTTTGTTTCCCGGACGGTACAATCTGTACCGTTGTATTCAAGTCTAGGGTAAATGGGTATCTTCTAGACAAGCATCTTTACTTTCCATCAGGTGAGACAGTGGTCAATCGCTTGCCTGTCCAGCATAAAAAAAAACCTTCAAACTTGAAACAGGTCGTTACAAAGGAAAATAATACAAAATAGAGATCGCCATTTTTAACTGACTTCACCAAAAAAGAGGAGGTTCTCAATTCAATTGTATTTTTTTAATATGTGTTACCTCATAGCTTCTTTTTGGGTGAATCTATTTGATTTTTTTTTGTTTGAAAGCTGGTATTCCCATTCCATTAAAATCTAAATTAGAATTAGAATACAAGATTTCAATAATAATTGATTTTTAATGTGTCATCAAAATCTGACCAGTAGTTTTTGAGTTATCCTCAATAATTCGTATTGAATTCATTTAATCTGACCAAGGGTTCCGTAAATGAAACAGTGAAGTCGTTTTTTTTTAGACTTTGCAAGGGTTTAAATTATTTCTCATTCTCGACTAAACTATGTACTAATATTTCGATGCTGTAACTTGTAACGTTCCATCCACAGAATAACACATAATTATTACGGCGTCCAACAACCTCTCTGCTGACCTTGTAACGGTTACGATACGTTATCTGCGTAACGTGCTGCGTGTTACCAAACCGCAGGCGAATGTGACGTTAATATTTTTAATAATTATTGTGTTTTATGCGCCAGTCGTATTTATTTCTATGTGAGTATTATGCACTTTATTAATGTATATTGAGTTCTTTTTTAAATATTCACTATAGTATAATAATAAGTTTAATGACGTTATAAGTTTTTTTTTTTTAAATACAGTTTAAAATGAAAGCAAAGACTATAATAAAATCGTTATAATTAACTTAATGTTATTAATTTATCGCGTGGTTAGAGTACAATAAAGTTTTTTTATTTATTTTAACGCTTAAAGTATATCATTAAAATGGAGTGCAGTAAAATACTTGTACATATATATAATAACACCAACTACTTAACTAAATTTTTCAAAATGCGAACTTTTTGTTTGCGATAACTGTTCAGACAAATTATCGGTTTTACAAAAATTTAACTCATTGGCTTACAATATAAAACTAGTCGACAAGTGTTCACTTCGCCTTTTAGGTTCGCCGATATTAGATGAATCAATTTCACCTTTTGTAGAAGAAAAAATTCAAAATTTTAAAAATTCTTCCGACCGATTGCTCAAAATTAACACTCATATGGCTTTTACAATTATTAGATTTTGCCTTTTTGTCCCAAAATTTACGTATTCTTTAAGATGTTGTCCGCTATGGAAACATGGCGCGCTCCTCGAGAGCATGGACAATATCGTAAAGAATACTCTTGTATCGGTTTTGAATATTGACATAGATGATAGGGCTTGGTCGCAAGCTTCTTTACCTGTAAGACTAGGAGGCTTAGGTATTCGTAAAATTTCTAGTGTTGCGTTACCGGCTTTCTTGTCCTCAGTTCATGGTACTTCTAAATTAGTCGAAAAAATACTTTCACATAGTTTGGGTTCTTTAGAAATTTCAAACCAGACTGAGGCCACAAGCGCCTGGGAGATGGCATGCCCAAATACCGGGCTCCCAGTGAGGCTATCCTCACAGAGACTGTGGGATCGGCCGCTCTGTGAACTAGCACGGAAACATCTTTTAGATACGTGTCCTAGCGTCACAGAGCGTGCTAGACTTCTAGCAGTTTCTGTATGGGAGTCAGGGCTTTGGTTGCAGGCCATTCCCTCGCTTAATACTGGTACTCTTATGGATCCATCTGCTTTCCGTCTCGCTATATGCTTACGTTTGGGTGCAAGGTGCTATGTTGCCCATAGCTGTCAGTGTGGTACTGCTGTTGACCAGCTCGGTCACCACGGCCTCTCGTGCCAGAAAAGTGCTGGCCGAATTTCCCGCCACGCCAGCCTCAACGATATCATCCGCCGGGCTTTTACCAGTGCCAACGTTCCAGCCATTCTCGAACCGAATGGTCTGATGCGTGACGATGGTAAAAGACCTGACGGAATGACTTTAATTCCATGGAAGATGGGACGGCCTTTAGTGTGGGATGCAACTTGTGTCGATACTTTAGCTCCGTCACATCTTCCTGAATCACAGAATGGGGTTGGCGTCGCGGCAACTTCGGCAGAGCAGCGCAAACGGCGAAAATATGGAAACCTCGGCAGTGGTTACATATTTGAGCCGTTTGGTGTTGAGACACTGGGTCCGTGGGGACCGGGAGCTCATTCTATTTTCAAAATTCTATCAGAGCGCCTGGTTGAGGCGACGCGTGACCAAAATGCTGGCACTTATTTGGCTCAACGTATTAGCATTGCAATTCAGAGAGGCAATGCAGCCAGCATGATGGGAACGCTACCCACTGGTAGTGGGCTTGAGCACTTGAGTTACCTATAGGCTCGATGGCTTGTAGGTAACTTGGCTCTTTGCTGTATATAGTTTTAGTTTAGTTTTAGGAAATATAGGCAATTGGCCCGTAGATTAGTGCGGTTTTACTACTTATCTATACTAATATAATAAGGAGGTAAAGTTTGTTTGTTTGTTGGTAAAAGTTATAATAATGTGAATGTTATGTGTGTGGTAAAAAATAATAATAAAACAATATATATATAGTGAAAATAATAATAAATAAGTTATATGTTAAGGCAACTGTCAATCGTTAAGCGTAAACATTACCTATCACTCAACACACACCCTCACACAGCCTCTCCCCCACCCCCCAACCACACATACACACACACCAACACACACACTTAAGATATCAAACATCCGTACATTAATAAGGCCTATTTAGATAATTTTATATAGTATATTTCTTGTTAGTTTATTTCCTAGTTCTCCACATCTACCAGTGTTATATAGTAATCGGTTCCGGTCGCCCGCGATACAGGCTAGCCCTAGTGCGGGGACCAATAGAAACTAAGGAGCCATTGTAATATGTTTCTTTGCAAATAAACAATTTTTGTAATTTGTATTTTGTATGGTGTTAATGACAAAAGACAAGCATTATGTGTATGTAATTTTAGGCCGGGCGATGCTGGGCGGGTCAGCTAGTATGTTTATATAATACTATTTACTTATCAGCTATATGTTTGTTATACTTTTTACATTTAAATGTAGAAAATAAAAATGTGTAAAAGGAAACCAATTTTTAATTTCGTCAGTCTGTCATTACTATGTTTGACTACACTTTAGCAACGCGCCTCTCTAACGTGCAATTGCGATCGTTGCACAACAGTCGCGATAAATGCCGGCTGTCAAACGTTATTGCAAGTTGCATGTTAGCAATAATTTATTGTTTTATTGATTTTGTTAGTAGCTATCAAACCCTACTAATCATACACTATAAATTGTCACATAATATTACACTGTCACACTTCACTCTAATATTACAATTGCGAATGCTTGTGAGTGTGTTTGTATGCTTGTTACTTCTTTACGCTCAAACGGCTGGACCAAATTTGAAGATTTTTTTATGGAGGTAGCTGACTCCCTGGATTAACACAAAGGCTTACTTTTCATCCCCAAATTCTCGCGGGTCAGTGACTTACGCGAGGCGCAGCTAGTTATTTTTATAAGTCTAAAAATGTGTGTGTGAGTATCCTACTTCCTACTAATATTATAAATCCGAAAGTTTGTGTGTAAGTGTGTAAGTATGTTTGTTCCCTCTTCACGCTGTAATAGCTGAACGGATTTGAATGAAATTTGGAATGTACATAGATTGTACCTAGGATTAACATATAGGCTACCTTTTAACTTGATAATAGCGGGCGAAGCCGCGGGGCGCGGCTAGTTAAAGTATAATTGACACATATAAATAAAGTATATTTGACACTATTGGTTGGATGGATTAGAATTCTAGGTTATTTACTCTTTACTCATTAACTTAGGCCATCTAACAATTATGAGTACCGACTTTATCACAGAAATCTGTATTCTAGGGTCTAAAGTTTAAGCCCTAGAGTAGGGCTATAATAATGTGTAATTATATCTATATTTAATACATTATTGTTAGACCGTCCATCTCTGTTCATGATTTGATGATTTGAAACATAAATGTAGGAGTCATATACTAACTATAATATTAGTAGGATAGGATTAGTAGGATATGTGTGATTCCAGAGTCTATAGTTAGTAGTCTATACATATGTAGATAACAAACACCTAAACTTGTTTTTAGCTGTGAAGACCTCCTTTGGAAAAGAAAGATTCAGATTCAGATTGTTTATTGCCTCCATATATACAGTACAAGATGTTACATCCCTAAAGGTAAATACAATGTCTCATATGAACCCTGTCGGGCGCAGCAACGTAAGAGAGAAGAGGACGCAATCTTAATTATAAAATTCAAATATTATCTTTTAAACAGTCATATATTGAGTAGTATGCTTTCAATATTAATAATTGTTTTAGGTTTTTCAGGAATTTCGTGCAATTTATTTCATTTGTAAGGTCTATTGGTAGCTTATTATATATCCTTACAGGCAATGTACTAGCAGAGTGCATCTGCAGTCGTGATGTAGAAAGAGTATGTACAACATGTCGATTTTTATTATTTTCCAACACTTGTGACTCTTTGAGTGATAAAGTGTAGTCATTTACCGTTAATACTTTGTGAACGTGCGTGAGTGTAGACAAATCACACAAAGTTGAAAACGTGAATTCCGATTCGCTCCAAAACTCCAATACAAGTTTTAGTAATATTTCTACTATATATATTAGGGCATGACTTGACATGACCTTGACGCTTTTACTTGACTGTAACTTGTGACTAAGACTTCTATGATAAAATATGAAAATACACATGAAATATTGTATAACTTGACACTGGCTAAATGCACAGAGAATGCGGAGCCAAATAAAAATAAACCTTTGTAGATCTTGTACTCACACGCAATCATTTACATTCATAATACAATAGTTAACATGGTTACATAATCTTGACCCTCAAAACCGCATCGTGTTAAATTTCTTGGTTACACAATTCACTTTCTTCGATGCGGTAACAGCTACCTAGTATAAATACCGGTTACGGTTACCTGTTACCGTAATATCGGTTACGGTTAGGATAGGTCGCGGTAACTTCCTTAGTTTGTTCGGTGTAATGAATTATGTATTTTGTGTTACTTTTTAGGGTTCCATACACAAAGGGTAAAAACGGGACCATATTACTGAGACTTCGCTGTCCGTCCGTCCGTCCGTACGTCTGTCACCAGGCTGTATCTCAAGAACGGTGATAGCTAGACAGTTGAAATTTTCACAGATGATGTATTTCTATTGCCGCTATAACAACAAATACTAAAAATAAAATAAAATAAATATTTAAGGGAGGCTCCCATACAACAAACTTGATTTTTTATAGATAATGGTACGGAACCCTTCGTGCGCGAGTCCGACTCGCACTTTGCCGGTTTTATTACCCTAACGTTTAGTCGAGGCGACAAGTGACCAGAATGCTGGCTCTTATTTAGCACAAAAAAATAGCATCGCTATTCAACGTGGAAACGTAGCCAGTATTCTGGGCACTTTTCCTTTGGCAAGCGGTTACACAATTTTTAAGTACTATTTGTTTTAATCCCCTTTTATATTTCTTATGTAGTTAAAAATAAAATAAAAATTCAAACACTTAAGAAGAGACATCATCGCCTTCGTCGCGATCTCGCAGCGCAAACTCATCCTGAAGAAGAGCATCGTACATGCTCGAAACCTAGGTCGACAATATCGATCAAATGACGTGAGTGATAGCCGTAATTTAATAATATTATAATAGAAACTTAAGAAGACGTTAAAAATAATCAACAATTTGTAAACAATAGCATTTTCATTCGCAGCTCCACACTAAGTTCTAAAACATAAACGTATCGTGGGCGCCGGAAAGAATGACATGTCACATACACAATCACTTTTTAACCAGAAGTATGAATCTTCTTCTTCTTAGTTATGGCTTCGCAATCTTGTGCATTTAGCCAATGTCAAGTGATAATATAATATTTCAAGTGTATTTCATATTATAAGTCCTAGTCACAAGTCACAGTCAAAGTCAAGTAAAAGAGTCAAGGTCCAGTCATAGTAAAGTCATGCCCTAGTAAAGTGGTGGAAACTTTACTAGAACTTCTATGGAGTTTTGGAGCGAAGGCGAAAATCACGTTTTTCAAATTTGTATGATTTGCCTACACTTATGCACGTTCACTTAGTATCAACGGTTAATAATCCACCATTATTACACATTAACACTCGAAGAATCAAAGGTTTTGGAAAATTTTACAAAATCAACAACGCCATTTTTTCACTCACGTCAAAAAACCCCAGAAGTATGAATGTCCTTTTTTTTTTTTTATTTGTGACAGGCTAGTGTTTGACCACTATCTCACCTGATGGTAAGTGACGATGTGATCGAAGCTGGTAAACACACTAGACCTGGAATACGCAGGCTCTCAAGGATAACTGCCGGAACACCGTATTTGGCTTGGCGGCAGACTTTCAACTTGATGGTGGTAAGCTACTTTGGTAGCAAGCCAGGCGAGCAACTCACAAAATGCTCTACCACCTCTCAAATGTCACCTGATTAGCACCACCCGGGGACCACGTGTAGGGAGTCAGACTTAAGGGGTATCCTCCTACGGACGTGGGTGACTCAGTCCTTTGGAAAGACAAACTAACAACAAGACAAACTGTCAAACGTCATCCATATATTGTTGTCATATGCGAAGGAGTTGAACTCATTGCTATCGTCTTTGTTCCCTAAACGGTATAATCTAGGAGTCTTCAAGCCAAGAGTGAATAGGTACCTTCTAGGCAAGCATGCTACATCTTCGGCCGCATCTTCACTTTTCATGAGGTGAGATTGTGGTCAAATGCTTGTCTATCAGGCATAAAAATAAACTGCTCCTGCCGGGATTCGAACCCAGGACCCTCGCCAATCGTGCACTTTTGACGTCGTAGTATCACGATAATAGTGGTGAGTGTTCAGGGTTTTGTTCTTTACTTGATATGCAAGCATTTATTCACTTCCCCACATGATGGAAAGTGACGATGCGGCCAAACTCGGGTTCAAGGGAAATTCTTTCTCCGTCCACTCATGATATATCACCGACGCCCTGCAGACGGGCATATCTCGAAATAATCCTAATTGCTTTCATCACATGCAATTTGCCCGGACCAGTGTTGCCCAAACCGACGCAAGGTCGTCCACGCTTGTGCAAAACGATGCAATCGGTGAAAGAGAGTAAAAGTATGGAATAAGTTTGTGGGGTACTGCAGCGGTATTAACGCTTTCGAACTCGTCGATTGAACTGCTTGCTGATAAGGGCTGATGCCTCAAAAAGTTAGATTATCAAAAAATACTGGACGTGTATTAATTAACCGCCTTCAAAAAAGGAGGAGGTCCTTACGTAATTCGACTGTATTTTATTTTTGTGGGTTACATCAAACTTTTTTTTGTTAACATATTTTGATGATAATAGCTGGTGCTTCCCATTTAAATTTGATCAAGATCTGACCAGTCATTTTTGAGTTCCTCATTAACGCGTATTTATTTTGATCAAGGGTTACGAAGATAAAGCGGCCCGATTCCTAGTGTTTCCAAATTCTAAGTTTTCGCCCCAAGGTAAATTTTGTGTTTCTGCTTCCGGGTGTGATTGTGTGTGTGATGTGAATGTTTCCGGCACACAAGTTATCACACTTAGTGGTGCAGTGAGTACAGCGATTAAGTCCAGTTAAAATTTTATTTAGCGATAAGACTTTTGTTATTGTTTGTTGTGTTGTACACCACATTATAATGCATTTTTTTTTATTAAAAACTTATGTATAAAACATTATGTTTTAATGTTATATTCGGCTTAAAACACGTTAATGTCAATAACATTGAAACATTATGTGTAATAAATTAAATAAATTGAATAATTAATTAATTAATTTTGTAATTAATTGCCTGGTTGAAGCGACGCGTGATCAAAATGCTGGCACTTATTTGGCTCAACATATTAGCATTGCAATTCAGAGAGGCAATGCCGCCAGCATCATGGGAACGCTACCCACTGGTAGTGGGCTTGAGTAACTTAGTTCTTTGCTGTACATAGTTTTACTTAGTTTTAGGAAATATAGGCAATTGGCCCATAGTTAGGCATGAAAAAAAATAGATTTTATGTGTAATAAACATATATATGTATATATAAACATGAACGCTTTCACACTCACAGCTCCACAGTTCGATGACTTGTTTCGTGGGTACAAACATTCACATCACACACACAATCACAACCAGAACCAGAAACAAATTTTCCTTGCGGAGAAAACTTGTGTTTTTTTTTTTTAATTTTTAATTTTTTTATTGTAGTTACCATCAGGTGAGATAGTGGTCAAACACTAGCCTGTCACAAATAAAAAAAATAAATATTGAAGATAACTTAAATGACTGGTCAGATCTTGTTCGAATTGAAAAGGTACCACATGGGAAGCACCAGCATCCAAATTAATTTAAAATTTATTTGGATGCTGGTGCTCATTTGGTTAAAGCCGTAATAATTACAATAAATAAAAAAGGGTATTATTTTGACGGCCACCAAAAATTCTAAACGGTTACCAAAATTGATAAATGGTCACCAAATTACGTTTCCTAAAATAAAATTTCCTGTGGCAGAACCGAATCGGATAACAGTAGGTTAAGGTTATTTTTTAAAAATAATTAATACAAAAATATTTATAATACGAAAAAAATTATTTAATTCATAATATTTTAGGGAAACGTAATTTGGTGACCATTTATCCATTTTGGTAACCGTTTAGAATTTTTTGGTAGTATAATAGTTATTTTTTGGGCGGTAATTAAACACAAGCAAATAAATAATAAAAACCTTAATATAATTACGTATTATCTTTAGTGGAAGTAGAGCTCTGACTGAGAATACCGATGAAAGCAAACGAGACGCGAAGAGGTACCTTCTATGCAAGCGTGCTACATCTTCGGCCGTAACATCGCTTTCCATCAGGTGAGATTGTGGTTAAACGCTTGCCTATGGTACATAAAAAAAAAAAACATTGGCAAACCGCTATCCGATGTGTCGACGACATAGTGACCGCTGCCCCTTAGCCAAAAACTAAAACGCTTCGTTTTTCTATCAAAAGTAACGCTATCTACACGTAACAGACCTTAAAACTATCACACATAAGGTTTAAAATATCTCGACTTGTTATTTAGAGCTCACAACCAATTTGAAACCCTTGTTAACAAGTTTTAAAGTCATTTGGAAAGCGTTTCTTGTGATAGCATAGAGAAGAAGCAAAATACAAAATAGTTTATTTTCCAAATAAACACTTTACAAACATAGGTATCCTAGTTAGTAACGGTCCCCGCACTAGGGCTTGCCTGTATCGCGGGAGGCCATTCTACGATATGCTTATAAAAAATATGTGGAGAACTACAAATTATACAGATTTTAAAACATTTCTTCGAAACAAAATCTCATAAAAAATAACAGATAAACTAAAGCAATAGAAACACATGTGGGACACATATGAATGTATGATTAGGCGGGTGTTTGTGTGTGTATGTCAGAGAGTTTGTGTGTGTGTGTGTGTGTGTGTTTGTGTGTGTTATAGAATTTAATATAAAACGTTGTTCCAGTTCACTTTTGAGCGATAAATAAGGCTTCAAGCGTTATGGTTTTAGGCTAAATCTGATCAGCGCGAAACAGAGATAAGAGGCACAAAGAAGAGGAGGTTCGCTGTGGAGTTCCCTGCAGTGGTTCGGCTGATGATAATGATAATTATATTTATTAGCTTTTTAGTGGCAATACCTGAACTTCATCTAAAATGCGTGTTTTTGTAACCGTTTTGCTCGGCATTCATAATAAAACCAGATAAATAAAAAAAAATTACGTAATTTGTGTGGAACAATAAATGATGCCTTCTTTTTAGAATATTCATAAAGTTCATAAACATAAAGGAAAAAAATATCAAATCTCATGCAAATAACATCAATTTGTATTTTTGTAACCATTTCGTTATACGTTCCGTCATTCTATATCAAAACACTGTGAAAGTTATTTCGTGTACTTACGTATATTTTCTAGACGAATTATGTTTTTTTTTTTTTTATACTGGATAGGCAAGCATTTGACCGGTATCTCACCTGATGGAAAGTGACGATGCGACCAAAGATGGAACATGGCATATTCACTCTACCTATGTCTTCAACTTATTTTTTGACTGACCTTGCGTAACCACCACGATGTAATTCACGCAATATACAACTTTATGTGTAAAAGTGTAAGGGGGATAATTGGCTGTGGTTAAAAAAGGTGCTCGCATTGACGTATACCTGCCCCTTAAGAAAGAAAATAGCGTAATTTCAGCCGGTTTCGCCCGCATTAATTAAGTTAAAAAGTAACCAATGTTATTCCGGAACCTAATGATTTCCTACTTAATTTTATTAAAATTAAAAATTAATTATTTATTTAATTAATAAAATCGTCACTTTCCATTAGATGAGATAGTGGTTAAATGCTTGCCTATTATTATTATTTTTTTTTTTTTAAATCCTCTTTATTTTTTTCGCCGCGTAAACTAAAGCCCAATAAACATAATGGTACATATAGATCGCGTAAGCGTATACTTCTCGTTTTATGCTGTCGATTTGTATATATCAGTGTAATTTATCTAAGACTAGTTGTTCCCCGCGGCTTCGCCCGCGTAAGTTACCATTTCTGAATCCACTTGAACACTCACAAAAAAAGTCATCAAATTCGGTCTAGCCGTTAAGGAGGAGTTCATTCATATATATGAGTACACTTATAGAATAATTATACATCTAATATATAAAATTCTCGTGTCACAGTTTTCGTTGCCATACTCCTCCGAAACGGCTTGACCGATTTTGATGAAATTTTTTGTGCTTATCCGGTATCTATGAAAATCGGCCAACATCTATTTTTCATCATCATCATCATCATCACTTTTCATCATTATCAACGCGGGTGAAACCGCGGGGCGCAGCTAGTATACATATAGATTTGTATTTGAAATTGTATTTGTTTAGCTGCTTTTGTTTTTCTAATATGTAAATTCACTAGTGAATTATATTTTTAACACAGATAGATAACGTCAGGGTGACATAATTGTTTTTTTTTATTTGTCTTCGCAAATTGTGTGCATTTAGCCAGTATCAAGTATTAAACATTTTCCAGCATATAGGCAACTGGCCCGTTGATTTGTGTATCTATAATAGTTAAAAAATGTTTTTTTCTTGAAAAATAAAATCCCGTTAGGTAGGCCATTCATAAATCCAGTCCAGTCAGTCAGAGTCAATATGAGAGTCATGGTCCAGAAACAATAAAATTATGCCTTAGTGGTAAAAAAGTTTTTTAATGTATGATTTGCCTACACTCTTGCACGTTCAAGAACTAACTATCAACGGTTAATAATCCACCATTATTATAAATTGACACTCAAATAATCACAATGTTTGGAAAATAATACAAAATATACTTTGTCATTTTTTCACTTTCGCGCCAAAACCATTGAAAATATTATGTTTATTATTGTGGCCTAGTTTACGAGGAGATAACATTCATCCAATTTACTCGGAAGTAAACTAGATGGCGACACTAGAAAAAATAGATCGCGCAAGCGTTGTTATACATATTTCCTGGTACCTAAACTTTACTTATTCTGACGCCTTACGGTATAATTTAAATTTATTTAAAAATTTATGTTTTTTGAGTGTAATTCATTAATATTAGTGAATTACATTAACATTTAACACACATCGATGACTTAAGGGTTAAAGATTGATTCGATTACTATATTTATGGCATTTGTTCCACCTTATCCTAATCCAATGATTTCACCTAATCCACGTCCTCTGCAACTTTTTTTTTTTTTTTATGACAGGCTAGTGTTTGACCACTATCTCACCTGATGGTAAGTGACGATGTGATCGAAGCTGATAAACACACTAGACCTGGAATACGCAGGCTCTCAAGGATAACTGCCGGAACACCGTATTTGGCTTGGCGGCAGACTTTCAACTTGATGGTGGTAAGCTACTTTGGTAGCAAGCCAGGCGAGCAACTCACAAAATGCTCTACCACCTCTCAAATGTCACCTGATTAGCACCACCCGGGGACCACGTGTAGGGAGTCAGACTTAAGGGGTATCCTCCTACGGACGTGGGTGACTCAGCCCCCAAAAACCTGATGCCAAATAAGATATTAACCGCCATTTTCACTAAACTTAGGTGTCGACTGTCGCCTAAATGAGATGCCTAAGCATTTAAGAGCTACCTAGCACAAAAATACGTTTCATCAACCTTAGGTGTTACCTAACAACCTTAGGAGCTACCTAAGTTTAGAACACTGATTCACCGGTTTATGGTTTTAGGTAATTCCTAAATAGCTGTCATTTTTTGTATGGGCTTCGTAAGTAATTTGACAGAACTTTATTTAAATACGTTTCACCAACCTTTAGGAGATGCCTAACGACCTTAAGACCTACCTAAACTTAGGACACCGATTGGCAGTGCGTCAAGCTTAGTAAGTAGAGGATCGTTTGGAGCACATGGTAGCTGTAATGTGAGCATTTTTTTTTCTTTTTGGCTTCGCAATCTTGTTCATTTAGCTGTCAAGTAATAATATATTTCAAGTTTATTTCCCAAAAGTCCTAGTCACAAGACACAGTCAAAGTCAAGTAAAACAGTCAAGGTCCAATCATAGCCAAGTCATGCCCTAATAAAGTGGTAGAAACTTTACTAGAACATCTATTGGAGTTTTGGAGCGAAGGCGAAAATCACGTTTTTCAATATTGTATGATTTGACTACACTTATGCACTTTTGCTAAGTATTAACGGTTAATAAACCACTATTACGGAAATAATACGAAATCAACAACGCCATTTTTTCACTTTCGCGGCAATACTACAACTATGCATTAAAGAGCTGCATTTTGCTTCAACATTTAGGTACTCAAGTATAATGCGTACCGCAGACATGAGGAACTCCTTGCCCGAGTCTACTTTAGATAATTAGTACAATCTCAAAGTTCTAGGTCAAAAGTTTGCCTATCTAGAATAAAAAAATAAAAACGAATTCGATTACGAAGTTAGGTATCGTACCTAAATAAATACTTACCAACTTGCATTAATGCTGAAACTTTCTCTCGGTACTGAATGTAACGCACTTTTACTTTTCTCGAACATCTGCGGTTTGGGAGCGTTCTTTAATCATAATAATAATATTTTTTTTACAAACAAACGCATTCACACTCACAGCCCCACACTAAGTTCAAAGACTTGTATCGTGGGTTTCGGAAAAAATCACATCACACACACGTTACACCCAGAACCTGAAGCACAAATATCTTGGGAAGGAATTTGTGCTCCTGCCGGGTATCCAACCCAGGACCTCCAGCGCACCTGTCCACTGCGCCAACTGGGTCGTCAGTATACTTAGGTGACGTGTATAATGTTATTGTTGTCTTATTAAAAGTTAAAGGTCTTGGTAAGTCTTGGTGTAAGTGTGTGTGATGTGAATGTTTCCGGCACCCACGATACAAGTCTTTGAACTTAGTGTGGGGCTGTGAGTGTGAATGCGTTTGTTTGTTTGTTTTACCATTGAAGTGAGATAGTGGTCAAACCTAATATCACATCACACTAATATTATACAGGTGAAAGTTCGTGAGTGTGTTTGTATTTGTTACTTCTTCACGCTCAAACGACTAGATTAATGTTGATGAAATTTAGTGTGGAGGTAGCTGACACCCTAGATTAACACATAGGCTACTTTATGTCCCGGAATTCCCGCGGGTCCCGCGGGTAAAACCGCAAGACGTAGCTAGTAAGAGATAAAAACTGCTGGCTATTTAAACGTAGTGACAACTCTAGAAAACAAACTTCTAATATAATCAAAATCGGTCTAGCCGTTTGGAAGCTACGATGCTACATACCCACCAGCTCGTTTTATGACAGCTCATTCACTGTTGAAGCCGTTCGACTTTGGAATGCCCTTCCTATAGAAATAAAGCGAGCTCAGTCGCTGCCCATCTTTAAAGAACGCGTCAAAGCTCACTATCTCGCAGTTAAATAATTTAATTATGTTGTAATTAGTCATAATAATATGTTTAAAATCCATTCTTTATTCATTTCATTAGTATTAATATTTATGTATTTATATTATGTAGTATGTGTTTATGTATGTATTATATTTATATAAGATCATTATTGAGGTATATATTATTTTATTATTTGTCAATTATCATTACTTATTATTAAGTATAATATAATTTATTATTCTTAGATTCATGCACTCTTTAAAATGTTGTTTTTTTAAACACCGACGTCCAACTCTATTGCGTAATTCCGCTCCATCCAAAGGTTGTCTGGAAGAGATCGCTTTTAGCGATAAGACCGCCTATTGTTACACTTTTTTTTTGTAAATAGTTATTTTGCTTTGTTTCTTGTCTTAATTAAGGTGTTCAATAAAGAGTTTATCTATCTATCTATCTACATACAGACATACCGATACTCCCGTTAAACATAATACCAGTTTTTGCGTCAGGGGTTAAAAAAGTATTTCTTTAATATCATTTGTTTATATTCCACGGAATTTCTTTTACTTACTTAAAATGTAAACGTTTGAAACGTTTTTCACACTCACACCTCTACACTAAAATCGATGACTTGTGTCGTGGGTGCTGGAAACATTCACATCACACAAACAATTATAACTTATATAAGGGGTAGATTGTAAATCAGCGCTGTGAGCACATGAAAATGTACGCACAGCATATGCTGAATCTACCCCTATTGCCCTATTTTTGAATATGACCCCATGTGTGCACATGAATTTTAAAAATGTTTTCTTCTTTGTTTCTTCTTTTTTTTGTAGTTTTGAACTTATGGGCAATAAATATATTTTTGATTTGATTTGATAACTTATGAATTACCTTTTTTTATTCAGGATAGACACACATTTGACCACAGTCTCATCTGGTGGAAAGCGACGATGTGGTCTGCGAAGGAGCGAGTATGCCTAGAAGATACCTATTCACTATTGCACTCGTGACTTGAAGGCTCCCATATTGTACTTATCAGGAAACACCAATGAGTTTCATTCTTTTGCTGTTCGTACAAAGAACGTAGAAGCAAAACGTAATTAACCATATAGCGTTGTTGCTTATCAGTTTGTCTGGTTGTCCGATGAAAGAAAGGGGATGGGGGAACTAGATTGTGCAGTTCCTTGGACACTCTCCGAAATGTACCCGATAAAATTGAAATGCAAGGAAAGCTTAAATAAGCTTAAAAAGCCGACTTCACCGCTTATATTTCAGTTTCGGCTTGATCTACTTCGATAGAAATTCTAAGGGACCACCTCTGAATTAGATTACTACCAAACAAAAAAAAACATCCAAATCGATTCAAAATTGGCGGAGTAATCGCGTAACATACATACAAAAAAACATAAAGTCGAATTGAGAACTTCCTTTTTTTAAAGTCGGTTGAAAAACCAACTTCACCTTATATTTTGATTTTTGTTGATTTTCGCAGATAAAATTTACATGGGAACTCTGAAGTATGATCTATCAAACAAAAAAAAACATCGAAATCGACTCACAATGGGCGGAATAATCGCATAACATATATACAAAATTATACAGTCAAATTGAGAACCTCCTTTTTGAAGTCGGTTAAAACTAGCTACTATTTGTTTCCGTATAAAAAACTCACGTGAGTTTGCGAACGAGTGGGTCAAGGGCGCGTCATCTCAGCATATAAATGGCTGCGTTTTCCATACACACACCCAATCATACAACTTAATTATACGCCAGTTTTGTCCATACACATAATCAAATCAAATCAAAATCGTTTAATCACATGGGCCCCAAAGAGGCACTCATGAAAGTTAATGATTCTATTGCCAGATTCGCAAAATTACAGCCATCTCGAGAAGAGCTTGGCCTTTTTGTTACATCTTGTTTTTCTGTTCCGTGTTTGTAACTAAGTATTTCTATTTAATAAATACCTAGACAAATACATATTGTTACAACCTTGATAGATAAGAATATGCAATATTCATTAATTCCAATACCTGGCAAGAAACTATGCGGCGCATTTTTTTCACTCATTTTTTTTTAAACTTTCTTAATCTCTAATACATAATTTTATTAACCTAGGTGTTATTATGGTAGTCGCTAGAAAGCGCTTGTGCAGTTTGCCTCCATGCATATCCTTGTCATTAATATAGTCTATCGTTTTATATTAAGCTTTCTTAATTAATGCCCGTTTTATTACAGATTTGAACTTTCCCAGTGGTAATTCAGTTACGATTTTAGGAATTCTATTGTAAAATCTAACCCCATTTGCCATAAAAGATTTATTCGTTTTTTTACACCTCCATACAACCTATTTATATTCTGACGGTATTGTCCGAAGATCCAAATGGAGACCAAGGCCTTGGTGCATCGATGGGCCTTATAATGGGTGATTATTAGAGTTGGATGGGTGATGTTAATGGGTTGGATGACCCTTGAGTGGCTTTTCCTTTTGTGATGTATGACCTTTTAGTCAGAAGTTACGAAAATACCTGCTTCCGTGTTTTGTGAGATCTGCTTTGGGGTTGATATGTACGATGCATTTTAACCGACTTCAAAAAATGAGGTTCTCAATTCCACTGTATTTTTAATTTTTTTTTCCTCATAACTTCTTTCTAGGAAAATTGATTTTGATGATAATTTTTTTAACTGAAAGTTGATGCTTTCCATGTGATCCCATTTAAATTTGATTAAGTACTGAACAGTAGTATTTGAGTTATCCTCAATAATGCGTATGCAATCTGATCAAGGGTTTGAAGATAAAGCGGTGAAGTCGGTTATTTTAAGCTTTGGTTGCGTTTAAATTATGTAAATACGTAGTGCAAATTGGTTTTCTTTTTTTTCTCTTTCTGTTCCAGCTTATGAGTTTCTTTTGTCATCTTTATGTATTACTAGCCGTGCCCCGCGGCTTCGCCCGCTATTATCAAGTTAACAAATAGCCTATATTTAAATCCTAGGTATAAGCTATGTACATTCCAAATTTCGTCCAAATCCGTTTAGCCGTTAAAGCGTGAAGAGGGAACAAACATACTTACACACTTACACACAAACTTTCGGATTTATAATAATAGTAGGATAGGATGGGGGTTTTCAGGGTTCCGAAGTACATGATGTAAACTAGCCCTAGCCGCGGCGTCTATCTTTATGTTACTTTATGCAATCTATTGAAGAGGTCTACCTGTTCAACCTAGTCTGGTAGCTGGGTGTAAATTTCAGTCGGAATAAATGTTATTAAACATAAACATAAAAATATTCGCTTTCAACTTACTTGGATCCACACTAAGTACGATGACTTAGATCGTATGTGCCGGACACATTCACATCACAGACACAATCACATCCAGAACCAAAAGTCACCCGAAAATGTGTGTCTACCTCGGGAATCGAATTCAATACCCGATACTTAGAAGACGAACGAGCACCCAAGGATGTTGTAGCTAAAGTAATAGGATGGCTAACTGACAAACTTACAGTGCCAAATATCAAACATGCATGGAATCTTATCACAACTGACTTAGAGCGTATTTACAATGTCAAATCGTTTTATCAATTGCATAAAGAACCAATCGTGGTTTCGGTCCCGATGAAATCGGGTGAAAGGTTAGAAAAGACCCCTGTGTCCCTCTCGCACAAGAGCGACTAGTTCTAAAAAAGTTTCCAAGTGGTAGAAATTGTAGTCTGTAGTAATAATAAGATCTTATCTGTCGTAATTATTTGTTTAATCGAAACCTTACAGAATATGTTTCTAATTTTTTTTCCTAATAGCATGAGGTTTTATGATATTATTTTTGTTATATGGGTATACAAGCCAAGCTACACAACTACATCAGCCATTTATAAACATATTTTGTAAAAACAAAATAAAGTTATCCTACTATCATACTTCCTACTAATATTATCAAGGCAAAAGTTTGTAAGTGTGTTTGTAGTTTGTTCCTTCTTGATGCTCAATTATGATTATATTAATTAATACGATTGTAAATATGGAATATGCATAAATTTTTATTCGATTGTTGCCGTTAATACATTGCCGGAAAGAAAATTTTCCTTCATAACAATACATCTCATATCGAAATAAATAAGCATGGGAAATGCAATCAGGTTTTTTTTTATTCAAGTAGGCAAACTTTTGACCACTATCTCACCTGATGGTAAGCGACGATGTGGTCGACGATGGAGCAAGCTTGCCTAGAAGATACCGATTCACTCGCGACTTGATGACTCCCATATTGTACTCATCAGGAAACACCGACTCAGGTAAGGAGTTCTATTCCTTTGCGGTTCGCACAATGAATGTAGAGGCAAAACGCTTAGTGCGCATTTTTGGAATGTCCACTATATAGCGGTGTCGCTTAGCAGTTTGTCTGCTTGTCCGACGATAGAACGGGGATGGAGGAACTAGATCGTGCAGTTCCTTAGCACACTCACCAAAATGTATCCGATAAAAACCGAGAGACTAGCTACCATGCGGCGCGGCGATGACCCAAGCTCTGAAACTTTGAATTAGTCAATTGCTCGCTACCAATTTGTCTCTTGGGTCTCCACTCAATGGTGTCAAGTCTCAAGCTGGTACTTAGCTGAACCGTCTCAAAGATGAGAACAGTACTCCATACATGATCGGACTTGTGCTTGATACAAATTGAGCAACTGTCCCGGTGTGAAGTATCGTCTCACCTTTGCAAGGATTCCCAGCATTTTTGCAGCTAGTTGGGTTTTTGACTCGGTGGAAGTACCAAAATTGAGCTTTGAAGTTACAGTCAAACCGAGTAACTCGAGATGGTCAGTTACTGGTAGGGATACATTTCGGAAAGTTGGAGTCAGCTCAAATTGACTCCGTATAGCGGAGAAAAAAAGTTTAGCAAATTTAAACACAGCGATTTTAAAAAAACAAATAGAATTAAAGGAAAATTGACCAATCAGTGACCTCAAAAATGTGTAACTTAGTCACGATCAGCTTAGCCAATAGCGAGCGTTTTGCTATTTTGAAGTTCCCATCCATTTTATTTATTAAAACTCCTAATAAAAAGCAATTAAAGAAGAAAATCGTATTATGGGTGTTATTTTATAAAAATAAAGATTAAAAAAAAATACTTGACCTGTATGTAAATTGTATGCTTATTTCCTATTGATAATTTATAGCGTTGTTATATTTTTCTTATATAACTATTAAAGGCCAAGATGTTTGCTTGGAGATGAGTTGATTGGCTTTAAGAATTTAGTAATTTTTAATTTTGCATTGGGTCACACTCTACGACAATAATTTGTACACAACAATTTGTGTCAGTAAGGTGTCATAAAAGTTAGGGTTTACCTTAATTGGATTTTTTATGGATATATTGATGATCAAGCCGTGCCTCCCCGCAGCTTTGTCTGCGTTTATCTAGTTAAATAGCAGCCTATTTGTTAATCCTAGGCATAAGCTACGTACATTCCAAATTTATCAAAATTAATTCAGCCGTTGCCGCGTGAAGAGAAAATAGACATACTTAAATAATGTCACAATTACACACAAACTTTCGGATGCATAAATTAGTTTGATATAAGTATGTAATAATAATATTTACCAAGATTCTGACATATCAATGTAGTAATAATATCTGTCATCGATTTATGGATTATCTTTATTCTAGGATACAAATTTAAAGATGGGTTGTAAATGTATCTAGAAGCTTATTACAACAATTTTACAGTACATATCTCCGCCATTTTGAAAAATATCGAACCTGCTTACAAAATATCACGGGAATCGGTTGAGAAATGCGACCTGTAGAGGAGAACAACTGAAAATCCGGAACTACGAAAGCTATTTTGCCCAAGCTGAAATTAAATCGCTTCATTCCCGCTTTGCGCTCGTTCGGTCAATTAAACCGAAAGTAATTTAGTCTTTCATAATAGTTAATAGCTGACCCAACTGGCGTTCGCCTGGGTATAAAAACAAACACATATACGCATATATTTTTTTAGTCGGATAAGCGGACAAAGCCGCGGATAGATACTAGTAAATATATATAATGTTAATTAAATTTAAATGCATTTTGAAACATCAGTGTGGATTTTAATTACGTATATATTATATCTTTATGAATGACATAATAATATTTTTATTAGATATCATATTGTAGCATGAATACACAGTTAAATATCATTTAAGTAGAACATAATTCAAATGGCTCAAAAGGTTATCCCACAAATCTTAAAATCAGGGTTACCCTAAAGAAAAGGGACACAGAGGTTCTTTGTGACCTCTCACTAGGACACAGATTTTCGGCGGAGTCGTCCCTCCTTTTACAAACCGTAGGTTTGTTTCCTATCTCGATGCGAGCACCACAACTTAAGTGTCAATAGCGAGCTGTCAGTATTATGACGGATATTTCAACATAATTAAATCGAAAAAGTCGAAAATTACGAAGAAAATACAATAATTATTACATCACGCAACCTCTGATCAACTCTCGTTGTCTTCTTTTATTTGTTCAAATCAAATGATATCAAAATCGTTTATTCACATGGGCCCCAAAGAGGCACTCATGAAAGTTAATGACTCTTCTGCCAGATTCGCAAAATTACAGCCATCTCGAGAAGAGCCTGGCCTTTTTGTTACATCGTTTTCTTTTGTTCCGTGTTTGTAACTAAGTATTTCTATATTTATAATACCTAGACAAATACATATTACAACCTTGACAGACAAGAATATGCAATATTCATTAATTCCAATACCTAACAAATAATAATGGTGATTTATTTCATTTGGCTTGCACAAACAACGTCACAGTGGTATCTTAGTCTATCTTTAGTAATGGATGCTGATGAATATTCATGTTTATGTATAGTGACCAGGATATTCATTTGTGGTCAAAGTATGAAATGTTTTATTCTAATCTCAGCGATAAACCCTTTTATTTGTCATGCTCCGTCAGTATGAATCTGGAACTTTTTAAAGCCTGAGTGAAAAGAAGTACCTATCTTCTTTACAAGAATGCTACATCTCCGGTAGCATGGTCACTTTCCAGATAATAAAAATAAATTTTGTAAATGTTTCTTAGGTGACGACAGTCGTAGCAACACTGTGAAAGTTATTTCATATAACGTATATTTACTAAACGAATGATTTCTACATGTTTTTTTTTCAGGCGCGTTTTCATTTCTTCGCGCTTTAAAGCCTGATTTTATTTGGATGAAATTTGGAATGTAGGTACGTAGCTTATATGTATGATTGTCACATAGGCTTCTTTTTAACTTGATAATCGCGGGCAAAGCCGAGGGGCACGGTTGTTGATAGTAAATTTAATTCGACTAGTGTGAGCATACATTAATGATGCACCAAGGGTTGTAATGATACTCGCGATTCTAATATTATCGATTCCCGGCGAGAATATAAGTTTTATCTCCAAGGCTTTTTTTTTATGTTCGATAGGGAAGCATTTGTCCACTATGTCATGAAAGTGAAGATGCGACCGAAGATGTAGCATGCTTGCCTAGAAGATACCTATTCACTCTTGACTTGAAGACTCCCAGATTTAACAAAGACGCGGCGAGTTCCACTCCTTCGCAATACGGATAATAAACGTAGAAGCGAAACGCTTCGAGCGAACGGGAGGTATGTTAACCATGTATGGATGACGTTTCACGGTTTGTCTTGTCGTTAGATGGTAAAACGGACATGGGGGAATTAACTCGTGTAATTCCTGCGCACACTCTCTGAGTCTGATCGTGTGTGTGATGTGAATGTTTCTGCCACCCACGATATAATTAAGTTATCGAACTTAGTGCGGGGCTGTGAGAGTGTGAAAGCGTTTATTTATTACTTTTACAATGAATATGATCATTTTCGACTTAATTAATAGGACTCGTCAAGCTAATTATTTTATTTGATTGTAACAATATTACCTACGTCAATTAAGCTATAAATTAAATAATTAAGCTAAATAAGATAAGAATATAATTATATAATATATATAATTATATAAATTTAATTGATTTATTAATTAAGCTTATATATCTACGTGTAGGTAATTATTAAAAATAGATTTAATGATGACCAAAAGCAACTGATTAAATATAATAATTCCTGTAAACAAAAGTGTGTAAATTCGTGTCTCTGAGTGTATGGCTGTATGTCCAATTGTTCATACGGTGTAGGTACCTAACCACAGAGCACTTGTTACTAAGTCGGAAATTATATATATATTAAAAAACAATCGTTTTTATTATTTTACACCTATAAGAACTTTCTCAGCAATTTGCCTTAGGATTTTTTTTTTGGTAGAGCCTACAAAAATAATTAAACGCAAGCAAAACTTTAAAAATACCGACTTCACCACTTTATCTTCGGAACCTTGATCAGATTTAATGTGTTAAACACGCATTATTGTCGATAACTCAAAAACTAGAGATCAGATCTTGATCAAATCATTGGGACCACACGAAAAACACCGGCTTTCAAATTAAAAAAATAATCATCAAAATCGGCTCACAACGGAAGAAATTATGAGGAAACTTTTGAAGTTGGTTAAAAACGAGAACATCGTCAATGTAGTCCACAGAATACGCATTATTGTCGATATTTCAAGAACTGCTGATCAGATCTTGATCAAATTTAAATGGGACCAATTACAAAGCAATACCTTTCAAACTAAAAATAAATCGGCTCACATGGAGAGAAGTTATGGGGAAAAAAACATTCGACTTGAGTCCTTCCTTCTTTTTTGAAAAGACTTGAGTACCTCCTAATTTTTTGGGAAGTCGGTATAAAAATGCGGTGATGAGGGAAATTTATATTGATAAGTTTTCATTAAAACGAAAATCTCTAAATTTATTAACAGTTTACTCATGCCTTTATACTTGCAAAATAAAAGTGGATATAAGTTTGTAAAATACATTTTTATACTTAGAATTCATTATTACAGTCATTTATTATATAAAGGTTTTTTGTTATTTTGGTGTCTTTATACATTAGCCAAAAAAAATATTATGTCATTAAATTTGATAAAAAGTTCTTGTGTTAGTTACATTTGTTTTTTTTTACCACTATCTCACCTGATGGAAATTGAACTATGCGGCCGAATATGTAATATGCTTCCCTAATTAAACTTGTTCTTTTCGAAACCTCACGAAACATTTTAACGTTTTCAGTAACTTTATAATACTTCCGGCCTTTTGCCTATATTTCCTAAAACTAAAATAAAAAATTCAGGATGTTATTTTTTACTTAAGTATAGCAAATTATTGGAAAAGGGATTTCCCTTGAAATAAACAAACAGCATCGAAATAAAACTTTTGCATTCTCAAAGAGTTTCTAATCAATAAAGCAGGTAATAAAAGCTTATAATTTCCTTGTAATGGCATTTTTCTGCACTCATAAAAAACGTATTTCCGTTTTGCAACAGGCTGATAATTCCGCCTCACGTGAAACTTTCAAAAGTTTACTGCATTAAAAAAAAAACTTAAAAGGAACTTACGCAACAAACTCTCTGCACTCACAAAACTGGTAATCGTGACGGACACCAACAAAAAGTTCATAATCATTTTTATTTAATCTGTTGCACTTTTGCGCGAAACTTTAAAAAAAATCGAAAGTGACAGTTCCCGCGCAAGCGTGGTCCGCTACTGGACCGCGCGCGAATTGGCGGCCATATTTATTAACTTATTTCGATTGCGTATCCATCATATTTGTAAGCATGATGTTAAAGATTGGGCGAAACGAAATATATACCTATTTGCTTGGTATTTGGATGTCGCGAAACTATTGCGTTGTTGTATGGTTGATTTATGTATGATGAGTTTTATGACATATATCATACACGAGTTGATAGGTAATTATCTACATAGTGGAGAGCGTATGCGCGAATTTCGTAATGACACCTTACCAGTATGCGATGTGATGAGAAATAACGTATGAAAATAAAAGTAAAAGACATCAACGCGTGCTGTGTTTTTATTTAATAAATACTTAAATATAATGCATCAAACGATTACCTACTGTAAGTATAACTTTTACATTAAATTTTGACTGAGTTTTGCCGCGAAAGTGAAAAAATGGCGTTGTTGATTTTGTAAAATTTTCCAAAACCTGTGATTCTTCGAGTGTTAATGTGTAATAATGGTGGATTATTAACCGTTAATACTTAGTGAACGTGCACAAGTGTAGGCAAATCATACAAAGTTGAAAATTTTGATTTTCACCTTCGCTCCAAAACTCCAATAGAAGTTCTAGTAAAGTTTCTACCACTTGACTCTTTTACTTGACTTTGACTGTGACTTGTGACTAGGACCTATAATATGAAAAACACTTGAAATATATTATCACTTGACACTGGCTAAATGCATAAGATTGCGAAGCTAAAACTAAGGAAAAAAAAAATTAAAAAAAAAAATTACTGCTCTTTTAGTGTAAAGGTTTGAAAATGAAAATGACGTCGTCGATTTTGTATTAATTACCAAAAAAAAAAAATCCATAGTATTCATGTGTAATAATGGTGGATTTTGAGCCGTTAATAGTTAAGGAACGTGCAAGAGTGTGGGCAAATCATACAAAATTAGAAAAACGTTATTTTCGGTTTTATTCAAAAACTCCAATAGAAGTAAATTTTCTACCACTTTACTAGGGCATGATTTAACTATGATTGGACCATGACCCTTTTAATTGACTTTGACTGTGACTGAGGTAGTCCCCAGTCCCAGTCTAAGCGACTACTGCAGCGAAACATTTGAACTATTTATTACTTGACACCGGCTAAATGTACAAAGTTTGCTGAGCCAAAATTAAAAAATATATAAAACAGAATTGTAGTTATTATTAATGTTGTGTCCTGCAAGCATTGCTAAGTACCTACCTACTTGCAAAATAAAGATATTGCGAGGAATCCATGCCAAAACTTCCACCACGGAATATGCTTGTCACAAGTGTTTTTCCGTCGTTCATTTTATATGCACTTAACTGGTTGTAGACATTGGCATTGACCCACGTTGAGCAATCATGTTTTTATTTGAATTTGCATCAATAATTTTGTAATATTATAACATCCATTCTATGTCTTATTTTCTATTGAAAAGGTTTGTTAATAGAGATGCATCGCTAGATAACATAAACATAAACGCTTTCACGCTCACAGCCCCACACTCAGTTCGATGACTTGAACCGTGGTTGCAGGAAACATTCACATCACTCACACACAATCACAACCAGAACCAGAAACTCAAATTTTCCTTGAGGAGAAAACTTGTTTTCCCGCCGGGAATAGAACCCGATAGAAGGTGAATGCTCACCCAACTAAGTCAACGGGTAGTTTATCTAGGTTCGTACTCAAATAATAAAGGTGAAATATTAAGGCTATACATTTTTTTATATGAATAGTTACTAGTTATTATAACAACGATCATACAAACACCAAATAAAACATTTCAGTCAATCAATCAATCAATCAAATTTTTTATTCTCTCTCTTAAGTAAACATTTTTTTTTTTTGCCGAGTCTAAGATATATATAGAGGGACTGGTGCCTGAAGTAGGTTGATAACAACCTGTATTACAGGTCACCAGATTCTTATATTTGATGTAAATTGTAACTTTATTTACTGTTTCATTTCAATTAATATAACAATTTATTTGACATACTCACTGCCACTATTAATATTGCCAACTTAATCTACAAATTTGTAAAAATTTTATGATTCAAGACATTTATTATTTTATATACTTACATAAAGTAATATTTATTTAAATATTGTATGCCATACATATTATAGTGCATATCTTATTAAGACCTGCATGAAGCATTTCAATGTTTACGATTAATCGCAATCTTTGAGCATTTAGTCAGTGTCAATTAATAAAGTACTATTCACGAGTCACAGTCAAAATCGAGTAAAATAGTCAAAGTCCCGTCATAGTCAAGTCATGCCCTAGTAAGGTAGACACTTTAATAACTTCTATTGTTGTTTTAGAGCCAAGCGAAAATCACGTTTTTCAACTTTGTATGATTTGCCTACACTCATGCACGCACAAACTACTTATTAACGGATAATAATCCACCATTATTATTATTATTACACATGAAGACTAAAATAATCTCAAGTTTAGGAAAATAATACAATAATGCGTATTTTTTTCACTTTCACGCTAAAACTCAAGTTTGGATAGTTCTAGACTCTGAATAAGCGGTCTGAGCATTCGTCTTTGTCGAAAAACCTAAGCACGCAGCAGAAATTGGAAGTAAGCCCAACATTCACGTAACATTTCACTTTTAATCAACATATCTAAGCAGCGCCCTCTTTATCTCTAACCCGTATTCACTAAGAAATAACAAAATATACGTTTGTATCAACTTCCTTTAATAGACAATCTTATAAAACAATAACATCCGCTTTATCCAAATCTCTGTAACTATATTCTTCTTTACTCTCAAACTCCTTGTATCCTTTTTGATATTTTAGCGCAAAAGAATTACTAGGCAACGTGGAATTGAATAAAGAATTACCGAAACCGTCTAAATTGATTACTCCAAAGAATAAAACTTCATTATCTTTGGGCTTTTCTTCTTTCCTCTTCTCTGTGATGATCAGCGGTTCTTTAACTGGTAAAAGAAGCATGATGTCTTGGTTCTTCTTTCCTATTGTTACTTTTGCTTGGATGGTGCCGTTTATTGAGCTACTGTCATCAACGTTTAGTTCCATAGGTAAATGGCACTCTACGCATCTGACTTGGTTATTATGATCTGTGCTTAACGGTACAGGGAAAAGTCTATCGTTTAAGTAAAATCTATAAACACATTTGTGATCTTGAAGACTTGTAGCACTGCCTCTCTTCCTGACTCTAGATTTAGCAGAATGACATTCGAAATAATTCTTCTCGCGAAATTCTTTTAGACGTTTCAAGCTTTCATGATCATCCGTATCTAGAAATGTGATATCTTCATCGGAATCTGGATAAATCTTGAATATAGAATCTGAGGGATGTATTTCGGATACTTCTTTGATTGTATCTAGAGATATCTTCTTACCATCGTTATTGATATCTTCTACAGAATCAGTGGAGAGATAATTCTCGTTTTTGTAATATTGCTGCAAAGATACTGGTACTTTTCCATTTATTTTAACTCCAGATTTCTTTTTCGTGGGGCATTTGTTAATTGATGTTGCACTTTTAGTATCAATATTAAGACTTTTGTTGATTGAAGTAGAACTTTTAGTATCCATACGAGGACATTTATTCATTGAAGTAGAACTTTTAGTATTACGATATTTGTTAATTGATGTAGTACTTTTATCAGAATTAAGACATTTGTTGATTAATGCAGCACTTTTAATATCAATGTTAAGTTTTGAAGCCTTATTTGTCACACTCCTGATATTAGAAGTAACGCTATCTTTACTATCAGTGTTCGTTGTTAGGCTTTTCTTGGACACCACATCACCACATTTTTTACAATAATCAATGTTGTTATGTTCTGCCTGTTTTCTTACGTGGAAATCAGATTTCGTGGTCTTCTTTGGTTTTTGGTTGTCACTTATAACACCACTTAAGCTCGCCATTCTCTCAGTGGTGGAACTTTGTACCACTTTCCTGGACGGCAACACTCTTCTCGGATTAGCAACTCTAGGTTTGACTGACGCAGAACTGGCTCTCGAATTGGTCAAACGGCCACTGGAGCTCTTCGAAGAATTGCTGTTGTATATTTTATGCGGCATTCTGTTTTTATCGTAAAATCAAGTAATAAGGTATAACGAGTCAATGAGGTACTCTTTTTCCCAAACAACAATTAATGGTATTGTAAAATTGTAAACGTAAATAAAGCGTTGTCATAGTAACTAAACTGCAGTAGTTTATATTCTCTTTGATACGGTTGGCCTTTTTTATCTGGATCCTGGAGTTTGAGCTAATTGATGGCAAATTGGTATTTAAAACTGTGTTATAAATATGTAGCGATTTATTTTTATTATACTACTGCTATTAAACATTCCTACTTTGACAATAACATTAAATTTTAATGTATTATTTCATACCAAGCAATTTGCTAAAGCCTGCCATCTATCAGTGAGTAGCATAACTAAAAATCCAAACTGAGTTTCATATAAATACGTTGCAATATATGTTGTAGTTCTACAATAATATGCTAGATAGCGCTAAATTTAAATAAGTTATATCCTACTGTAATTTGCAGAGATCATAATATACATTGTTTGCACGCTAATGCTTAATGGTTGATTAACTGACAATGGTGGGGACTCTGCAAGAGTCCGCCGGTAGAATTTTACGGTGGTACTACCGCTATGAAATCCTATCTACACATACTTATGTTATTAAACATTTAATTTCGATTGGAAATCAGTCTCTCTGTCTTTTTCTTACTACCATTGGAGCTACAAATTTGGTAGAGATACTTATAGATAAGTCATGGAGGAATTTTATAAAGGATAGTTGGGTAGGTAATTTTTATTAAAAGTTATAACTTCTTATTTATTATAATAATTTGGGTGCTTAATGTATGAAACTTTAGTTCTTCTTCTCTTGCAAGGTTATCTGAGCCATATCACAAGCCCCGCATGTGCTATTTTTTGTATTATTATAAGTACGTAAGCAAGAAAAAAAAACAAAAAGTATAAATACAATACAATAACAAAAGCGTTTTTATATACTAATTACCAACAAATAAAAAACTAAGACAAATAAATATTACACCCATTGAGATAGCATAATGGACTGTCTTATTGCTTAAAGCGATCTCTTGAAGACAACCTTTGGATGGACAGTAACAGAAGAAGGAATAGATGGTGGTGTAAGATAAAAAATTCAAACATAATACCTAGTAAATAAAATTTACACCAACTCTATATACTAATACATAAATTACAAAATAATATACACTAGCTGACACGCTCAGCTTCGCCCGGGTAAAAAAACATACACATAAATGCTTTCACACTCACAACCCCATACTAAAAGTACTACGACTTGCGGCATGGAGCCGTAAACATTAACACCACACACACAACATTTGTATACCCATAACCAGAATCGCAAACTTCCCTTAGAGAGAAAACTTGTGTTACCACCGGGATTACCGTTGCTTTAAAGAAGAACGCGCATCTAACTACGCCAGCGGACAGTTCTAAGTTCAAAGATAAGTTACAACCGTTACCTTTTACAAACAAACACAGAAACAAACTTTACTTCTTTATAATCCAACTTCCTACTAATATTATAAATCCCAAAGTTTGTGTGTAAGTGTGTAAGTATGTTTGTTCCCTCTTCACACTTTAACGGCTGAACGGATTTGGATAAAATTTGGAATGTACATAGCTTATACCTAGTATTAACACATAGGCTACTTTTTAACTTGATAATAGCGGGCGAAGCCGCGGGGCACGGCTAGTATTAGTATAAGTATTTAAGGCAAATAATGAAAGAAATAACATAAACTATAATATGCACCGGTTTAAAAGTTGGTAGAAAGGTTTAATAAATTATGATTTAAATACTTACGCCGAAGAAAATAACCTAAAGGTCACTCAATATCTACTTTCACATCATCTTGTGCTCAATCCCTACTTCAATGTGTCGGTTTATCATTAAGTAGTAGGGACCTCTTCACGCTTTAACGGCTGAACGGATTTGGATGAAATTTGGGATGTACATAGCTTATACCTAGGATTAACACATAGGCTCCTTTTTACTTGATAAAAGCGGGCGAAGCCGGCTAGTAATAATATATATAAAGATACTCAATACTCGATATCCAATCTTTGCGCATTTATTGTACTGCCAGTGTCAACTGATGAATATTTTTTAAGTTAAATTGACTATTTTATAAATATAGTCATAGTCACAAGTCAGAGTCAAGTGAAAGAGTCGTGGTCCCGTCACATTTAAGTCATGCCCTAGAAATGTGGTAGATAGACTTTTTGTTTGTTATAAATAAATAATTTATTTTCTACTCTAATTCTATAGCTTCATTCAAATTATTCTTAACCTATACTTGAGTAGGTACTTACTGGTACTTACGAATAAATGCGTGTAGAGAATGACGCTCAGTTCTACCTTGAGTTCTTGGTTCTTTATAGTCTGAGTGTCTATACCACAGTTTATAAACGGTACGAAATTCAATCTAAGAACTAATGCAATCAGTTCCTAGATTGAAACAAGCATTTCCTGCTTTGGGTAGGTTATTAGCTATGGTGTGGAATACTAATATAATAATACAGAATGTATGCTTTGAGCTATTTAAAGCCATATTGATAACGAGACATGAGGTTTTATTTTTACCCAAATGCGCCATATAATTAATGGTAATGTGTTTATCAGCCCATATGTTTGTAGGTATGTTGTATAAGTGTTTTTTCTTTTGTTTAAGTTCAAAGATTTTAATCGTGGCTGCCGTAAACTTTTATATATCACACACACAATCACATCCAGAACCAGAACACAAATGTCCCTTGGGAAGTAAAATTGTGCTCCCTCTGGGAATCGGACTCGGATCCCGCAGTATAGAGAGCAGATTGCCAATTGAGACCAAAGGGTTGTAAAAGTAGGTAGTTTCGTTTAATATTTTTAGGTAGATTCTTCACATGATAAGTAGAGGTACCCCTATTAGGCCACCACTGGTGCAGCATGCAAGATGAGGCTGCAAGGTGGGCAGCCATCGGTCTTCAGAGCACGGAGACGCAGAGGTCGCGCACGGCTGGCGCGGGTGTACATGTATTACGATATTGAAGGATAAACAAAAAAATATTTTATATATTAAAAGTAAAGAAAATAATTAAATAAAATTTGAAATCGTTTATTTTACTACTCATAAAATAACTAACAACAATAACTTTTACTCTAAAACATTTTTCACATAAATACATAAATGTATTTTCATTTATTTACATAATTTATCAATATTAAAATGTGTGCAGTTAGTTTTAATCCTGGAGAAGGACATTCTAATTCGCCTGTTACAATTGAAGTTTTTATTTGAGCTCATAAAGAACGCAGTCAGGAAGCGCTTCATAAAAAAATGCTGATAATACGTTGCTTTAAGCATCACACTGATATTATAAAGGCGAACGTTTGTGTGTGTGTTTGTATGTCTGTAACTTCTTCATGCTCAAAAGGCTGAACTAATTTTGATGAAATTTGGTATAGAACTGGTTACACCCTGGAATAAAACAGGCTACTTTTTATCCCACTGGTCCGGGATTAGCGCGGGTAATACCCCGGGGCGCTTTAGACACAAATAAACTACATTAAAATGTCCATAAATACAAATATCTTTTTAATTCCGCCAGCGCACTTTTTAATTTAACAATATAATTGTTGTTCACATCAACCTCTCAATATTCAAGTTCCGACTGTAGTAGCCACTAAAGATTAGACCGGCTATTTTTGCAGTTATACACAATCCAAATATATTTAAATTTTTATCAAGGCAGTATGAAATAAGTCATAACTTCTTACAATATCAATATACCATTCAAGCGTGAAATCGAATGGAGTTGAGGACAATAAAATTAAGTATGCACTACAACCGATTTAGCCATTTGAGTTTTTTTTTAAATGACACCAGATTATTGTCTAGATCTGCACAACAACTGACAATTACCCTAATGCATTAACTCTGATTTGTAGAGAACACTGAGATTGATATATTTTGTAATTATAACTTAACTTGATAATTTTTTACTCAAATTTCTTTACTAAATACATTTATAAAATAAATAATAGTTTAAAAAAACTAAAAAACACGCTTGATTTAGAAAACCAGACTAAAAATATTATTTTCTACTGTTTTTTACAAATTGTATAATGGAATAATCCTATCAAATAAGCGTATTGTCATCGTTCCTGAGCGTTCACCTTCTAAGCAGGGGCTTCCTTCTTCTATCGCGTTCGATTGCCGAAGGAAGCACATGTTTTCTTCCCAAGAAAAAACGTTGTGTTTTTGATTCTGGTTGTGATGCATAGGGTGTCATGCCCTGTGGCCGCGGGTTCAATCCCCGCCTCAATTGATATTTTTTCCTTCTAAATGTATCACTTAAATGGGAAAACCTCTAAAATTTCAGTCCTAACTCAAGCTCTATCATGGTCACCCCACCAGAGTACTGGCACTCGTTCGATCCATCGCTCGATCAAACATTAGTATCGATGTGCGCGGGCGCATCTCGCGTGTTCACGTTTTGGCGGCTGCGGCGTGGAGCCAACAAGAAGATCAAACGGTTTAAGGCTGTGCGGAAACTTTTTGGGAAGAAATGAAGGGGTTCTTAATTATGATTGCTTTTGTGCTGGTGAGTAGTTTTTTATTAATTGAAAATAATTGCTAATGACGGATTTTCTATGGATTATTAATAACCAACTACTTTTTTTTGGACTCAACTGTAATTAAATAGTTAAGAATTTAATGACAAAATAGGTTTAAATAAAAAAAAGGTTTTAAGCTGGGGTGCTTAAAACCTTTTTTTTCTTCTTAGTTAGTGTTTTTCTTAGTCTCTATTCTTAGTGCTCAAGCTCATTGGTAATACATATTATTAGTGAATTAATATTAATAGGTAATCCTTTTGTACTCGTGTATGTGACTGATCTCCTCCAAAACGGGTGGACCGACTTTGATAAAAAAAATAGTGTGTTTAGGTGGATTCAAGACTGGTTAAGATTCAAGTAGAAAACACTTTATTGATAACAATAACAGTAAATATAAACAATAATAAATTGATAAATAACCCTTGATTAGATTAAATGAATTATACGCATTATCAAGGATAACTCAAAAACTGCTGGTCAGATCTTAATCAAATTTAAACGGGACCACATGGAAAGTACCAGCTTTCAAATAAAAAAAAAATCATCAAAATCAATACCTAGACCTAGGAGAACTGACCTAGCCTAGAATAAACTTCTGAGGTAACACATACAAAAAAAAACAGTCGAATTGGGAACTTCCTCCTTTATTGAAGTCGGTTAATAAACATGACAGATTATGTACCATAAATAATGTAAGTTAGATAACTTCATTTGATAGTAATTTGTCCAAAACGTTGAATGATCATTTAGGTCAATGGCAATAGGCTACGATCAGTTGAATTAACACAGATAGTTATGAACATCGGATAGATTTTTGCTAGCATGACTTTGAATTACTTGAAATAAGTATATATTATTACTCAATAGTTAAGTCGTTCTACCGTCAGAGGAACAATTAAATGTAAAACCTCATAGACTCAGGATTCCTCGATACAGGCTTTGCCTAGTGAGGAAACTGATGAATATGGACCTCTAGGAAAATAAATTTGTCTGCAATGTATTATTATGTACTTTATTGCTAATACAATTATAATAATATCGTGTTTTAGACATATAGCCGCTAACTAATGCAATGTAATAATACTTCTGCAGTAATAAAAACCATTTCATTTCATTTCATGTAATAGTAATTATAGCACAGTGTTTATTTTTTACCCTTGACGCAAAAAGAAAGCGGGTCTATCTGGATTATTCCGAACCTGACCCGGAAATCTAGCCCGGGTGCGGGTTAGGTTAGGAACAGCAAAAAGCCGGGCCTGATAGTGTCTGCTAGCGCTACCCTATCTTGCCCTACCTCGGCGAGGGACTGCTCACGGGGAAGTTTTTAGTGGATTCGAGCCCCACACACCCCTTTCCTTCACCCCTGGGAAGGAAGGGAAACGGTAGGCATTCCCCCCCACCAAAAAAAGGAACAGCAAATTGTGATTAATTTTCATTACGTACCCTATAAACCCGACTAGGAATGATGTTCCGAACTCAACCCTGAACCTAAAACCTACCTGTTTGTTATCTTAAAATTTTAAAACCTTTCGTTTAAATCAAAATAAAACATTTTTATGTCAAATAAAGAAGAATCTGTGTGTCTGTATGTGCTTACATTGTTGTCATCAAACGGCTGGACCGATTTTGGTATTGTTTTGTTTGAAATCTGACTTGATTGAGAGTGTTCTTAGTTATTTTTGTCTCGAATAAATGTATTTTCTTTTTTTCTTTATATTTGGTGAAAATTGGTGCAGCCGTTTTCCAGATAGAGCATCGGATTTTTTTTCCCTCCATATTATCTACATGAAATACGTAATACGATGAAATAGTTTTTTTGATTAGAATTAATACTGAATGCAACAAAAGCCAACAAAACAGGCTGCAATTATTTCTTTAATTTGAAAATTAATTGAATGTTGCAAATTAATGAAAATTTTGAAAATTCATTTATAATAAAAAAAGTAATTATTATTAAATTTAAATAAATGTAAGCGAACTTTTATGTAAAGCTAATGGAGGCCATACATTGTTCTCACGTGCGTCAAACTGTTTAGTCATACATCGCACGATAAAGCGGGCAGTTAGTTTATTTTCTATGACTTGTCTTACGAATATTGTAATTTCAAACTGAAAATTAAATGAAAGCTTAATAAAACCTAAAATACAACACTCAAAATCATTCTGGCAATCTACTAGAAAAATAATTTTAAAATTCTGATAAGAAATTCCAGAGAAATACCATTTACAAACAAACTTTACCTCTTTCTCATATTATTATAAATGTATATCTAGCTAGAAATCTGAATGAAAAAGAAATATTTCAAATAAAATTATTTAGTAACAACCACAATTTCTTTTTGGTGATATTGTCAAAATAACTTAGTACTTAACTGTAATTATATGACTAACTAATATATGTTTTTGTTGGTAGTCGAGTTTGTATTTTTTTTTTCTCCGAGCATATTATACTTACCTGAATACACAAAGTTAGCCAGCGAACTAATTAAGGTTTTATATTTGTGCCGTTTGGGGTAGAGACGCTAGGCCCATGGGGACCGGGTGCTTTAGAAATTTCCAAAGATTTGTCTAAGAGACTGATTGATTCGGCACATGACCAAAATGCTGGTTTGTATTTGGGGCAGAGGATAAGCCTTGCTATACAGCGTGGTAATGCAGCATTTTGGGAACTTTGCCGAACACTAAAGA
This sequence comes from Lomographa bimaculata, assembly GCA_948107665.1. NCBI lineage: Eukaryota > Metazoa > Arthropoda > Insecta > Lepidoptera > Geometridae > Lomographa > Lomographa bimaculata. Next base: position 16,185,408 of record OX403605.1, read on the forward strand.
TCGTCAAAACCATCTTTAACCTTTTTTATAACTTGATTATTTATATTGTAAAACTAGCTAATATATAAATATTTATATACTTAAAATAAAGTACCTATTTTTTTATGCCCGATACAATCTCACCTGATGGAAAGTGATAATGCGGCCGAATATGTAACCTATCTTACGCACATCACAATAATCGATAAAAACCTTTCAAGAAAACCTACTTAAAAATCTAATTAGTCTACTTATCTAAGCAATTTAAAACTACGCAAAGTCCATACCTGTATTACCATATCTCTTATTTACTTTCTAATTATACCTACCTGAATACGTAGCAAACAATTATACCTATCTTACATCACAAAAAAAAATTCTATCAATTCTACTACACCAAATACCGAACACATCAATAAATAACTTTCACACTCACCGCCCCACACTTAGTTTAAATACTTGTATCGTTGTTTCCGGAAACATTCACATCACACACACAATCTCTAAAAACATTTCACGCAAATGTAAGCTAATCAAATAAAATATAATTTAATTGTTTTTATTGTGCATGTCCATGTCATATAAATGCTTACATCCCTCAATATACATAATGTTAAATAAATTAATAAATTATTGTATATGCAATTAATAAACATTAAAGCAGACTACTTTTATGTCAATAATTTATATTTTTACGATGTATGAATGCATAATTTATGTTGTTATATGCAATCCAGTGAAAACTTTATTTGATATACAACAGTTTTCTAAAACTTAAGTTTTAGGACAAACAAACATATTTTCAACTACCTATACCACAGGTCACTCTCACAATAAATGTTTGTATCAGTTAGAAAGAAAAGAAAAAAAAACATTTCGACACTCAGCAAAAAAATAACAATAATATTGAAACACTTATGAACTTGTAATTAATTATATAATATTTATAAATTACACATCCTACTAATATTATAAATCCGAAAGTTTGTGTGTATGTTTGTTCCCTCTTCACGCTTTAACGCCTGTACGGATTTGAATGAAATTTGGAACGTACATAGATTGTACCTAGGATTAACACATAGGCTACTTTTTAGCTTGATAATAGCGGGCGAAGCCGCGGGGCACGGCTAGTATATTATACATGCCGAAATGGGTTTGCCTCAGCACAAAAGTCAAGCACGAAACTCGACGCTGATTTTCAGGCAAACCTGCGGGTGATATGTAAATGTTACGTTAGTTACGTGATAAAGTAAATTTACCGATACTTATATTATTTTATTTATTTATTTTATAGTTTAGCACAAAACAGTGTACAAGAAATAGCTTATTACCAGCTTTCCTGGGCGTGTAAGAAAATTGTTTGGGCGTGCAGCTAAACGATAAAGCTGCTTAACATCTTCTCGAGATGGCTGTAATTTTGCGAATCTGGCAGTAGAATCATTAACTTTCATGAGTGCCTCTTTGGGCCCATGTGAATAAACGATTTTGATTTTGATTTTGATACGCGTATATAAAAAGAAATTATTTTAGAATAAACTAGAACATATTTTTTGAAAAATAAATATAGAATAAGATTAATATCTATTAAAATAGACACAATATAATTATGTACTACGTACATATTTCTGTTATAAATAAATAGGGTCAAGTAAATAAGATAAATAGAGTGAGCCTTCTAAGCAGGGGTATCGGATTCGATTCCCGGTGGGAACACAAGTTTTCTACCCAAGGGAAATTTGTGTGTCTGGTTCTGGTTGTGATTGTGTATGAGATGAGAATGTTTCCGGCACCCACGACACAAGTCATCGAACTTAATATAGGGCTGTGAGTGTGAAAGCGTTTATGTTTATGTTGTGTTATAGGTATAAGCTATGTTCATTCCAAATCCGTAAAGCCGTTACAGCGTCAAGAGAAAACAAACACCTAAAATTACACACTTAACTACACACAAACTTTTGGATTTAAACATTAAGTGTGATAATTGATCATGTTAACAAAAAAGTGTAAAAAAATGTAAGTTCACTTTTTAATATTGAATTGTTATAGGTATGTCTACTTAAATCATTTTAATGTTGATAAATCCCTTCTGAATGATTTATTTAGTGTTATTCTTTGACATCAGTTTTTATTACATGTTATTTAGCTGGTTGGGCGAACTCGAAAGCTACTTTCTTCGGTTCAAAATGGATAATACTCCCAAACCAGTTTTTGGCAAGTTTCATTTTGTATCATCAATTATACAACAATTTGTCTTTATAAAACACACTAGCCGTGCCCGGCGGCTTCGCCCGCTATTATCAAGCTTAAAAGTAGCCTGTGTGTTAATCCTAGGTATAATCTATGTACATTCCAAATTTCATCCAAATCCGTTCAGCCGTTAAAGCGTGAAGAGGGAACAAACATACTTACATACTTACGCACACACTTACACACGAACTTTCGGATTTATAATATTAAGTAGGATTTGTGTGTGGATTTATTAATTTATAGATGTTTAACTTCATCTGTAACTGATAAGGTTAGCAAGAGACTTAGAAAATTCTTAAAAGAAATATGTCGCATAGTCGCGTATAATTATTATTAATGTTAATTTATAATGATATAATAATATTTAAATAACCATAAGAGAAAAGTTTTGTAAATGCGCCTCAGCTTGAAAAACAAACAAATGTGTCATGTGACGACCCAGTTGGCGCAGTGGACAGGTGCCCGCCCTCTGCACCGTTGGTCTTGGGTTCGATTTCCGGCAGGAGCACAAATTCCTTCCCAAGGGATATTAGTGGTTCTGGTTCTGGGTGTAATGTGTGTGTGATGTGAATGTTTCCGGTACCCACGATACAAGTCTTTGAATTTAGTGTGGGGCTGTGAGTGTGAATGCGTTTGTTTGTTTTGTTTGTTCATAATTTCAACAAATACGACCTTCGTTAGTAATATCCCAGAAGCGACCTTCTAGGATATTACTTACACTAGAAATGTACATGTTTTTATTATTATTTATGTTAAAATAAAGATGTGTTGAAATGGGATTGTAATTAATAAGGTATAAGTAATTAATATTAATTTACCAACTGTACCTTGCAGATTTGCCCGCGTTTTAATAAAGCCCCACATTAAGTTCGTAACCTTCTATCTCGGAAACATTAATGTACAAAATCACACCTAGAACCAGAAGCACAAATATCCCTTGGGAAGAAAATGTTCCTGCCGGGAATCGAATCCGATAACTGCTACTTAGAAGGTGCTACCAACAACTCGTGACAGTGTTTTTTACATATTTTATTTATTGTGATAGAGAAAGTTCTTGTTATGCTAAATGCAAGCATTTGACCTGAATCTCATCCAATGGAAAGTGATGATGCGGCCGAAGATGTGGCATGCTTGCCTAGAAGATAGCTATTCACATTATTAACATTTAACATTCAATCACCACGATTTTCTCGACAAGTATGTTAGACCTTTGCCCGCATCGTTACTTTCCATCATATAGAATAGTAATAGGAATTTTTATATCATTTCTCATTTTGAATAACCATTTAGGATCAATTACAGGATATAAAAAAAAAAACTGGCAAACGTCATCCATTTATGGTAGACATTCCTCCGGTTCGCTCAAAGCGTTTTGCTTCTACATTTGTCATCCGTACTGCGAAGGAGTGGAATTCATTGCCCGCGTCTTTGTTCCCTGAACGGTATAATCTGGGAGTCTTCAAGTCATGAGTGAATAGGTATCTTCTAGGCAAGCGTGCTACATCTTCGGCCGCATCATCACTTTCCATCAGGTGAGATAGTGATCAAATGCTTGCCTATCGAGTATATAAAAAAAAAGGATCTATGTATTAACTAGGTTAGGTTAGGTATCTAAAAAAAACCCTGTACTAAAAATAAATCTATGATAAAGTTCTATAAGTATACTTAGGTCTTATTATATACTTTTTACGCGGTTTTTTAAATTTTTAGTATATTGACTTGTTGATTTTAATGTGCAGTAAAGTTTTAAATACAAGCCAAATACAATATAAAATGCATCAGCGTATACACACATTCATGTTAGGCCACTCCTCGACCATTCAATTGTATTGAATTTGTATGTAAGTATGTACCTACATAATGACACTGCCAATAAAGGATCAATGTTAAGCAGCAATACCAGAAGAAAAATTTATAGAAATTCAATAACCGAATTTAAAAAAAATAAGACACTGGGCCCGTGAAGACCGGGAACTTCATTCTATTTCGAAAATGTAGAGCGCCTAGTTGAGGCGTCGCGTGATCAATACATTGGCAGGTTCTTATTTGACTCAACGTTAGCATTGCAATTCAGAGCAATCAATTAAAATCAAAATGGTCTATTATATGGGCCCCAAAGAGACCATGAAAGTTAATGACTCTACCGGATTCGCAAAATTACAGCCATCTCGAGAAGAACCTAGCAAGAAACTCGGCTGCGCATTATTTTCATCAATGCCGCCAGTATGATGGGAAAGACTGGTAGTGGGCTTGAGCACTTGAGTTACCTATAAGCTCGATGCTTTGTAGTATTAAACATAAAAGCATAAAAATAAACGCTTTCACACTCACAGCCCCACACTAAGTTCAATGACTTGTGTCGTGGATGCCGGAAACATTCACATCACACACACAATCACACCCAGAACCAGAAGCACAAATCTCCCTTGGAAAGGAAAATTGTGCTTCTGCCGGGAATCGCACCCAGGGCCTACTGCGCAGAAGGCAGAGACTTACCCATCGCGCCAACTGGGTTGTCATTATTATATATTGTATATTATATTGTGTTTAGTACTTTCAAATACAAAATAATTTATTCACATGGGTCCCATAGAGACACTCATGAACGTTAATGAGTCTAATGCCGGATCCGCAAATTTATGGCGAACTATTACAAAAGTTATCTATAATAGTGCCCAAAACAGACAAGAACCCAAAATCCCCACATTAAAAGCATCCAAAAGAAAAGTCACTGCGTCAGTCAAAACTAATAACAACTAATTCCAATATGAAAATGTGCCATTGTCATGTCGTCCTCAGCAAGTATCAAGATTACGTGATTCGGGTACTAACCACCGGCATTGAAGCCAAGGATCAAAACCGTTTTGGGATGTCCGAAGTAGGTGGAAATAATGCTCGGAAATTCTGGCTGGCGACTGAGTTTTTCCTTAAGGTTCGGATTTTGAGGTGCGAATTGTTAGTAACATTTACATCACACACAATTACACTTAGAACCAGATACACAAATTTTGTCTTGGGCAGAAAATTTTACTGGAAATCGCACTGGCAGAAAGCAGAGCGTGAAGAATTAACAAATATACAAACACGCTCACAAACTTTCGCCTTTATAATATTTGTGTGATAATTCTTCTGTACGTGTGAATGACTTCTTTTAAACGGCTGGACCGATTTTGATGATTTTATTTATGTGTGTTCAGGTAAATTCAAGAATGTTTTTTTTTTTTTTTTAGTTTAATGTTTAATTTCGTTTTTAGTTTAATTAAAAGTGTTCTAGCTATGTATATTCTGTTTTTTAGAATAGCAGCCGTATTTACCACAGGTTGGTTCTAAGGTATTGTTCAATAAATCATGTTGTATTCTATTAGAATGGTTTAGATTGACAATTAGATCCGATACAAAATGTTTTTTTTTAATTTATGCAGGCGAAGCCGCAGGTTACTAGTCTTTACTTAATACTAGCTGTACCCCACGGTTTTATCTGCGTAAGCCCCAGACCCACTAGAATTCCGAGATAACCTATAGGTATGTTAATCCTGATGTGAGCTACTATACAAAATTTCATCAAAATTAGTCCAGCCATTTGAGCGCGAATAACTAGCGAACACACTCACAAACTTAAGCATTTTAATATTTGTGTGATAATTCTTCTGTACGTTAGCATGACTCCTCCTAAACAGCTGGACCGATTTTGTTTTTTTTTTGTTTTCATGTGACATTTTTTTTATCCGCAGTGCAGAGTTGTCCGCCCTCTGCGCCGTGGGTCCTGGGTTCGATTCCCGGCAGGAGTACAAAATTCCTTCCCAAGGGATATTTGTGCTTCTGGTTATGGGTGTAATGTGTGTGTGATGTGAATGTTTCCGGCACCTACGATACAAGTCTTTGAAGTTAGTGTGGGGCTGTGAGTGTGAATGCGTTTGTTTATTTTCGTTTTATTTTTTGTGTACATGTGTCAGATTCAAAATTCGATCATGTTTTTTTTATTGACGCAGGCGAAGCCGCGGGGAACAATTAGTATCAGTATACTTCAAGCATATAATAGTATTATTATAAAACATAAATCATTTATTGGAATAATGTAGAACATTATCAAGGCTGTAACAATATTATTGAATTATACGTTCTACCATAAAAATTGTGTGAAAGAATTATAGAAGGATGCAAGCAGTCATATCTATTGTATACGTAATACATTTACTACGATAATATTTTCACATCCGTCTTAAAGATACAGAGAGTTGTTTAAATAACACTTATGGAATACTCTACATTCATGACATCATGGATTTTAGATTTACGCGAATAATATACGTATCTGATTTATTGTGAACGCCTTGTAAATAAATACTTATTCATATTCAAATGTTTATTGCAATCTCTAATAGTCTGCACATGGTTTTAAAAGTATACAGTTCATTAGAGATCCTGTCGGGCACAACAATATTAGAGCTGAGGACCTCATCAGTGATTATTTTTATAAAAGTATGTACTATTGTATTTGTGTGTTACAGAAACAAAAATGATAAAATATAATACATTAGATAATAATACTGAACTGCCTGTTGGCTAAGTTGTGCAAGCGTTCGCCTTCTAAGTAAGGGGTATCGGGTTCGATTCCCGGCGGGAACACAAGTTTTCTCCTCAAGGAAAACTTGTGTTTCTGGTTCTGGTTGCGATTGTGTGCGTGATGTGAATGTTTCCGACACCCACGACAAAATTCATCGAAGATAGTGGGCTGTGAGTGTGAAAGCATTTATGTTTATGTTTAGTAATAATATTAGTTAATTATTTAACGACCCAGTTGGCGCAGTGGACAGGAGTCCACACTTTACGCCGTGGGTTCTGGGTTCGTTTCCCGGCAGGAGCACAAATTCCTTCCCAAGGGATATTTATGCTTCTGGTCCTGGGTGTAATGTGTATGTGATGTGAATGTTTCCGACACTCACGATACAAGTCTTTGAACTTAGTGTGGGGCTGTTAAATGCGTTTGCTTATTAGTTCAGCAAACGCAGTCAAATTCTTACTTTTAATAGACAGTAAAATATGTAATAGCAAATTACTGTAACACTCTTAGCGTGGTCTGCAGGGCTAGTGTGTTAGGTATCTGATCAGTTAGTTAGATTAATCTGACCACAGACACTGTTGAGTATCCTGTTAGTTGCAACTGATATAATATACAGTCATAAACATAAAACATAAACGCATTCACAGTCACAGCCCCACACTAAGTTCGATGAATTGTGTCTTGGGTGCCGAAAACACTCACATCACGCACACAATCATAACCAGAACCAGAAACACAAGTTTTCCTAGGCTCCATGTTTTTTCTTGGGGAGAAAACTTGTGTTCGCGCCGGGATTCGAACCCGATGCCTGATGATTAGAAGGCGAACGGGCATCCAACTAAGCTAACAAGCAGTTCAAAGATATTAGATAGTCAGGCCCAAAGATAACCAATAACCATGTCAGGCTAGTGATTGAAAGGGTGACCGGTTAATGGTTTTTTTTAATGATAAATAGGCTAGCATTTAACCGCCATCTCACCTGATGAAAAGCGACGATGCGGTCGACGGTGGGACAAGCTTGCCTAGAAGGTACCTGTTCACTCTTGACTTGAAGAGGCCCAAGTTATACTTATCGGGAAGCAAGAACGAAGGCAGGGTATTTTCAATTGAGTATGGCGCGTTAAGTTGCCAGTCAGTTGTTAATCGTAAGACAACTGTCGTTAAGCTATATCGCGCGTCTTCAGGCTTTCACTTCATGTGAAGAATTCTGTCTCTATGTACAGTACCAATACGACAAGCAAGTAACGAAGCTAAGCCTGTTTAAATATTTGTATCAGGCGCTATCTGTTTCTTTCTCAGATTACACGTACAGATGAAACATATGTATTAACATATGTTTCTTCTGTACGTGTAATCTGAGCCTATGAAGCCTTTATACACTATTTTGTGGTCTTTTTAATGAAGAAACAGATTTATAGAAAATGTCTAGTTATTTTTTTATTGAACTTAATGTTTTTCCATGGAAATGTGCTACCACTAGTTACCACCAGATTGTGCTACGAGTTTTACTATAACGTCTTTATCTCTCATTAATAATTGAAATCAGAAAGAAATGTGTGTCATTACATAGCAATGATGAGTTCTTTTTAATTTTTTTTGCATTTGATTTTAATCATGAACGCAAGAAAAAGTTATTGTGATTTACTACTCGTCAATAGATGGCGCTAATAGTCTTAATAAAAAGTTCTGTTGCGCAAAAAACAAGTCGTAATTTTTTTATCACATATTTCACAGTAGTCACTTCAAAGATTCAGCATTTATTTTGAGATTGGATCTCATCAAACTCAAACATCTTTGTACGCTACAACAGCTGAACGGGTTTGGATGAGAATGGATATCTATAGCTTATTTCATCCAATGAAAAAACGTCGCATTACTTTATCAATATCATGAAGAATGCACGCAAAGCCAGGAGATACGATATACGGAGGTGTACGATATACTACAAATCATCATCTCTTTGTCTTTCTTCCACCCGATATGAATCTTTCTCTTTCTCCATCCCTCCGTGTTGTAAAAAGACTTGACATGATGTTTAATTACTGTCCGCCTGCCCCCATTGTGATTGCTTTTGCACCTTGTTCGTTGATAGGAAAATGCTCCACGTGCAAGTGAAATTTATTTGAGCAGCTAGGTGTTATTCCTCTCTTATATCTATTTACCTATTATTTACTTTATCTTTCGCTCATTTCAGGTTTCAAAGCCATGCACCAGTCGCTCATTAAACGAAGAAGAATCAGTAGTAAGCGTGTACACCACACTGCCGACCACTGACGGGACTAGCCATCCGCTGGACGTGTACCGGCAGATCGCTGGCAACATCGTCGAGAGGATCACAGACCCTATCTACAGGTGAGACTCAGCTGTGAGATAAAATAAGATTTAGTTGTGGCATAGATAAAGCTCATGTATGAGATAGGTAAGACTCAGTATTGAGATAAGTTAGACTTAAATCCTACTAATATTATAAATCCGAAAGTTTGTGTGTAAGTGTGTAAGTATGTTTGTTCCCTCTTCACGCTTCAACGACTGAACGGATTTGGATGAAATTTGGAATGTACATAGATTATACCTAGGATTAACACATAGGCTACTTTTTAACTTGATAATAGCGGGTGAAGCCGCGGGGCACGGCTAGTGTGAGATAAATAAGACTCAGTGGATAAGAAAGAGAATGTCATCAAGTCTGGAGTGAAAAGTAAATAGGTGTTTGTTAATACCTTGTTCCTCTAAAGTGGATAGATATATATATTACAGATACTATTTCAGATTGATTAATTACTTATTTTATTTTCTGTTGAGATTTAACGGAGATAAGAGGGTAATAACCTCCGATTGTTACAACTATGTTTTTACTGGATTCACATAATGGATTTAATTAATGGCAGGGGACTTTTTCTTTAGATTCTTCGGATTTTCGAACACCACAGAAGAAAAAACAACTAAACGACCTTTCGAACACATCGAGATAGCTTCTCCAGCATACTCATCGGGGAAGAATAAAACTGATGAGAAAACCAACGAATTACCAGAGAGAGATGTAGAAGAACTATCAGCGGAATCACTTAGAAGAACTGCTGAAAAGAAACCAGAAAAATTCACCCTCTTTTCCTCTCTCTCTTCTGCTTATTTACCTGTGAAACAAAACTTAGATTTCAACACCACAAAATTTACGACGACAACTAAAGTTGATTCGGTTGATACGAGTGACGATAGTCTAGAACTTGATGATGTTGATAATGATTCTGATAGTGGCGAAGAAGAAAGTGGAAGAGAAGAGTCCTTTATATACGTTTTGGAGCTGATAGGAAGTATTATTCAGCTGCTTTGGGGTGGATTTTTGGCATTATTCCAACCCTCGTCGAGTTCTAGTTCTAGCTAAGTTAATGTTAAAATAAAAGTCGCATTTTTTAATAAACATAATTGGAGGTATCTGTGATGTCTCTGGATAAGGAGCACAAACGAAAATGTGAGACCAAAACTATATAAGACAGACAAGATAAAATTATGTTTAATAAATCTATAATCTATTAAACCCGACTCCAAAACAAGCCAGAAATCTACTGAAAATTATTTTTTCGTTTTTTTTGTGTTGGATGATGCATAGGAGGCTACCGCACACGCATCCCTCGTAATCCATCCGTTCAAGCCAGGTGCGTCTAGCGTCTGGCAGCTATAACAGTTGTGTCGTTATTACTACATTTCTATGTTTCTTTTTTGGTTTAATGTACCTAGTCGGTCCCAAATTTTCTTCTTTTTAAGAATTTGTATTATTAATTTTATAATTAAATGATTATAACACTGTGCGTCACTGTAAACAAATATGTGAGAAGTAACAACGCCTAACTGCACTACATACCTATTCAAAAACATATTTTCTCTATTATATTTTTGATATTTCTTTAAAATATTAGAGGATACTAAAGAAAGAGACTAAATAATTAATAATTACAGGGGTAGTGCATAACAGAGTAAGTTCCTGTAGACGTGGAGCGGTGCGGAAGGGTGCGCGCCGCGAACAATAAACGTGACGTCAGCAATTCGCTCCCGCATCGCTCCACTACCGAACACATCCCTCCCGCACCGCTCCACTACCGAACGCATCCCTTCCGTATTGTTCTACTACCGCAGGAACTCAGTTATGCCTTTAACGAGGAGTTAAAGTTTAATTATGTGTTTTTAAATTAGACTAGATATATTAAAAATAGTGTTATATTATGAGTTATTAAGTTCATTTTATACAAAGCAGTATTCAATAATGTTTTATCTATACTAATGTTATAAAGAGGTAAAGTTTGTGAGTGAATTTGTCGGGGGGTAATCTCTGAATCTACTAAACCAATTTTGAATTTTTTTTTACCAATCGAAAGCCACGTTATTTGTGTCTATCAAAGGCTATGTTTTTTTTACCCGGGCAAGGCCGGGCATGTCAGCTAGTGTTCAATAAGTATGTTTGAATATTGACATAAACAAATAGTTACTGATACATTTATAGTCGATAAATGATTACAATATGATATTTAAATTAGAATATTTATATATTTTTTTCACCAAATAAAAACTGTTTGTGCCATGATATTAAATTGAAGTCAAATTGTGGTGATAACATGTGATGTCATTAATTTAATATAACATTTTTGAAGTGTAATAATAATATAATAAATTATAACAATATATCATGTACTTATTTATTTTGGAGTCACTTATCTTTCCTCGATGGTAAAAGTTGTATAATTTTACTATGTATTAATTAGTTTGTATTATGCATCTGTTAAAAGTTCGTTGAATCTCAAAAGAAGCCGGCAATTCCACCAGCATAGTGGTTTGGGTTGCCTATAAGTTTGGTGGATTGTAGAAAGCTTTTTTCTGTATTGATGTACTGTTTTTTATCTTTTGTTTACAAGTTCGGTACAACATGAACAGATTTGTGAATCCAGGTTCGTGGAACGCATTTGGGAATCCTTTTTGACATGCCGGCAACATTGCTCTAGCCATTGAGCTACCCAAGTCCTGCCACAAGGTACGAAATATCATTTCCTTAGTCTTCGTCTCATAGGAACGTATGAAATTACACAGCCAACGGGTCTAACATCGCAGTTAGCTACACGTTGATTACGTTCACATAAATCGATATAGTTCTTGTAGCATATTCTATTTTCGGGGGTTCAATATCTGTCTTAAGCTAAATATGACTTTCTAAATTTACTTAAGGCAATTAGACCATAGAGCAGCAAAGTTTTAGTACAAAATGAGTTCATCTTTAGCCTATTTCTAACTTACTAAAGTAGTAATTTAAGGTATTGGCATGTCATTCGATTGCCTTCAGTTGCTCTCCCGCTCTACTTACAACCACTCTAGAAAATTGTAGAGTTTTATGGGTTTCTTGGTAGAGTCGTATCAAGGAAGTGACAACTAAGGTCTCAGTTCACCAGCACTAGTTAACGGTCCGTTGCTTTAGAGTAATTCTTCGGTTAAGTCTCACCTACCCCTTATTCCTCCTACTAATATTATAAATCCGAAAGTTTGTGTGCTAGTGTGTGTGTAGGAGTGTAAATGTGTATGTTTGTTCCCTCGTCACGCAACGGCTGAACGGATTTGGATGAAATTTGGAATGTACATAGATTATACCTAGGATTAACACATAAGCTACTTTTTAACTTGATAATAGCGGGCGAAGCCGCTGGGCACGGCTAGTAAAAGATAAATGTTCCATAAGCCTTCTGTTGTATAATACTTTTTGTTCTATTTTGACGCGTGTAGTTTAACATTAGTCAAAATAAGACAAAAACTATCTCAACTAGGTATAGAAGGTTAATGGATTCGTATTTGGGTGCCTCCGCTTTCTAAGCAGCGGGGATTGGATTCAATTCCCGGTGGAAACACAGGTTTTCTCTTCAAGGACAATTTGTATTTATGGTTCTGAGTGTGATTGTGTGTGATATAAATGATTCCAGAACACACGACACAAGTCTTTTAAACATTTTGATTTTACCATTTTTACCCGACTGCCAAGGAGTGATTACGATCGCGGATTTTTGACGCAAACAAAGTAATACATGAATATAAAATAACCAAACCTATCGAATAGGTTATCAAAATAAAGGAAAATAAGAGGAGGTTACATAAAATTACATAAAAAGATGGTTCACGTTTTTAGCAGTTTTAAGTACTTTGACTTTTTTTTAATTCTGTATAAGCAAACGTTTGACCACTATCTCACCTGATGGTAAGTGATGATGCGGTTGAGAGTTGTTTTGTTTGTCGAGAGTTACTGATTACGAGAAATTTCTTGGATTCTATCTAGAATCCAATGAGAATTTGCTCACCTTTTTTACCTGAGCACTCGTCTTCTACTTGGGAGTCAGGTTACCGTAATTTACACGATTACTTATCTATTCTTTGACTAGACAGTAGATAATAAAACCCAGACGTACTCTATCACTATCTAGGACTCAGACACTAGGTCATAGAATGGGATACGTATATTTATGAATGGGTACTATTATTGTCGTGAAAAAGCTACGGTTCAGTAGTTACAATATACACTTTATGCCCGTTTTATTGAAGTTTTATCTGTAACGAATTGCGCCATAAATACTTAAGATCTTTTTTATTAGATCAACGCAAAATAGATCATAGAGATCGAAGTGTTTCGCTTCTACATTTATTATCCGTACTGCGAAGGAGTGGAACTCATTGCCCGCGTCTTTGTTTCCCGAACGGTATAATATGGGAGTCTTCAGATCAACAGTCAATAGGTATCTTCTAAGCAAGCATGCTATGTCCTCGGCAACATTATCTCTTTCCATTCCGCGCTGCCAATGTTTTTTATTGGCTCTAGACTCTAGTGTAACAAAAAATATTAAGAGGACAGAGCGCAAGGCGGGTGCGCGCCTCAGGCGCATTGTATATGAAGTCTCATAGAATATAGTAGTTAAAGTGAAATAAATTATTAGCGTTATTTTGTCTAGATTGTTATTACAATATGGAACTTTGGACAACCTTAGGAGTAATAACAATCTAGACAAAATCACACTAGAATAAGAAACACTGTCTGCTTAAAAACCACTGACTTCACCGCATTATCTTTGGAACTTTGATCAGATTAGATGTACTAAACACGCATTATTGACGATATTTCAAGAACTACTAATCAGATCTTAATCAAATTTAAATGGGACCAAATGGAAAGCAACATCTTTGAAACAAAAAAAATCTTCAAAATCAGTTAACGTAGAACGAAATTATCATGTAAAACAAACAAAAAAACAGGCGACTTGAGTACCTCCTTCTTTTTTGTGAAGCCTGTAGAAAACTCGATTGTGGCGAGCAGGGTTGCTACAATTATTAGGTATTTTTATGGGTGGCGAACATAATAAAGAACCCTTAAACTTCTAATATTAAAAAAAAACAAATATCTCTGGCTTACCACAACGACGGAATGACAAGACTCCGTCAACGAAGGCGGTATATAGGACCTATTGCCAGTACTACTGGCACTTGTCGATCGCCAAATAGTAGGGCTGTACTAGCAGGCCTGTTTTTTTTATGCTCGATAGGCAAGCATTTGACCACTACCTCACCTGATGTAAAGTGATGATATGGCCGAAGATGTTGCATCATCTTTGCCTAGACGATACCTATTAACTCTTGACTTGACTCCCAGATTATACCGTTCGGGGAACAAAGACGAGGGCAATGAGTTCCACTCCTTTGCAGCACGGATGATAAACGTAGGAGCGAAAAGCTTCAAACGAACTGAAGGTATGTCAACCATACATGGATGACGTTTGACAGTTTGTCTTGTTGTTACATGATGAAACAGGCACGGGGGAATTAACTCGTGTAATTCCTGCGCACACTCTCCAAAATGTAAACGGTAGAATACCAATAGGATTGCAACCTTACGTCGGTTCCTGTAAGTTGTCAGTGCACTCTAATAATAAACATAAACGCTTTTACACTCACAGCCGTACACAAGGTTCGATGACTTGTGTCGTGGGTGCCGGAAACATTCACATCACACACATAATCACAACTAGAACCAGAATCACTAATTTTTCATGGGCAGAAAACTTGTGTTTTACCTGGGAATCAAACCCGATACCTGCTTAGAAGGCAAACGCCACCCAACTAAGCTAATGCGCAGTTCATATATCTAAACAAACAAACAAACGCTTTTACACTCACAGCCCCTCACTAAGTTCAAAGACTTGTATCGTGGGTGCCGGAAACATTCACATCACACACACATTACACCCAGAACCAGAAGCACAAATACCCCTTGGGAAGGAATTTGTGCTCCTGCCGGGAATCGAACCCAGGACCCACGGTGCAGACGGCGGACACCTGTCCACTGCGCCAACTGGGTCGTCTAATAGATTAATATATCTAAATAAGTTAATATAAGTTCATATATCTAATAGATCTAGTAGATTGAATAATATTTACAGACTACATAATATAGATAGATAGATAGATAACGCTTTACTGTCACACCTTACATAAATCACTCAAAATAACAAAACTTAAATTATAGTGTACAATCGGCGGTCTTATCGCTAAAAGCGATCTCTTCCAGACAACCTTTAGATAGAGAAGATTATAAATAATTCGGTGAAACGGGGGCGTAAATATAAGATTAGGAAAATATATATATATATATATAAAT
Source organism: Lomographa bimaculata (assembly GCA_948107665.1). Taxonomy (NCBI): domain Eukaryota; kingdom Metazoa; phylum Arthropoda; class Insecta; order Lepidoptera; family Geometridae; genus Lomographa; species Lomographa bimaculata. Next base: position 16,200,866 of record OX403605.1, read on the forward strand.
ATAAAGAAAGGTATATATATACATACTTGAACTAAATAAATTCTATAAGGCAATACTTATGAATACATACCTCCTTCATATTAAATAAGTTCGCACACAGTTAGATCTAAGCTTTCCTTATAACCTGAATTGTTTATTATTTCCTTAAACGATTCCTACTCCAGTGATTTTACATTTGGAAACTGGGTTAAAGAAATTAAAGGCTGCCCTGAGGGTGGATGGTTCAGACGCTTCCAGGAACACGTGCAAGTTGATTTACTGTGATAAAGTATAGGTAATTCTGCCTATAAGATACCTCTGATAGGTACTTATAGAAGTTTATCCTACACAAAATAAAGCAATTTTTATTGTTTGTTTTTTTTTTAATTTGACCTATATTTCATTTGATGTACTTTTCGCTAAAGAATGATTCCTTACTCGAGTCTGTTTCCTTTAAGTATGATCCGGGAGTCTTCAAGTCACGAGTGAGCTGGTATCTTCTAACAAACATGCTCCATCGTCGATAGCATCGTTTATTGCTATCAGGTGAGATATTGGTCAAATGTTTGCCTATCGCGAATAAAAAAAATACGCAAAAATAGTTAAATAGCTAGTAAACATTAAATGTCAAACTCGGTAAAAATAAGAAATATATAATAATATGAATAAATGGAAAAGTCCAGATGAAGGCAAAAAAGTATGATGACTACAACTCAGGTAAAAAATTTCGGAAACTGGTACGAATAATACATGTGGAAGCAAAATTCTTCATGCAACTGGCAAATGTAGTCCATTGTTACCATATTGTTTTTTTATTCAAGTTATGCAAACTTTTGACCACCATCTCACCTAATGGTAAGCGATGATGTGGTTGACGATGGAACAAGCTTGCCTAAAAAAAACCTTTTCACTAGCGACTCGAAAACTCCTATATTGTACTCAAATTGCCAATTAAATTCGTTTAATCCACACGTATTCTTTAAGATGTTGTCCGCTATGGAAACATGGCGCGCTCCTCGAGAGCATGGACAATATCGTAAAGAATACTCTTATCGGTTTTGAATATTGACATAGATGACAGGGCTTGGTCGCAAGCTTCTTTACCTGTAAGACTAGGAGGCTTAGGTATACGTAAAATTTCTAGTGTTGCGTAACCGGCTTTCTTGTCCTCAGTTCATGGTACTTCTAAATTAGTCGAAAAAATACTTTCACATAGTTTGGGTTCTTCAGAAATAGCAAACCTGACTGAGGCCAGAAGCGCCTGGGAGATGGCATGCCCAAATACCGGGCTCCCAGTGAGGTTATCCTCACAGAGACTGTGGGATCGGCCGCTCTGTGAACTAGCACGGAAACATCTTTTAAATACGTGTCCTAGCGTCACAGAGCGTGCTCGACTTCTAGCAGTTTCTGTATGGGAGTCAGGGCTTTGGTTGCAGGCCATTCCCTCTTTTAATACTGGTACACTTATAGATCCATCTGCTTTCCGTCTCGCTATATGCTTACGTTTGGGTGCAAGGTGCTATGTTGCCCATAGCTGTCAGTGTGGTACTGCTGTTGACCAGCTCGGTCACCACGGCCTCTCGTGCCAGAAAAGTGGTGGCCGAATTTCCCGCCACGCCAGCCTCAACGATATCATCCGCCGGGCTTTTACCAGTGCCAACGTTCCAGCCATTCTCGAACCGAATGGTCTGATGCGTGACAATGGTAAAAGATCCGACGGCATGATTTTAATTCCATGGAAGATGGGACGGCCTTTAGTATGGGATGCAACTTGTGTCGATACTTTAGCTCCGTCACATCTTCCTGAAACACAGAATGGGGTTGGCGTCGCGGCAACTTCGGCAGAGCAGCGTAAACGGCGCAAATATGGAATCCTTGGCAGTGGTTACATATTTGAGCCGTTTGGTGTTGAGACACTGGGTCCGTGGTGACCGGGAGCTCATTCTATTTTCAAAATTTTATCAGAGCGCCTGGTTGAAGCGACGCGTAATCAAAATGCTGGCACTTATTTGGCTCAACATATTAGCATTGCAATTCAGAGAGGCAATGCCGCCAGCATGATGGGAACGCTACACACTGGTAGTGGGCTTGAGCATTTGAGTTACCTATAAGCTCGATGTCTTGTAGGTAACTTAGTTCTTTGCTGTACATAGTTTTAGTTTAGTTTTAGGAAATATAGGCAAATGGCCCGTAGTTAGGCAAGAATAAAAAAATCCACACATACATCCACAATATCGAGTCCAGTTGGTTGCGGATTTATTGTTCCTCCTTAAACTTAAAACCTTATCAGCTTACTTCATGACACTTGGCTCCACGCAAACGAAAGTTCAAAGATCATGAACAGACGATAAAACAGGAATCCACCACCAAAGTGCTCTCGTAAAAGAGAACTGCTCGTTAACTTAGTTGGATAGCGTTCGCCTTCTAATTAGGGTATCGGGTTCAATTCCCGGCTCAAACACAAATTTTCTCCCCAAGGAAAATTTGTGTTTCTGGTTCTGGATGTGATTGTGTGTGTGATGTGAATGTTTCCGACACCCACGACACAAGTAATCGAACTTAGTGTGAAGCTGTGAGTGTGAAAGCGTTTTCAATGCTCAAGCACAGGACTCAAGCTACATCTTACAAACTATAGTAAGTATTTACCGCAGCTTTTGAAACATAATAGGTTTGTTTGTAATATTCAATCATCTCTCAAATGACATTTCAAAGAATAACAAAACAAATCTATTGTTCTCTACAAGAACATCTTTCGAGGTCCTTGAAAGCGTTTCAATCTCGATTTACAGCTAAATAGGAGTAAGGAAATTCAATCGAAACACGATGCTGTACTTCCTACTTTATTTTGTAAATAGAGTATTTTGTATCATTAAACAGAGTAATAAAATACGCTTCAGTAAAAAAACGAATCGAGATATCAGTTCTAGACGATTCTTTTGACATTATTATTTTGGATCTACTCGGTAACCGTCTTCAGGATGAGCTTTTCGTGCTGCAGCCACCGTTCAAAATGGGACGCGACAAAGAGCGCTCCGCTTTCACCTTAAACAAAACTTCCAAATGAAGCCGAAACAATTGTCGATTTAGACATTGACAACGCGTAAGTCACGATAATTCTCATTTTCATTTTTAAAAATATGTCATATTCGTATTAAATCATGTTTGTGATTCATTTAATTAAAACCATTTCATATTTTTACTGATGCGAATTATAAGATATTTGTTTCACTTAATATTTAGTAAATACTTCTTGGTCTATTTATAAATAAAATTGCAGAAATTCGTAAGAGATCGAAAAGGTTATGACTAAAAAATCTCATTATCGACTATGGTTAAAATAAAATAAATAATATTAGACGCTTTACTTAATGACCATGACAAAATAAACATAATAATATCTCGTATTACGGCAATAAAATCCTAAGATTTTAGTTTATTGACACCCCTAACCTTAGTTTACACCACTACAAACAAACTTCACGTATATACGTATATGTGATAATATGGCAAATGCTCACCCATACATACAACTTATGTTAAAGGGTTGTCAACAACAAACTCAAGCCAGAGAGCGACGATCGAAGAATTATATGTCACTTCGTAGTTATTCAATTTAAAAGCTTTTTGTTTAGAATTAAAGTTATCAACAAGATAATTGTCAAGTTTAATAAGGAGCTTGTAATTAAATAAAGCAGTCAATCGATGCCATTGGGTAAATTAAAATATTACATTGAAGAAAAATGCATTTGGTGATTTAAAATTATGTAGAAATTAAAAAATAATCCATTATTGTTATGGTTAGATTACGGTAAACTTTTTGGGGGCTGAGTCACCCACGTCCGTAGGAGGATACCCCTTAAGTCTGACTCCCTACACGTGGTCCCCGGGTGGTGCTAATCAGGTGACATTTGGGAGGTGGTAGAGCATTTTGTGAGTTGCTCGCCGGGCTTGCTACCAAAGTAGCTTACCACCATCAAGTTGAAAGTCTGCCGCCAAGCCAAATACGGTGTTCCGGCAGTTATCCTTGAGAGCCTGCGTATTCCAGGTCTAGTGTGTTTACCAGCTTCGATCACATCGTCACTTACCATCAGGTGAGATAGTGGTCAAACATTAGCCTGTCACAAATAAAAAAATAAAAAAAAACTATAAACTGTACCAGTAAATTACACTCTCATAGTGATTCGTAAAAAAAACAAACTATAATTTAATCTCAAGTTCTAGGTAACAAAGACGACGATAAAAAAAGGGTGACTCGTAAAGACACGCGAAAGAAGTGAAACAGGGAAACATTTTAATTTGTCATCAGTGTTTACCCCCACCACTTTCGTCACACAAAAAGGTTGCGGATCAGAATTTCAGCGCCGTCCTATTAGAACCTACACTTCAAAATAGCTTCTAACAACACCTACTGGAAGAAAACAACACCACCAGTGTAACAAAAAACAGTAACGTTAAGAATCTAAAGACTTTTTTGCAAAGCATGAAACGGATTATCTTTTGACAATCTGGGTGTCTTTAAGTCTAGAGTGAATAGGTATCTTTTAGGCAAGCATATTGCATCTTTTGCCGCATCTTCACTTTGCATCAGGTGAGATAGTGGTCAAATGCTTGCCTATCTAGTATTAAAAAAAACTCTAGAAGGAGACAGACAAACAAATCACCTCTTTGTTAAAATGAGAAAGAAAATCACCTACTACAAGATCTACTCTTTCTTTTTGTCGTGTAACTTGTTAATAAGGCAGTATCTTGTTAACAATTCTAATTCTAAATCCGGTTTACTTTTAGAGCTTTCTAAAACTTATAAACTAAGGGCTGCAGATATCTCAGCTCCGACGACAGCTTGGACTCATCCTTGCCTAGTTCTACCACCATCTCTCGAGCCCTGTTGTTGGCGTAGTCATGGCCACAGTCCTTGCGTTCCACCATCTTGTTCAGCGCCATCCGGAGCTGTTCCCGTGCTCCTCCACTCGAGGAATCTACAAGGTTCTTCATCACGTCGGGGGAGAAGCCCTGGAAAGAGATATTGGTTATTGGTAGTCTCTGGCTGATTGCTGAAAGGGAAATTGCGTTCACATAAAAAAAAAGTTCGGTTCACATAAAAAAAAAGTAAAAAAAGAGAACATTCATGAAAATCGGTTCATGAAAAAAAAGGCCTTTTCTTACTCACAACTTATTTATAACTCTTTTTCGAAAATCGGTTAATGATAATTGTAATTTGTATTTAAACTAGAAGTTACCTACTTCATTACATAATTTTTTTTTTTTTTTATTCGTGATAGGGCAACTAACTTTTGACCACTATCTCACCTGATGGTAAGCGACGATGTGGTCGACGATGGATATATATAATTAATATCGAAATTTGAAAATTTATAATCAAAACAATGGCTTGCCAAGTTTTCTTGTCCAGTAATTTCAACACAATAATAATTATCTAAAATTAATGAGTAAAGTACAAACAACGGGGTAAAAACCTTCGTTAAAATAACTCTTAAGATTTCCATGGATTTTCTCACTGTCAACACGTTTTCGATTTTTCAACAAGGCCCCTGAAACAAAAGCTATTAAGTAAGGATTTTCAACGGACTTCAAAAAAGAAGGTTCTCAATTCGACTGTATGTTTTTTTTTGTATTTTTTTTTTATTTGTGACAGGCTAATGTTTTACCACTATCTCACCTGATGGTAAGTGACGATGTGATCGAAGCTGGTAAACACAGTAGACCTTTCGCCAATTATGAATCGATTACGATTTTTTTTTTAGGTAGATTATACTTCACAGGTGGTCCCATATATTTATCGAAATCGACCAAGCCAAAACCCAAATATAGGCGGTGAAGTCGGTTTTATTAAGCTTTGCTTGCGTTTAAATTATATAATACTAATTTGTATTCGATTGGCTTTATAAATATGCATTGTAAGTTCTTTAGACCTTTTTAAGTTAGGGTTTTAACCCCAACCTGATTCAAATTTATACCAAAATAAAAATACGAAGATCTAAATTGATTAGACCATTATGTTTGTTATTTTTAGGTCGAGTGAAGGTACAAACCGTAAAATAACACTAAAATCCCCGTTAAAACGAGCTAAAAGACTTCATCCAGTGCAATCAGCCCGATGGAATTTATGTGTGCTTAAAACGAAAACAATGTTTTATATTTTTATGTTTCAATGACGAATGCAAATGCCCTCGTAAATGTGTTATTGGGTTGATTTATGTACCTCATTTTACCTACTGTGGTAAATTTAAACTAAATCATTGTTGTTTAAAAGTGATCCTTTTTTGTAACAAGGTGGCACGGCAATAAAGAAAATAAGAAAATTTGCTGGTTCAAGAACCAGTTACCAGGCTACCCCGAGGCAAAGGGAGTAGATGTATAGCCTTATAACAGAGTTGGTATACTGTGCAAGTCATATTACATTATAGTCCAAATAAAACTGTACACAATCACAAAGCAAAGAAATAATAACAAATAGGTAATCTGTGTATATAAAAAAATATTGTTCTGCGTTAGTCTCGCAAAAACTTGAGAGCGGTTGGACCGATTTGGCTGATTCTTTTTTTGTTGTATTCGTAATTTTCAGGGCAAGTCTTAAAAGGTTTGTTTGCATGTATTTTTATCCATTGGAAATTGCAACCGCGCGAAGCCGGGGCGGATCGCTCGTCTTAAAATAAATTTAAACATGTAGGTAGAATCATATTATTAATTTCACGTAGTTGCCTTGAGTTCGTGCTTTGTCGTTATTTTTAATTTATATATTTGGTTGATTTGTCCTGGAGTTCGTGAAGTCATGACTATGGGTAACGACTTACGACTGAAAATCAGTGACTATGGCTTAGACCTTACTAACCATAGTCGTATGCTGAGTCCTATATTCATGACACTCACAACATCACACTGTTTTCCCCCTTAATTGTTCTTTATTTCTTCGTTTATATATACTTATATTTTTGTGTTTTTATATTTATTTTGCTGTTTGTTTTTTAGTGTCATGTTGTGTGTGTCATAAATGAATGTATTTTCTTTCTTTCTTTGTAAAGATACATGTATCTTAAGAATACTACCTAGATTAAATTTATGCTCCTGCAAAATTGGTACTTATGTCACAATGTAGTTACTTCTTCAAATCAATCCTAAAATCCTGCCATCAAGACGACCACTCAAGACATGGCCGTAAAACTTTACTAACTCATAAAAAAGACCAAACTCTTTATACATTTTATTACTTTGGGTGTAGTTAGTATTTCGGGAACAAGGTTTACTCAATATGTTGGATGACGGTTTTGCAGCAGAAGATCATTGACATTAAAGTTAATTTTTTTAATGGAATCTAATTTTAAGACATGACACTATAGGTATAGTGTCATGTCTTAAAATTTGATATATACTATACAATAGGTTATGATTTTATTGACTCAGTGTAGAAAGGAGCAGGTGGAAAACCAGTGCGAGCCACACTTTTTTTTATGCCAGATAGGTAATAATTTGGCCGCTATCTATATTATTTTTTATAGCTAAATGCTGAACCTGCTCTTTTTACTCACAACAATGATGGGAATGCTACCCACTGTTAGTGGGTTTGAGCACTTGAGTTACCTATAAGCTTGATGTCTTGTAGGTTACTAAGGTCTTTGCTATATATAGTTTTAGTTTAATTTTAAGAAATATAGGCAACTAAGTGCGCCCCGCGGTTTTACCCACGTAAGTTCCGGACCCGCGGAAATTCCGTGATAAAAATAAGCCTACTTTCCCAAGCTCTAGACTATCTGTGTACCAAATTTCATTTTAATCGGTTCAGTAGTTTTGGCTTGAAAGCGCGACAGACATACAGACAGAGTTACTTTCACATTTATAATATTAGTAAGGATTGGCTCGTAGATAATATCACAACAATTCATTTGTATAACATAATAATGTGTTTTAGTAGGTCTAACTTGTTGTGTATAAAATATACATTTTCTTTCTTTCTTTAAATTTTTTACAAAATGTAATTATATAATAACAGTTTTGCCGCATTGCTAACAAAAATTCTACGATATATTTGTTATAATTGAAACGCAAGCAAAGCTTAAAAAAGCTTTGAGATCTCGTGCCTGCATTTTGCCCCATCGAGAAAAACTGTTGAGGTTAATTGCTTAGGTATAACTTTTTTTCTATATAATGTTTTTTGATTTCTGTATTGTTCAAGTACAGGTTATAACGGATATTATACGTTAGTTTCAGCGTTCAGTATGAAGCCGTTTTTGAGATAATAAGGGTAGATAAAAAAATAAAAAATATTTTGCTCCCCTGGGAGGACCTTAATGTTTTAATTTTCAAAAAAAATTATGTTATTTCTGGCTTTGGGCCGTAGTTTTACATATTCTATGAGAATTTGAAGTTATTCGCTTATATGGTTTAGACGCTAGTGCCTCTGACAGACAGACGGACGGACGGACAGACAGATAACTAAAAGATCTCGTTTCACTCGATCAATTATCAACTAGTGCCTGATAAAGTTGAGCAAAAATGCTATCTTACTATTGAGTTGAGCAAAAACTATTAATCTACTACACACTAGTCACACCAATATTATATATCCGAAAGTGTGTATGTGTAAATGAGTAAGTATGTTTGTTTTTTCTTCACGCTGTAACGGCTGAACGTATTAGGATAGCTTATACTTAGGATTAATACATAGGCTACTTTTTAACTTGATAAACGCGGGCGATGCCGTGGTGCACGGCAAGTGTTATATAAGATTTTTTAATAACAATAGTTTAGTGAAAATATCGTTGTAATTTCATACCCATAAAAAAAAATGTACTTGACTTAAATTTATCTCCAACACATATTCCCTATTGAGACAAAACTACAAAGGTACGGTTTCCTCATACATGTAACCACCAAACTTCCATTGTTTGAACCAATAACGTAATAGTAACTAATCTAAAATCCAATCAGCTTCGAAACTAATCAAAGTAAGACTAATCTCTATTGCTGGCATCCACCAACGTAATGAACAACAACGCAAAGGGACTGTCATATACTGAGAAACGACTCTGCAAGCTAAATACTATCCATTTTTAACCGACTTCATAAAAGGAGGAGGTTCTGAATTCAACTGTTTTGGAATGTGTGTTCCACGATTTTTCATCATTGCGCTAATTTTGAATCGATTTTGATGATTCTTTTTTTTTGTAGATCATACTTCAGAGGTTGTCCAATATAAATGTCATTGAAATTATGGACTATTATATAACACTAGCCGTGCCCCGCGGCTTCGCCCGCTATTATCAAGTTAAAAAGTAGCCTATGTGTTAATCCTGGGTATTGGTGCTAATTCTGTTGAGCACCGAACTAACCTAAACTAAACTAAAAATAAACTAATTTTATTCAAAGGTGCTAATTCTGTTGAGCACCGAACTAACCTAAACTAAACTAAAAATAAACTAATTTTAGTCAAAGAATACCTAAACGCTATTCTGATTTTAGGTTGAACTTAATTTAAAAGTTAAAATGACAGGACTACAATTGATTTTGACAGCAACCAAATTGAATTGTATTCACAAGAGCCGCAATCACATATTCCTCCATTATAGACTTGGTAGGTCAGTATTTGCTTCATTAATTGCACGTGTTATTCTTTCAAGTATAAGACCGCATTTAAAATAATCCAGACCTTTTTCATACAGACTAATTTGAGTTTAAAATTTCTATTTTTAGTCTTAATTTGACGTAAAACATGTACATCAGAATAAGAATTTGGTCATTTTCACTAAATAGAGTAACTAAACTAACTTAGTCCTGTCAAACTTAATTTTAGTCTAATCTTGCTTTTTCTGAATAGGTTTTGGACTAAAGCAGGACTAAAACTAATTTTAGGCTAGTTTAGTCTAATTCTGGACAACAGAATCGGCACCAATATTATCTATGTATATTACAAATTAAATCTAAATTCGTTCAGCCGTTAAAGCGTGAAGAGTGAACAAACATACACACAAACTTTCGGATTTATAATATTAGTAGGATACTCATAAAATAAACTTAAATGCTTCACACTTACAGCCCCAAACTAAGTTCGATAACTTGTGTCGTGTGTGCCGGTAACATTCACATCACACACATAATCAGAACTAGAATCAGAAACGCAAATTTCAGGAGAAAGTATTCTCGCCGGGAATCAAACCCGATACCGAAGGTTTGCTTAGAAGGCGAACGCTCACCCAACTAAGCCAATGGGCAGTTCCATATTATAATGTTGTCTTCTAACGTTAAAATGTTTTATTATCTTGTATATATGTACATATATGTAATCTGAATCTCGGAAACGGCTCCAAAGATTTTCATGAAATTTTGTATGCAGGGGGTTTCGGGGGCAATAAATCGATCTAGCTAGGTTTCAATTTTAGAAAATGTGTTTTACCAAAAAAAACCGAGCAATGCTCGGTCATCCAGGTATTAAATATTGTATTTCATGGTTTGTTTTTTTGCGTGGATCCTCTTTTTTTCTAAAATAAATGTAGCAAGTTACTCCAGAGACAGACAGCCAGACAAAAATATAAATAAAATATTTTTTGTTGTAATTTCCGTATTTACATATATGTGCATTTGGTAAAACGCTGTTATTATTTTGTCATAAGAATAGCATATTATTATTTTATTTGTATGTATATAGATAAAAGTTAAAAATCACTTAGCGAAGTGAGACAGGCTCCTCTCAGAATAGGGCTCCGAAGTTGTAACATTTATTAAGACAAATCGGTCCTGGTTGTACAACACCTGCGATTGTTAATAGGATATAGCGTAGAAACGTTAATTATACTTGTAATTGGTTGAAATTAATTATATTTTATGGATAAATAAGTACCAATACTAATAAATAATCGAAACACTGTTATAGACCTTTATTTTTTTTTACTTAGACGTCTAAAAGCTGGCACTTATTTGGCTCCACCGTATTAGCATTGCAATTCAGAGAGGCAATGCCGCCAGCATGATGGGAACGCTACACACTGGTAGTGGGCTTGAGCACTTGAGTTACCTATAAGCTCGATGTCTTGTAGGTAACTTAGTTCTTTGCTGTATATAGTTTTAGGAAATATTGGCAATTGGCCCGCAGATAGTCCATTGGACAAAAAAAAAAGTTATGTTTTATTAGGTAACTATTACACATTATCATTAAACCATATTTGGGTAATTAAGTGACATAATCGAATTAAAAATGAAAGAAGTTGTTTAGTAAGTCGTAAGAATTCTACAGCGATTTTCGTATTTCTTAAATTTGATTATGACATCATTATTCAAAGAATTATCAGGGCGTTTGGTCGAAGCAACTCGAGACTAAAATGCTGGCAAATATTTTGGACAGAGATTTAGCATTGCCATTAATCTTGGCAATGCTGCCAGCATTTTGGGTACTTTGTCAACTGGTAGCGGTCTATTGAATTAATTTTTGTACAAAATTATATCTAGTTATAGTTATTTTTGGTTAGTTTTAGGTAATTTAGTTTAATGTAACTTTTAATTAGTAAATGATGCTAAGTACTTTTTACAGAGGACAAGGAAGCCTTTAGTGTGATATTAAGCGTCACCGCTGTCACCTAAATTTTATATTATATTGTACTATACGCGTACTTTGAATACTATAGTCAGTAACTTTAAAAAAAAAATACTTTTAAATTCAATTTCAAATCTAAATTAAAATCTTTATTGCATTCTCTAAATGTAGTTAGAAGGTAGAAATAAATAACAATACATTAGAGACCCTGTTGGGCACAACAATTTAGCGCAGAGGAGGGCGATATGCTTCATTAATTATAATATATCATTTTTTTTTTTTTGTGTCAACTTCACATGTCTAACTACGGGCCAATTGCCTATATTTCCTAAAACTATGTACAGCAAAGAACTAAGTTACCTACAAGACATCGAGCTTATAGGTAACTCAAGTGCTCAAGCCCACTATCAGTGGGTATCGTTCCCATCATGCTGGCGGCATTGCCTCTCTGAATTGCAATGCTAATACGTTGAGCCAAATAAGTGCCAGCATTTTGATCACGCGTCGCTTCAACCAGGCGCTCTAATAGAATTTTGAAAATAGAATGAGCTCCCGGTCAACAACAACAATATTAATTATGTATTATTAATATTGTTGTTGTCTAGACCCAGCTCCGGTGAAGACATATTTTGAACTTATTTGTTTTCTCTTTTTCACACTTTCGTTATCATGTAATCACTCCGTTTACTAATGTTATCATAATGAACGAACATATAATAAATCATATTTAATCGCACACAAAATATGACAGATTCGTTTTTTAAAACATTATATTTTTATTAGTAATTTCACCAAAGAGGTCCATACGTATACATACTTATTATAATTGCATTCGTACCTTTTGAGCTTAACTTTTCCTGCCCCCCAGTCTAACTAGACTAAATGATATTAATCTAACCAAAGAAACTTAAAAAGTGGCTGTGGTCAGCTTCATCAAGCGATCTAGCAACGGATACCTTTTGCCTGTGGTGTCTCTGGTTAGATTAATAAAACCTAACCAGGAACACTAAACAGTGTCCGTAGTCAGATCAATCTAACTAACTGATCTGACAACGGATACCTAACGTATTTTTGTATAGTGATGTTATTAATGTTAGTACTATATTATACATGTCAATTAATTAACTTATTTCCTACTAGCCGTGCCCCGCGGCTTCGCCCGCTATTATCAAATTAAAAAGTAGCCTAAGTGTTAATCCTAGGTATAATCTATGTACATTCAAAATTTCATCCAAATCCGTTCAGCTGTTAAAGCGTGACGAGGGAACAAACATACACACTTACACAAAAACTTTCGGATTTATAATATTAGTAGGATTAGTAGGATATCTTTAAATAATGTCTCACAAGGCATTGTGATCCCTTGAGTGATAATGTAATTATGTACTCTCTTAAAAAAGGTACCTTTTTAAACTAATATAGAGGTAAAAATCCACTTACACTATAGTCCGAAAGCCGCTGCCTCTTAGCTTCCCGACTCAGCAGATCATACAACAAAAGCAACCTCAAATTAGAAGTCGACAGCTTCGCCTTAGTAGACGCCGGTTGAGGTCCAGACCTTTCCCACACATCCACCACCCTCTCGTCATGAGGATCTTTCGCCATCTTGATCATCTCCTTCACATCATCAGACAAGTACTGAAGACTCTCATCGCTAACTTCATCAATGAGGAACCCGTCTGAACGGCTTGAAATTTTCACGTCGAAATGTGGGGGCAGCAAGGGTAGTACGTCCGGACTGGGTTCAACCAGCGGCTTTACTTCTTCCTCGTGCATCGATAGCAAGGGATCGTGAGATCTAGTCTGCTCTGGCCCAAGCACGGTGTATTGGGCATTGTACATGGGCAGGAGGAAGTTTCTAGATTGGTATCGCTTGAAGAAGGGTTTTGGTGGGGAGAATGGTGCGTAGAGACCTGGCTTGTGGAATGGTGTTGTTTGTTCTGGCCTGGAAATAACAAATACGGTCTTTATATTTTTGCTAAATAAATATAAAAGATTGTTAGACCATATCCCAATTTTTGACGTCGTTAATGGTCATCTGCTTATTGTTGTTATAAAACAAATCTATTTACATCATTTGTTATTAGCTAAATATTATCTCTAAAGAGGAAAGAAGAAGAAGAGGAGAGAAAAAAAAGCTAGGAAATGTGAGATGATTATAGTATTTCTTCTACTCTAAACCAATAATTTAATATTAAATAAAACAAAGAATATTATAATGTTATCATTTACCAGACTACCTACGTGCCATTTCACCCGCAACCATTAATAATTTAAATAAGAATAATAACTATCATATAAGTAAATTTATTTACACGTTTAAATAATCCTATAACTATAGGTGAACAACCTCAATTACCCAGGTAACCTCAAAAGCATATATACAGCATATAAATTAAAGTCATTGGGTTAGCTCACGTGGTCAATCGGGTAGTCCACCGGCGACTGACTCATTCTACTAATTCTAAAATTAATGAATTCATTTTAAATCTTAAATCATTTCATGCTCATTTTGATCTTTGCAACACATTTCTTCCACTCGAACCCCAAAAGACATTTGCAAATCTATATATATAAAAGAAAGTCGTGTTAGTTACACTATTTATAGCTCAAGAACGGCTGAACCGATTTGGCTGAAAATTGGTCGGGAGATAGCTTCGAACCAGGAGACGGACATAGAATACTTTTTAGAAACGTCACATTTTTAATTTTTTTATAGTTGTATAAAAATCATTTTCTCATACGTCACTCGGATTTGGTAAAGAACAAAGCAAACATAAACATGAAGGAGGTAATAATGTAGTCATGTGGCTTTGTAACGCATGGCTTCCTAAACGTGCACATTCATTGACTGTGAGGCGGAACGAAGGTCGCCGGAACTGCTAGTAATTTATAGAACCTTACACCGATTAGTTGGTGCAATAGAAACCTTGATACTTGGGCTTCTTGACTTCACGTTTAACCTGAAAAGTTATTATTAACGGAGTAAGGATATACTTATTATATGACTTATGTACCATATCATAGAACTCAATATATCTATGAACAGTATTTTTAGTCATTAATCTGATATTCCAACTCTGTCACCCCAAAAGCATATATACAGCACAACCTTTTACTAGTCTGACCCATCCACCATGAGTTAGTGGTGGGCTTGAATCCTGGCCAGCCAGAGGTCACATACGGCCGGGAAGTAGTAGTCGACGGGGTAGGCCGCGTGGTCGGCTGGGTAGGACGGGGAGCGCTCGGTGTAACTTCATCGCGTGTTTCGAATGCCATCTGGTCTGTAAGATGAGCGATGACCTGCATAGCTACTGGTAAGTAGGAATCGGAGAGTTGGACCTGTTGCTTTGCTGCTTGGACCTGAAAAATATCAATGTTAATTTTAGATGCTAATATTCGGTGCATTTGGCCTGTAAGTTTCGAGAGATTTTACTTTCTGTGTCTTTACTGAGAAATTAAGAACTGTCTTTTTTATTTAGGACTAGTTGAATCGAACTAGTATTGCTCCCTTTGAATTATTAGTTGAATTAAATTCCCTTTTTAATTAAGATAACATAAATACGTAAGTTCAATGTATTTTAATTACATAGAAATGAATGGAAAAATAGCGAATAGAAATCAACAGGGCACTCACTATAGTATTACGTACTCGTGAATGCTATATATAATTTTATTATTGCGTTCTAATTATTGTAAATTTTAATTATTGTAAATTTTAATTATTGTAAATTTTATTACCAAGGTCATTGCCTTGGAATTTTTTAAGCTAAATAAATAAATAAATAATATAAATAAACGCATTCACACTCACAGAACTAATTGACAACCTAATTCAAACAATCCACCAACAAATTACACTTTTTACACATTCCTAAATTTAGTTCAAAGACATATGTCGTGAGTACCGGAAACATACACAATCACACCCAGAACCAGAAATACACAATATACACACAAATTTCTACACAAATTTCTCATTAATTCCCACAATTCGCTTCTCCTACCGGGAATCGAACTCGATGCCTGCCCCCTTTCAGAAGGTGAATGCGCACCCAACTAAGCCAACAGGCAGTTCAAACAGACAGATTCTTTCATGCATTGGATACTTCCCACATACATTTAACACATATACTTACCTATACATATAAGAAAGAAAGAAAGAAAATACATTTATTCGGGACAACACGCGACGAAGAGAACTTATCATGTAAATATTAAATTATAGGATACTAGCCGTGCCCCGCGATTTCGCCCGCTATTATCAAGTTAAAAAGTAGCTATGTTTGTTCCAAATTTCATCCAAATCCGTTCAGCTGTTAAAGCGTGGAGAGGGAACAAACATATTTGCACTCTTACACATTTGCACACTTTCATCAGGGTTATTTGGATTTGTGATTAATTCCTTGATGCGCAGCTATAGTTTGGCTGTAATTATTCTCACATTAAATAACATCATCAAATGTTGATTGTGTCCCAAATGACAAGTCCTCATTACCTAATGACATATCAAATTAACCCGCATTTTGGCTAGATTATAGCGCGTCTCTGTTACTATACTTAATTACGTTTGTATCTAACGAGGTTCGTTAGGGCTACGTCAATTTAAATAATAACGTAGTAAAACGGGAAGGAGAGGAATTCAAATAGATTAGCGATCCGAACAATTAACTAACTAGTCCTTTGTACTCACGCCTACATTTTGTCTAAAAGAGAAATCTTTTCAACCGACTTCAAAAAAGGAGGTTCTCAATTCGATTGTATTTTTTTTTGTATGTATTTTATGCGATATCTCCGCTAATTATGAATCGATTTTGACGATTTATTTTTTGGTACAGTATACTTCAGAGGTGGTCCCATATAAATTTTATCGAAATCGGTCAAGCCAAAATCCGAAATATTAGTGATGAAGTCGGTTTTTTTTAAATTTTCTTGCGTTTCAATTATTCTAGTTCAAGTACAGAATATAACGGATATTATACGTAAGTATCAGTTTTAAATATGTAGCCGATTTTGATATAGCGGGGTCTATATCAAAATCGGCTACACAATACACAAAGGTCAAAATATAGTCTGAAAACAGTGACATTGTGTACCTAAGTTGTTATTTTCCAAGATAGTTTTTTTTAAATAGTATCGTATTCTACTAGCAAAGGCAAAAGTCCGAGACGTCAGATAATTTGGGACACAAATGTAGTTGGGCCGGATACATGACTAGGCGAGGTGACGACAGGTGAAGCAAGGAGTTAAGAGTTTTTTTATTTTTTATTACATACTAAGTAAACGTTTGACTACAATCATACCTGATGGAAAGTGACGATGTAGTCTAAGGTGGAGCACGCTTGCTCAGTAAATACCTATTCACATTACTTTTAAATACACCCAAATTGTACCTTTCGGGAAACACAGATGACGGCAAAGCGTTCCATTCCTTTGCTGTTCTATAAATGAAAGAAGACGCGAAACGCTTTGTGCGAATGAACGGTGTTGTGGCCAAGACAAGGCAAACGCAGCGTAGGATGTCCAGCAGCAAAATGCGTTGACGATATTGTTAACATTGTGAGTCGAACCTGCACAAAACTAGCATGGGTCCGAGGCAAATATGAGAGAGGCCTACCCAGTGGGATCAAAAAAGCTGCTGTGGTGCTTTTTAGAAAGCGTGATAAAAAATGTCCCCATGCCGTCTGCCAATATTGATTAGCAAATTCAACAACATTTAAAAAGTAAAAGTACCACCATACAATAAGAATCACATTAGCATAAACAGTTTCGTCAGTTGTAATCAATTTTGGACCCTATAACGAAGGTACAGGTTTCAAAATTGGTTGTTAATTTAAAAGAAAGTGAAATTTGCGCAACCGCTAAAAATCGCAATTGTCACAGAATAAGAGAGGCAGGAGGAAAAGTGGTGATATATTCATTTATTCATACGAATAATGAGGCATGAAGTTAGACACATCTGGTTTGTAGAACAGAATAAAAAATGAGATGATACAGTAGAAAAGCCTTTTTAGCTGCCCGTTGGCTTAGTTCCGTAAGTGTTTGCCTTCTAAGCAGAAGTATAGGAATCAATTCCCGGCGGGATCACAAGTTTTCTCCCCAAAATTTGTGTTTTTGGTTAAGGTTGTGATTGTGTGTGTGATGTTTTTTGCACCCACGATTCAAGTCATCAGACTTAGTGTGTGGCTGTGAGTGTGAAAGCGTTTTTGTTATGTTTAATTACTTACTAAAACCAGCGTGGATATGTGAAGAGCTGCTGCAACCAACATTGTGCGTTGAATCATTTTGAATATCTGTAACAAACAATATAAATATGTTATTAGGACTATACATATATAAATATGATATTAGACTAGACTATACATAAATAAATACATACTTCAAACTACTAAAAAATCAGATATATTCATCACACGAAACATATGGGATAGAAGCCTAAATGATATGTACGAGTTTGAAATCCCTTTTTTTTGTGGGGGGGAAAATGCCTGCGTTCCTTTTCTTTCCAGGGGTGAAGGAAAGGGATGTGTGGGGCTCGAACCCACTAAAAACCCCCTCATGAACAGTCCTTCGCCGAGGTGGGGCAAGATAGGGTCGCGCTAGCAGTCACTAAATTTAAAATACTAACTTAACCGACTTTAATCGCAAATATCTCCGAAGCTCTTCATCAAATCTTGATCAAACTAGAACGTTCAAGCAAGCTTAAAAAAACCGAATTCACCGCTTTATCTTCGGAACCTTGATCAGATTTAATGTTTTAAACACGCATTATTGACAATAACTCAAAAACAAGAGATCAAATATTGATCAAATTTCAATGGGACCACATGAAAAGCCCAAATAAAATACCAAATAAAAAAATAATCATCAAAATCGGTTCATAACGAAAGAAGTTATGCGGTAACTTTTGAAGTCGGTCAAAAACGAGAACATCGTCAAAGTAGTCCACAAAATAGGCATTATTGACGATATTTCAAAAACTACTGATCAGATCTTGATCAAATTTAAATGGGACCAATTAGAAAGCAACATCTTTGAAACTAAAAAAAAAATTTCGAAATCGGCTCACGTGGAGAAAAAATATGAGGTAACACACATAAAAAAAATATATACAGTCGACTTGAGTATCTCCTTCTTTTTTGGGAAGTCGGTAAAACAAAGATTCCGACGAATCGAGAACTTGCTTGTTTTTGAGGTCGGTTCGCGGCTAATAACCCATTTCTTTAGCAGTAAAGTTAATGATTTTGCTAACAACTCGTTATTATATATTTGAAAAGTTATAAAACAATGTGAGGTGTCTTCAGGATAATTATTTATCAAGACTAAAATTACATTAAAAACGCAAATACAGTTTTTTTGTGCATTCTAGCTGTCCCGCCTGGGGTCGTCCGGGTAAAAAACATACATATAAACGATTTCACACTCACAGCCCTCACACAAAGTTCAATGATTTGTATCGAGGGACTGTAATACAATAATAGTAACTTTACTAGAACTTCTATTGGCGTTTTAGAATTAAAAAGAAAATTGCGTTTCTCAATTTTGTATGATTTGCCCACAATCATGCACGTTCAAGAAATTATAAGGGACATAATATATAAAGCGCCGGAGGCGCGCGCCCCGGGCGCTGTGAAGGTAAAATGTATCGCGGGTAAGGGAATTATTATACAAAGCGCACGAGGCGTGCGGCCGAGCGGCGGGCACGTGGCGGGCGCGCGACTTGGGCGCGCGCCCACGACTTCTCCCCCCGAGCTGCCATTTGGTAGATTATACTTCTAAGGTGGTCCCGTGTAAGTTTTATCGTAATCGATCAAGCCAAATCCAAAATATAAAAGGTGATGTCGGATTTTTACCGACTTACGATCTGACTAGTAGTTTTTGAGTTATCCTCAATAATGCGTATTCTGTGGGCTACATTGACGATGTTCTCGTTTTTAACCGACTTCAAAAGTTAACTACTTTATTTGTGCGCCGATTTTGATGATTATTTTTTTATTTGAAAGCTGGTGCTTTCCATGTGGTCCCATTTAAATTTGGTCAAGATCTGATGTCTAGTTTTTGAGTAATTGTCAATAATGCGTGTTTAATACGTTGAATTTGTTCAAGGTTCCGAAGATAAAGCGGCGAAGTCGGTTTTTTTAAGTTTTGCTTGCGTTTAATTATTTAAGCTTTGATTATTTTTAAATTATTCACTTTAGCACTTTTCTCTGTTCCTCCAGTTAAAAGAGGTTTGGAGAACTATAGTTATTAATTAATAATGTATAAATAATACTCATTCAAAATATTAAACATTTTACACTAATATTATTAAGTCGAAAGTTTGTGATTGTATTTGCATGTTTGTTACTTTTTCACGCTCAAACAATTTTGATGAAGTTTGGTACAGAGATAGCTGACACACTAGATTTTCAATTTTAGCCCCGGGATTCCCGGGTCCAGGACTTACGCGAGCAGGTTATTTAATAATTACAAAACGTGTACTTATACGAGAACAATATTCTCCGGTAAAACGAAATAGAAGCAAACGTTGCCCCTAGGCGAGTCTAACCTTTAACCGATATTCATTAAAATATAATGTACAACGCCCACAACCCCTCTGTGTATAAACCGCCCCTAGCGCCTAAAATAATTAAACCTCATAAAACATCTGTTCACGTTCCATCAAAAACAAATGGAGCAAGATATACGGAAGTGTTTCATTGAACCAAAGTTGATGGAGTTATAGAGGCCTTATGAAAAGTCGAGGTTGACATTAGCCCTTTGTGTAGGCGATGTATGGAGGAAAACGAAACCGTAGAGCAAGTCATAGCTCAGTGTGCTGTCACCGAAGAAATTAGAACCACCACTGGAATGCTATAGCAACATTCCACAAAACCTAAAGACTCAGAGAAATCAAATACAACAACTTCACCACTGGAACAGTTATGCCAGCACCCCAAAACCTCACTCCACTATTTTAAGGAGCTGGGGTGTATGGGGTAGTCCCTGGCAGGGAGAAATGCACAATACACCCCAAGCGAGACGTCAGTGCAGGCCTTAACGCCCCCATATTGAATAAGAATAAGTCGAGGTATTTTTAACAATAATTTTAGAGTTCCGTAAGTAAAAAAAAACGATTGGAAAGGATTACTTTGTAGTCAGACGACTTGACTTAGACTGTGACTGGTAGCTAAGAACAGTTGTATTAAATACTTTAAATTAGTTATTTTTCAGATTTATCCATACTCAAAAAATATACTTAATACGAAAATATGGAAACCTCGGCAGTTGTTACATATTTTATCCTTTTGGTGTTGAGACACTGGGTCCGTGGAGACCGGGAGCTCATTCTATTTTCAAAAATCTATCAGAGCATTTGGTTGAGGCGACGCGTGATCACAATGCTGGCACTTATTTGGCTCAATGTATTAGCATTGCGATTCTGAGAGGCAATTCCGCCAGCATGATGGAAACGCTACCTACTGCTAGTGGGCTTGAGCACTTGAGTTACCTATAAGCTCGATGTCTTGTAGGTAACTTAGGTCTTTGTTGTAATAATTTTAGTTTTATGAGAAAATTTTAGGGGATATAGGCAATTGGCCCGTAGTTTGAATATGGATAAATTTGAAGTAAATAAACTTGTAAGGTATTGTTACTTGATACTGGCTCAATAGAAAAGATTGCAAAGCCAAAATAAAAAAAAAGTGAGTTGTCAACTTCACCGACTCAACCCAATCAACCATTGCAAGATAGTTGTGAGTCTCATCTCTCCGGATCGTAAATTTTATAATATCTCGTAAAGAGTGTCGTAAAAGAGAGACATTGTAAAATCTTGACGTTAAGTTATGAGCTTAGGTAAGTTGAGTACTCACAGCTTTAACTTATTCCGTGTACCGACATAAATGACAATTACCTTTGTTTGTTACGATTTCTATGTGTTACTTTAGGAAAGAGAAAATGATTCTTAGATGAAATATGAAAAGCCAAGTGTGGTCAGGGTCAGGGTCAGGTGCATGAGTGTTATAGAATGCTTAACAGAAATTTAGGGCCTAAGTCTGTTAGTTATTGAGTCGCGATATCGCAAGTCAGTTGGATGAAAATCGTCGATTTTGACAGTTTTCTTAGACTGCTCGCTATTCCGATTCGGTCGCGAAACGATAGTAGGATACCGTTTTTATTTTTTACAAAATTACTTTTCTGCTAACTAATTGTTTGTGATTCTACATTATTATTCACTTCATCTTTATTGTGCTACATAATTAAACGTATCTACCAGCGTTAGTGAAATTTGTGTTTTTTATGCCAAATAGGCATTTGTCCGCAATTTCACCCGATGGAAAGTGATGATGCGGCCGAATATGTAGCATTCGACTACAATTTCGATGTCAACCACATTCTATTTAATTTTACAAAAGTAAAAAAAAAAACTAATTTGGTTATTATAAAGGTTTTAATACAGCATAATTATTAAATAACACACTTATACATTTCATTAATGTTTATTTGGCCACCACAACCACGATATTGATGTTTCGGCTGATATTTGATTCAAATAATTTATCAATTTGATTTCGGTGGCAACAAAGATAAAGTTTTAGGAAGCCGTAGCACTGCCATACTCTAGGATCCTAAGTCACACTTGCTTTCTATATTGGCCATACTACAGCGTTGGCTTTGTCCATCGAGGAAGGAGACAAACCTACAGTTTAGCTGTCAAATCCTTGGTTTTGTCACAGCTGTAATAGCGTACTTGATTCAGCAGAATATCAAATTTGACACTGTCGTCAGTATAATCGCAGAAGCATCGAAGTAGTGTTGCGTTCTGTCAATAGTTAAGAGACTTGGGGCCCAGGTGCGACAGGTGCTTTCATCACCCACGACACAATTTATCGAACTTGGAACTTTGAGTGAGAAAGCGTTTATTAGATAAATTAATTCCCGTTAAGAATGAGACCTGTCATTACTTAATCGAAAGCTACATATTCAACACATAAAACGTTATTCAATAGTGGTTGACATACATCCAGTTCTTTCAAAGCGATTCGTCTTTGTTTCCTGAACGGTAAAATCTTTAAAGTCAACAGTAAATAGATATCTTCTAGGCAAGCATATTTCAGCCGCATCATCAATTTCCATCAGATAGAGGTGAAATCCTTGAGTGCATAGCATTTTTTATGCCGGCTGCTTGCAGGTACATTAATCGATATATCTTATAAATATTTATTTATATGTGATTAATTGTTTCACACTCACAGCTCTACACTAAGCTCAATGAATTGTGTCGTGGGTGCTGGAAACATTCAAATCACACACACAATCACAACCAGAAACATTTTTTCCTTTGGGAGATTAGGTGCTTACATTCTGTGATGTGTGGTTCTTACATTTATGGTTGTTAGTATAATTTAAATGTTAGACGTGACTAAGCATGATACAGTCAACATTTTCCACACAAAGCTTTTTGTCAAAGTTGTAGAATGTTATTAAGTATGTACTAAATATTGAGTCATCATCATGAGTGATTCTTGGAAGCCCATGATGTGAATAAACGATTTTAGTTTATATTTTGCTATAGTAGATATTGATAGTAAATTGTTGTTACAATTTACTACTTTTTTTTTTTTTGTTTTTTTATTTGTGACAGGCTAGTATTTGACCACTATCTCACCTGATGGTAAGTGACGATGTGATCGAAGCTGGTAAACACACTAGACCTGGAATACGCAGGTTTACTTATTTTATTTATAAATAAAGTTCTATTCTATTCTATAATATATCCTAATATCACATCTCGTACTACCCCACAACACCAATCAACCCCTGTCACGGCGTCGCTCGGTCGCTATCAACAGTAACTATAACAACCCCCGACCTTGGCCTTCGACCCCTGATAACGGGGATGTAGCAAATTGATAGCGTGTCGAGTTAAGCACGGGGTGGATAAGGTTAGGCAAGATATTTATTATGGAAAATGAGGGATATACGTAAGTAATATTTTAGTGGAGAAGCTACAAAAAATAAAGAGAAAAAGGATCGGTTTGATGTTTTTGTCGCAAGTCTATCGGTCTTTTATAGGATACATTTTGGAGAGTGTGCCACGGAATTGCATGATCTGATTCCCCCATCCCCCTTTTACCATCGGACAACCAGACAATCAGCCACGCGACATCGGTTTATGGTTGATATTCCAAGGGTGCGTACGAAGCGTTTTGCTTCCACATTTATTATACGTACTGCTAAGAAGTGGAATTCTTTGCCCGAGTCTGTGTTTCCCGATAAGTACAATTTAGGAGTCTTTAAATCTCGAATGAATAGGTATCTTCTAGGCAAGCATGCTCCATCTTCCACATCGTCGCTTTCCATCAGGTGAGATAGTGGTCAAATGCTTGCCTATTGAGAAATCCAACGATAAATCAAAAAGGAATCGAAACCGATACCTCTACCCTCTAATCCATATTTCAACGAGCAGTTCGAATGACTCATAGTTTGGCGACGCTCCACAGTTGCATCGGTTTGTGCTTAGGTCTATGTAGCCCCACCTGAACATATAGCTAGATCAATAATAGCATTTCTAGGAACATAAATTGACCTACAAACATAGAAACTATCAAGTCCCGTTTCTAAAGGTACAATTTATACTTGTAGGTGAGAGGTATAGGAACCCTAGTGCCAAGATGCTAGGTATATGGCATACAATCGGAGTTTATCTGAAAGCTCCAATTCGAGACCGGATTGTAGCGGTACTTTAGGACCAGATACTAGCAATATTTGCATTCATAAAGATACCGAAGTTTATTATTATCTATGGAGAAATGTTGTATATACAGTACTCCATTGAACCACAGAACAAATAATAGTAAGAATGTTTAATACACGATTATACGTATATCGAGGTTTCACACATAAGCAAAACTAAAAAAAAATTCGAAATCGGCTCACGTGGAGAGAAGTCAAGAGGTAATAACACACATAAAAAAAAAATACAGTCGACTTGAGTACCTCCTCCTTTTTTGGGAACTCGGTTAAAACGAGTACATACTCTGCAAACAGTTTCTACAGTTCGCTCGAAGCGTTTTACTTCTACGTTCATCATCCGTACAGCGAAGGAGTGGAACTTATTGCCTGCGTCTTTGTTCCCTGAACGGCACAATCTGGGCGTCTTCAAGTCTAGAGTGAATAGGCTACATCTTCGGCCGTATCGTCACTTTCCATCAGGTGAGATAGTAGTCAAATGCTAGCCTATCCAGCATAAAAATAAAACAATTGTTAACATTACACAACAATCACACGGAAAGCAGAAGCTAAATTGTCTGTTGGAATGGATACCTATGTTCCTTCAATCGGAATGGAACTTTTAGGTTTTTTTTTATTATTTTTTTACAGGATATTTATTTAACGATCGATTTTCTCGTTTCCTCACACAACCAATGCATAGAAAAATGGCCTGGTCCTATAAACTAATATATTATTTTTGACATTCATAAAATTTTTATACTTGATATGAATTCAAAATTTATTATTTTTTTTTTTATTATTGAACTATCACCCGTAATGTGAATATAAAATTGTTTTGTTACAATAAACCAGATGCTATGTGTAAATATCAAATGTGAATAAACTGATATTACATAATTAAAACGCAAGCAAAGCTTAAAAAACCCAACTACATCGCTTATAATTATTTCAGTTTTGGCTTGACCGATTTATATGGGACCATCCTCAACAAAAAAAAAACATCAAAATCGATTCATAATTGGCGGAGATATGAAGTCGGTTGAAAAGTGCACTAACACCTTGCACGGCATTATAATTTGCCAGTTTACCAATTAATGATTCTTGATTAGGTACTCGTATAGGATCCATGACGTTGGACACTAGGTCAAAAGTAGTAAACTCATTTAAAATTTGTTGTTGCTTGTGTTTTTTCTCATGATTACGAAGGTCTGATGATGGAGTCGCAGGTGACACTGGAAACTTTTAATTGCTTGGTTTCGTAATGTTTTATCGTATAGGATAAAATAGATTCATTTGAAAACCCAAACGTGTTTAAACTCAAAGAGTTAACATTTACAATTTTACTTTATAGTATGTTAATGACGTAAGTAATTATAATAATGTAAGTGTTTTAACTAGTTGTTCGTACTGAACTAAGATCTCGTGCCTACTTTTTGCCTAGTAGATATTGCTTAATGTTTGTTTTTGATGCTTAATTAGAGGATAGTATTTATGCAAGTTTCAGTTTTAATTATGTAGATATTTTTGATATGGACCCTGGGACAAAATATGTCTTAAATCAGTTAATTTAATGTCCTACCAAAATGTTATCTTACATCAATTTTTTAGAGCTCATTTCTTTCGTACGAGTGCTCTCTCTCTAAAGTTTTATTTTTGCGAATCTGGCAGTAGAGTCATTAACTTTCATGCGTGTGTCTTTGGGGCTCATGTGAATAAACGATTTTATTTTGATTTATATAATTTTAATTGCCATTTTATTGGCTTTGGGTCATAGTTTCACATATTTAAATATTTGAAGTTATTCCTTTGTATGGTTTGGACGTGAAATGCCTTTGACAGACGGAGGGACGGACAAAGTGCCCACCCATCGACTTAAAGATCTCGCTTCGCTTGATCAATTACTCGTAGTTATGAAGTGAAAAAAACAAACCAGAAAATAGAAACAGAAATAGTTTTTTAGTAACCAAGATTATAACCTTATAAATAACTACTATCTACATTACATTTTTATACACAGTTTTAGTTGTAGGTACATATTGTTAGGGTTTTTAACATTGTAGGAGGGCTAATGGCGGCTTAAACTAGACAAAGCGATAAGCACCGTTATATCAAGATTTTAGTAAATTCGCAGTTTGTAAACTTTGAATCACTTCTCCCATACTCACAAAATGATAATTAACATTTTGGAGATGCCTACGTAGTTGTTCACATTGAAGATATTTATAACAGTATCGTAATAATATCGAGATTGGAACCGGTATTTCCTTAGAGATCGTTCTCATAAATAGTCAGTTGAAAAATAAATGTTTTTGTGTTTACCGCCATAAGGTAAAGATTACTTGCGGGATTCGAAGTTTGGAAGGATTTAGAGCCTTTATGTAGAGAATATTATAATAAAAATAAAATTAAACGCAAGCAAAGCTTAAAAAATCGACTTCACCGCTTTATCTTCGGAACCTTGATCAGATTTAACGTATTAAACACGCATTTATGACAATAACTCAAAAACTAGTGATCAGATCTTTACCAAATTTAAATGGGACCACAAAAAAGCACCAGCTTTCAAATAAAAAAATTATCATTAAAATCGGCGCACAAAGAAAGAAGTTATGAGGTAACTTTTGAAGTTGGTTAAAAACGAAAACATCGTCACAGAATACGCATTATTTAACTCAGAAACTACAGGCATAGTAGAATATTTCTATTATGCTACTAGTCAGATCTTGATCAAATTTAAACGGGACCAATCGGAAAGCAACATCTATTAAACATAAAAAAAATAATTCTAAATCAGTTCAGATGGAACGAAGTTATGAGGTAATACACATCAAAATAAAATACATTCGACTTGAGTACCTCCTCCTTTTTTGAGAAAAATAGAATATTTCGGCTTCGGATCCACTGGACCCGTACAAAGGTACTAAATGGTGCGCACTCGGGACACTGAATTTATCTATATAAAAAAAAAATCGCCGCATGTGTAAAAAATCATTTGACAACGGCACGACCGATTTGGCAGATTTTTGTGTTGAGTTCGTAATTTTCAGGAAGCTCCGTATTAAAGAAAATACAAACACATTCATACTCACAGCCCCACACTACGTTTAAAGACTTGTTCCGTGGCTGCCGGAAACATTCACATCACACGCACATTACACCCAGAACCAGCAGTACAAATATCCCTAGGGAAGGAATTTTTGCTCCTATCGGAAATCGAACCCAGGACCCACGGCGCAGAGGGCGGAGACCTATCCACTCCGCCAACTGAGCTGTCAACCCAGAACACACGGCGCAGAGGGCGGAATTTTTGTTTGAAAATGTTTGAAAAATCTACAAAAAATTGTACGAAGCCGGGGGCGTCGTCGCTATATTTAAATATTTGCCTTGCCTTTCATCGACTACTACAATCTACTTAACCATAAAACAAAAACAATATATTTAAAAAACAGTGTGGAAGTCACTCGTTGGTAAATTCTTTTATTTTTATTAACCGTTCGCTAAGTTATGTATCGGGTTTGATTCCCGGTAGAAACACAAGTTTTCCCTCAAAGATACATTTTGTATAGTTCTGGGTGTAATTGTGTGTAAGTATTTCCAGCACCTCCGACACAAATCGTCAAACTTAGTGTGGGGCTGTGAGTACGAAAGCGTTTGAGGGTGAAAGCGTTTATCAAACCTGCCTATTTTTCCAGCAGCCCAAACTAGCGCTCCCTCTTATAGCTAGTAAAAGTACAGCTCATGGAAGGGAATCTAATAATAATGGAGCAACGCAAACCACTGGCCCTATTGCCCCGCGCACCAGCTGCCGGTTCATCGTCATCGTTGCTGCTTGCTCCCATCGAGGTGATGGAAGAGGATATCTGATGAAAAAGAGCGGGAAAGAGTTTATACCATACGGAAGCGCTAAAAGCGTTTACGCTTCTAGAACATATAGGCATCCCCACCTGAAGCTCGGCGAAGGCCTTCATAGGTCACATGACCTTAATAAATAGGCGACACTAACCCTAAATTAGCCGGAACATTTTGTAAATGAAATGAGCATATTTCACACAAAGTAGAGTATACATATTGGTCTTGATGGTTGAATCGTCCTTCTTTTTGGTCATGTGGTGGCATATGAAATTACTTGTAAAATTAATATATAATATTAAATTAAGTATAGGTATAGTTTAATATCAATAAAATTATTAAAAATGCTATGTCAAAAATAATAATAGCGAATTAAGTAGAAGTACAGTTATTTATTTTAATATAATATTATGATGTCAATCGAATTTAGTATTCAAACAATCTTTCAGACGGTAAAAAGTCTTATCAAGTAACCACGACTTCAGTTTTTTGTTAACGTTCCTATAGGTAGGTCTTTTATTGCATGTGGTATTTTATTATAAACTGTTATACACATTGGGTAGCAGTTTTTTGTGATAATGTGGTTCTCGGTACTACATTTAATACAAGCCTTTCTCCACGCCTAGTGTTGCGTGGGAATATATCCGAGGCTTTGGTGAACAATTCAGGATGAATTCGCACAAACATTCCTATTTCGAAAATGTACATACAAGTCAGAGTCAGAATTTTTAGGTCGCTAAAAACGCTTCAAAGGTTGCAAAACGTTTCAAACGTCGCGACTTAACATAGCTATATGTAAAGGACTTCAGCATAAACACAAAGAATATAAAAGAATTTGTTTTCAATGTGATTTGGGCGTGACGTGCGGTAGAGATAAAAGCACTTTGGGGACAAACCTAATTTCGGCTTTCACTTAATTTTGCTTTGATGCTTATAAAATTTGTGTTGGAAGGTTTCGTGGCCTTTGGGACGATGTCAGGTACAAAAAATGTAACCTGTTCTTGGAAAGATGCATACGATAAAAGGCAGTAAGATTAAATGACGACACAATTGTCGGCAAGTCCTTGCTATCTTCACCGTGGATCCTGAGTCTATTCCCGGCAGGAGCACGATTTTCCTCAGTATGGAAAAATTGTGATTGCTATAGGCGATAAGACCGCTGATTGTATTACATTTTTATGATTAAATTGTTTAGTTGTGCACTTTGTAAACTAGTTATACAATAAAGAGTTTTGTATTATATTGTATTTTCATTCAGGTTATGGTGATGTAGAAAATTCCATCTCCTGAGTCCCACTGATTAGAGTTTTTATGAATCAAAGTCAGTAAACAAATCTTAGAATTTAGTGAAGTGCTGTGAGTGGAAAAGAGTTTACGTTTACTTACAAAACAAAGTCCTTATGATATGTGAAATGACAATAGCAGTTGGTAACGACGTTACGAAAAATTAGGAAAAAAGCCTTTAACAAGTTGACACAATAATACAGGGGTGGTATTTTCTTTTTCTTTAAATTTAATCTAAATTATCATTTTCTATTTATCATTTCTTCAAACGTATGCCAAAATAATGGTACAATCTGAGTGTTTTCAAGTCTTGAGTGAATAGGTACCTTCTAGGCAAGCATGATCCTCAGGTGAGATTGAGGACAGATGCTTGCCTATCGAACATGAAAAAAAAAAATATGAATAGCCGTCAGAACGTTGATGAGTAAGCAAACTGTGGTAATAATGTGTTTTGAAAAAAATATCGCGGATTAGTGACTCACACAATTATCGTAATAGAGTCGAGCATTAGTCATGTTATATCTACTGAAAAGATAACTTTCGAATAGAAATAACCGTTGACGGATCAAGGAAAAGATATGGGGCCATTTAAAAAAATCCAATCCAATTTATCAATCTTTACTAATAGATGTGTGTCATATGTATGTCATATAAAGATAAAATGTCACATGATAGGTACTATCACAACTATTTTTGAAACTATAATTGTAAAGCTCTGAAAATTTGTGCTTGCTTGGACGCTTTAAAGATTTTTTTCTGAATCTGGCAAACAAAATTTGCCTGACTACCAACAACCACATTCATATGTCTAAATATAACTGATATCAAATCACAGAAATAACCTGGCTTTATTAATGCCTCTAGTAATGTGAGTCTAAAGTTTTAAAACAGACAAAAGAATTGCATGGAGTCTTCACTATCTTAGACTATCAACCGACAATCAGTAGTGTGCAAACAATTACATCGTGTTTCGGTTTGAAGTGCAATGTTTCCAGTGAAATTACTGGACATAAAACAAACAAACAAACAAACAAACGCATTGACACTCACAGCCCCACACTAAGTTCAAAGACTTGTATCGTGGTTTCCGGAAACATTCACATCACACCCTCATTACACCCAGAACCAGAAGCACAAATATCCCTTGGGAAGGAATTTGTGGCAGTGATTTCTCTATTTTAAGTTGCTGCGCCCGACAGGGTCCATATGAGAAATTGTACCTACCTTTTGGAATGTAACATCTTGTACTGTATTTATGGAGGCAATAAACAATTTGAATCTGAATCTGAATCTGATTAGCTGGGTAGGGTATTTATTGATCTATACAAGTTCATAACTCTGGGTTGCACTGAACTATAATAAGCAAGCCTGACGCTAACCATCAATATTGCATAAAATGTTTAAAAAAAATACTTATAAAAATCTTAGCCCCTCTTATGAAAGCCTGGATCCGCCCCTACAAATGACTGATAAATATATCAGCAAAAATATCAGCATAAATACTGTGAACAATTCGATAGTGTTGAAAAATGCGTGCCATCATCATTCTAGCATTGTGCCTTGCTGTAGTGGCAGGTAAACATTAAGAAAATTAATACACTTTTCTCAGGACCCGTTCCTGAGAAAAAGAGTGTATGAGATAGTATAAGAGAAGATGTAACAGATATGTCTAGTTGAAATTAATATCAAATATGGCTCCTTAGAGGTGTAAACAATTCAAGTTGCTCAGTTAAAGAAGAAGAAGATTCAGTCATTTATGGTCCCTAGTTCTTTAGTCCCTCAATCACACGTAAATAAAGGTTGTCTGGAAGAGATCGCTATATTCATAATACGACATATTTTATGTATCATAAGTACTGAATTAAAAGCCCTGTATCGACTAGCACAATGTCCGTAAATTTGTGAGATTAAAGATAATTACAATTTATCTGTAAAGCATTCGGTTTCGTATATTTGGAGATAACGGAAAAAAATGTTGTGAGCAGGATTCAAACGATCGATATTTAACCAAACCGATATTCAGCACGATATTTTATTTTTTAGAACGATATTTAGCCGACCGAACGATATTTGGATCACCGGCACGAAGCACTAACCATCCTAGACAAAAAATTGTGTCAAGGAATCAATTTAAAAGAGTCCTTTTTATATATATTTTCCTTTAGTACCCAGAAACCAGCAAAAGATCGTGGGTGGATCTTTGGCTACCATCGACCAGCACCCCAGCATCACAGCTCTGCTGCTCTCATGGGATCTGATCACTTTCTGGCAGTCTTGTGGAGGCACCATAGTTAGCACCAGGACGATCGTCACTGCGGCTCACTGTTTGGTCAAGTAAGTTTGTAAGAACGATTATATACAGATAAATGTCAATATAAGTTTTTTATGTCTTTGAAAGACGATACGAGGAAGTCATTTGCTGAGCGAGCTAAGCATCACACTTGCTCATTACAGACAGTGTCGCCTAGGTGCACTGTTTTATTTTTTTTGTAAAATGAATGGAATAATATGTGCCGCCTAGTTTCTCGTTAAGTTATTCTCAAGATGGTTGAAGATTTGTGAATCTGGCATTAGAGTCATTTATTTTCATCAATGCCTGAGTGATTAAACAATTTTTATTTTAATTTTCTGTACCAGTCCAGTCAGGTGGCGAGTACGCGTAGGATCCACGTTCGCAAACAGCGGCGGGGTTGTTCACATCGTTGCTTTATTCATTATCCACCCCAATTTCAACTTCCCAACTCTCGACAATGACATCGCCATAGTTCGCACCGCCACCTTCTTCTCCTATAACAACATCGTCCAGCCCGCAATCCTCGCTGGCCCCAACTTCACTATCCCAGAGAGCTGGTTCTTGTGGGCCGCTGGATGGGGACACACATCAGTAAGTACTCGTATCTTAACATTCTTCCCAGTTGGAGTTTATAGCTAACTTTTGTTTTTTCTGAGCTATAGTGTTTGACCACTAACCTACCTTTTTTTGTGAGAGGAGTGGGGGGAGGGTTTGTTAAACTACTACCTTAACTGTTTGTGATTATGCAGCCAAGTGTGGGAAACAAACGAGGTCTAGAATGGAACTCTAATTGATAGCTACTAGAACACCATTTTAAAGCTTGTTGCCGATTTTTTGAGCTACTTGCCCGTGATACAGTTAAGGGTAGTGGCGTTGACTGGACAATTGCTAAAATGTCTTGCGGTATAATTGACAGGATAGGTTACTTAAAGGTTAATAATAAATATATTTCCATACAGAGTATCTAGCTGGTCAAACACGAGAAAATGTAGGTATATGCAGACGATAGACAAATTTAATCTTTTATTGACAACGAAATGTCGAAAACCTTATCTATCATCATGATTTCAAAAGAAACATATGAATGAGCTAGATGAAATTCACTGATTTTAAATCCATCGAAATCGAAGCATGTCGTCCTCCTCTGCTCTAAATTGTTGCGCCCAACAGGGTCTCTAATGTACTGTCATTTATTTCTACCACCTATCTACATTTAGAGAATGCAATAAACATTTGAATTGGAATTGTCACCAGGTACTAAAAATCTGATTGAATTCTTTATAACATGGTACAAACGGGCATAGAGGAATTAAATCCTAATTAAAAACCTATCTATTGCAGCCCGGTGGCCAGTCATCAGAACAGCTGCAACGCGTCGAACTTCAAGTCATTGACCAGGTCACTTGCAGACAACGTTATGCATTGATTTCCAAAACGATCACGGATAACAACTTGTGTGCCGGCTGGATCGATGGTGTTGGTCGTGGTCAATGCCATGGCGACTCCGGTGGTCCTCTCTACCGAGGCAGCTCAGTCCTGGTGGGTGTTTATTCTTGGGGTCTATCATGCGGTCTGCCTAACTTCCCAGGTGTTAACACCTTCGTCTCCAACTATATCGACTTTATTGTATCTAATGTTTAATTTAAACCTTCAACCACAATGCCGTGCACCCGCGCCTTCAACTTTGCTGTTTTCGTATTGAATGTCATTAAAAAAAATACTCAAATATATGCACATTTAATGATCGACAGATAATGTTTTTAACATTAAGCCCAAGTTTTGTACACTATTAATATGTAATAAAATATTAAATAAATAACCTAACCTACCATAATTAATGTTTAATTATTTCATTTCATCCTTTGTTACCTGACTACGGCAAAGGAAAGAGGAGGCTTTTTAATTTTGACCGTATTTAATGCATTATTTGAATGTTTGAAATGCCACTCGAAAAATAATTTTGGGATAACTATACTATTCTTACCAAAAAGTTCTCTGGAACATATTTTCTAGTAAAAATAATTTTTATTACATTATTTTCATAAGAAATCTAGTTATATACTGGCACAACTTCATCGATCTAAAAAGATAATATTTTATTGTGTATAGATATAGTTTGGTTTTATTGAACATCTTAATTCCAGTTTTATATGACTACTAGAAATAGTATTGACTAGAAACACGGCCTCTTTTTCTGGTAAGATTTACAAAATAAAAAAAAATCTACCGACTTCAAAAAAAAGGAGGAGGTACTCAATTCAACTGTATTTTTGTTTATGTTTCGTATGTGTGTTACCTCATAACTTCTTTCCACGTGAACCAATTTTGAAATATTTTGTCTTTGAAAGCTATTGCTATTGATCAAGATCTGATCAGTAGTTTTTGAGGTATCGTCAATAATGCGTGTTAAATACATTTAATCTGATACAGATTCCAAAGCTAACGCGGTAAAGTCGGTTTTTTAAAGCTTTGGTTGCGTTTAATTATTTTTTAATTATAGATTGCTTTAAACATATTAATACGCTGCGTTTGTTAATTACCTGTATTTGTTCATTTTGAATAGTTATTATTAACTAATAAAATTTAAATAGGTTAAGGATGCAAAAATGTGTTTAACTCATTAAGAAAAATTTGCTGGTATAGACTATTTTCCTGAAAAAAGAGATTGTGTTTTATGTTTGTATATTTAACATGTATTGCAAAATTACGAAACTATTTTTTTAACCCACAAAATAACAATAATTTTAAGCTAAAACCTACATAATAAACATTATTCATGTAAAACCCAAAATTTTAATCAAACCAAAATGTAACATTGCATTATTAATGTATTAATTAGTACCTGGATGACCGAGCCTAGCACGTTTTTTTTTTGGTTAATCCTGAAAACCCGGATAAAACGACGTTTTCTAAAAATGAAACCTAGCTAGATCGATTTATCGCCCCCGAAACCACCTGCATACAAAATTTCATGAAAATCGTTGGAGCTGTTTCCGAGATTCAGATTGTATATACACATATATACAAGAATTGCTCATTTAAAGGTATTAGATATTATTTAGGAGACTCTTTCACCTTAAAAATATCTTTACTTCACTTATAGTTAAATTAAATTATTACTAAAATCACTCACTGAGCGTGTCTTAAAAACTGTATATATAATATACCTATTGTTTTTTTGTGTATCATGTAAGTTTTTTATTAAAAGAGTGACACAGAATAATTTTTTAAATGCCTTTCCCTATGATATTTAACTCGAATCATAGAATAAGAAATTGGTCAAATATTATACTATCCCAGATAGAAAGAAAGCCAAAACGTATTTTTTAGGAAATGCGCAAGCCCCTCTTTCCCAAAATCTCAGTAAACTGTGCTCCTGATGGAAATCGAACTCAGGAACCACGGAGCAGATGGCATAGATTTGCCCACTGCGCAATAAGGTATTACATCCTAAATATAGAGTTATGATTTACCAAAACATATTAACAATAAAAAAACAGTACAGGTAGCTGCAAAGTATATAACCTAAAAATAATACAAAAACGATTGTTAAAAAAAAAACGAAAAGTCATCAATAGCAATAAATTTACTATAACCAATACATTTTATTGAAACTTTTTAAAATACAATGCCAGCATTGTATTTTAAAGAATTCTAGTACAACCACTTGCCAAGTTTTCTTTGGTTCAGCTATATTATATATCTTTGTAATCGAAAAACGAGACTGACATACGGTATTTAACTTCGTGCATTGAATTGTCATTATTTGTATATAATAATAATAGCATTAAGTGCAATAAGAAATAATTTTAGAACATTAAGATGTGACATAAAAATTTGGAGTAAATATTGTCCTTGATAGATATAATTAATAACGTAGAGTGTCGAAAATACTTTTCATTAAATACACTTGACATAATATCTCGAAAATGGGAATTAAATATTTAATTGAATAAACAACGGTCACGTTTTGTTAAATTGAAATGTATTGTGTTCTTCTTCTAAATTTTTTGTTTGCTATTCTATGGTGAAACATGTTATACACTATTTTAATAACCAATTGTACCATTTCATTTAATTTCACAATATAAAACAAACATAATAATTTATATTAAAAATAATCAGATATCAATTATCATCAGATTATAATATTTTCTGTGTTAAAAGTAGAAATACAAAAAAACTTACCGATCTCGCAACTCGCGAACTGTGTAACCCGCTGTTGACCGTCCGTCGAGGCACCATGCGCGCACGCAACTAAACTACACTACTCCACCACAGCATCCCTGGGCCGTTGACCTGTCTCCTTGGACCTCTACAGAGCTGTTCGTGTTTAAAATCTATTAAATCACACAGAACAATTAATTTACTTGTACGGCTATTAAATATTTTATATTTCGTTCATGATTGCTGGCCTTGACTTATATATCTGATGAAAGTGATGGCTTTCTCTAAATTCTACGTGGTATATAACCTGGAGTGGGAGGGTTTGAATGCATTTGTGTGTTTTGTTAATAAAGAAAAGTTCTATTTTATTATCTGAAACAGCGAGCTAGCCAACAACTTTTATCGCTTTGGTGACGAAGGCTCTCTCTATTTAACGATACTAGAGTTACTGCTGTAAGCAAATAATTTTGTCCGGTAAACAAAAATTTGTCATATAACTAAATGTTACTGTTAGGCTTTATTAATAAATAAAACTCAAAACCTGTTTCAATTTAAGTAACACTTCATACTAATAAACCGCACTCAGTACTTGAATAGCAGACTTATAGAAATCTATAACTGGACTTTATGAATAACATAACATAAGATAAGCGCTTTCACACTCACAGCCCCACACTAAGTTCAATGACTTGCGTCGTGGGTTTCACATTCACAATCCACCACCAGAAACACAACATTTCTTTAGGGGAAAACTTGGGTTCCCGCCGGGAATCGAACCCGATACCCCTGCTTAGAAGGCGAACGCTTACCCAACTGAGCCGACGAGCAGTTCAATAACTCATATTGGTTTATTCATAAAACTTAAGCAAGCGTCAAATCAAGTATTTTTTTTTATAAATAACTGGTTATCAGCTGTTAAGTCTTATCTACTATCTTATATGTATAGGTATTTATTGTCAAAAGGGATTTGGAGAAGAAAATAAAGTGATAATTTAAGTGACAATGGTTGCTAACCAACTTTAAATTGTTATAAATCCTAAAAAGTTATTCAAAATGAAAAAAGATAAAATAATCCTAAAAATATATTTAAATACCTATTCAAGAATTTTTTTAACTCAGTTCTACAACTAATTAAAGTTGATCACAATATTGTTATAGTGTCTGGTTGTTATCTTGCCATATTTGCCATATTCTTGTTTTATTATTGTTATGTCTCTAGAGACACTCGCAAGATAAAGACAAATTGATTGACGTAAGAATCATCAAAATTGGCGTATGATCTCTAGAACGACACAAAGAAACAAAAAAATAATAATACATATATAGACTGATAAACACATTACCCTCCTTGTTGTCGCGTAGTCGAGCAAAAAAGAAGTTCCAACATAAACATTATTGTGTTTTTAATCATATAAATTCTTGTTGTATGTATTTAAAAGTAGCATATGTGTTATTCCGGTACCTAAACTATCTACATTCTAAATTTAATAAAAATCGGGTTAGTCGTTACGGAGATATGTGGTAACAAACATTCGAACACACACACAAACTTTAGCTTATATAATATAGTTGAGCCCCGCAGCTTCGCCCGCTGATTATGATGATGATGATTAAAGAAGCCTATGTCGTGATCCAGAGTATAAGCAAACTACATTCCATTGAAATCGGCTTAGTATTTACGGAGATACTTGGTAATAAACATACACACACACAAGCTTTCGGATTTATAATATTAGTAGGATAGGATATGATTAGTAGGATAGGATAGGATTAGTAGGATAGGATAGGATTAATAGGATAGGATAGGATTATTAGGATAGGATAGGATTAATAGGATAGGATAGGATTATTAGGATAGGATAGGATTAGTAGGATTAACAAGTTATCTAAGATAAAGTCCATCTAATAATGAAAACTGGGCAGGTTTCATCAGCTCTATTACAGTTCTTCACCAGGACAAACAGTGTAGCGTTAGTTCATCGACATCGGCAGGCTATATATTAGCATTCAGGTAAAATTTACTCGTCTCTGTATTTTAGGAGCTCACAAACACACAAACATATATCAAGTGTTGGTATTCAAAACGCGTTTGGCGAAAAATGCGCGTACTTTTGTCGATATTTCTTAGATCAGTTTGCGGTGTTATAAAACTCTTAATTAACGATGCAATACCGAACTAATTATCAAATAAAAAACTAATGATGTACAGGAAAAATTTAAGAGTCGTCACGTGACCAAAATGCCGGATTATATTTGTCATTATTTTATTCAAATTATAATATCGGTATTCTATCGTATACATTTTGGAAAGTGACAAGACAAACTGTCAAAAGTCATCCATATATGATTGACATACCTCCAGTTCGCTCGAAGCGTTTCGCTTCTACGTTTATCATCCGTACTGCGAAGGAGTGGAACTCATTGCCTTCGTCTTTGTTCCCCGAACGGTACAATCTGGGTGTCTTCAAGTCGAGAGTGAATAGGTACCTCCTAGGCAAGCATGCTACATCTTAGGCCGCATCATCACTTTCCATCAGGTGAGATTGTGGCCAAATGCTTGAATATCAAGCATAAAAAAAAATAAAAATAATAATAATAATATACTCATTGTTCCCCGCGATTTCGCCTGCGTAAATAAAAAAAAACATCAAATCAAATATCGAATCGAATTGTAAATCTTAACCATTCTTGAA
This sequence comes from Lomographa bimaculata, assembly GCA_948107665.1. Classification (NCBI taxonomy): domain Eukaryota; kingdom Metazoa; phylum Arthropoda; class Insecta; order Lepidoptera; family Geometridae; genus Lomographa; species Lomographa bimaculata. Next base: position 16,239,384 of record OX403605.1, read on the forward strand.
TTCAACTAACTCAAACAAACAATTTCATCAACGTCGGTCCAGCCGTCTAGGTGGGGCTCATTCACATACACATGTCCAGAAGAATTATATAATAATATATAAAAATTAAGTATAAACTAAATTATATATACTGTTTTGCAGTACTAGGTTAACATTAGATTTATTGTAGTGTATTGTATTGTAATAAACACCACTAACTTTGTTCCCGTAAATACATAGGTATAATTTATCAAGTTAAAAAGTAGTCTATGTGATAATCCTAGGTATAATCTATGTACATGCCAAATTTCATCCAAATCCGTTCAGTCGTTAAAGCGTGAAGAGGGAACAAACATACTTACACACAAACTTTCGGATTTAAAATATTAGTAGTCTCATGAAGTTTTAACACTAAGGTGAAGTAGAGTTGCATGTAGGCTCTCAGTAATTAAAAAAATTATGGGGCATCGTTGTCACTTATATCGAGGCTAATGATAAACAAATGACTTACGGTTATTAAGGTTTCTATATCTAATCTAATAATTAGGACGTTTATTCATATTTAATAGGAATCATTTACCTACCTACCATATTGATACATCAATAAAAAATAATTGATTTTCAGTGCTACAGTATTGAACATGCTCGATAGCCTAGCAATAGGGAATACAGAGGAAATTCTGCGTGAGAAAAAACTAAAAAAAAAAAGATTGTTCGACCAGAATGCCTTCGCGCTCCTACCCAGAGAGGCACTAAAATTGAATTTAGGGGATGATTGGCCCCTTGGATCGGTCTGCCTTTTTGTAAAAGGTTTTAAAATAGTTGTCTGGTGGACATATATAAAAATGGAGCATCAGAATTTACGTGAAGTTAAGTCATTATTTTGAGAGCTTTAAAGCGTCTGTAAAGCAATACGGCCGACGGAAAGTGTCTGGGAGTATTAGCTGCTATTTTTAAGGATATTGCCTAAAATATACGTAAAAATCAGCTTGGAGAATTTACGTGAGGTAAGTCATGTTTTTATGTACCTTGATTACCTGATACCTGAAAATTGGCCGTCTAAGCAAGCTAACAGGAAGGCATGCGTTCTTAGTACGTACTAACACTACTCAATCGTCCACATTTCGTTCGTCAGAATATACGTGACGTCTGTTGGCCCTGGGATCTTGGACCATTAGATTTCTATCACACCTGTGTAAAGTATGTAGCTTGCCTAAAATATATTTTATCACTCTTGACTTGAAGACTTCCAGATTATACTTGTTGTCTTGATTATTGTCTTGTTTGACCACTATCTGACCTGATGGTAAGTGATGATAAGTATAAACACTTTCACTCACACAGCCCCACACTAAGTTCAATGATTTGTGTCGTAGGTGCCGGAAACATTCACATCACACCCACAATCACACGAAAACGAGAAACACAAATTTTCCTTGAGGAGAAAACTTGTGTTCGCGCCGGGAATCGAACCCGATGCCCCTGCTTAGAAGGCGAACGTTCACCCAACTAAGCCAATGCGTCGTTCAAATGATGTGAAAAACGAGGATGGTATTCGAGCTAGATCAAAAAATCAGAACATCGTGTGATTTTGGCTAAAGATTTTAATGGTGAACTACTTATCCAGGTTCGAGAAAATATCTACCACCATTTAAGATACCAGAAGGGCAATTCTCGTAATTTTGTTACAAATCTAATGACACTTGAATGTATCGAAACTTAATTTTGAATTGATCAAGAATCGGTATTCTGCTCCCATAAATACTTAATCAAATTTAAGTCTAGTATCGATTTAGTCTATTGTCTGTCAATTAACAATCTACTCGTTGCCACAGAAAAAATGTGACAGTAGATCAAAAAAATACTCATATGTCATATATTAGACCACTATCTCACCTGTTAGCTGATGTATAAAGTTTATGGTTGGTAAGGTACGCTAGGCCTAAAATATTTTTAAGGATAGGTGATGGAGCACCGTTTTATGAGGTATCAAATATTTCTACTACGGTAAAGAACCAACTAACCATGTGTAAAATGCCCTTTTATCATGAAATTCATCACAATAATAGTACTTTTACCGAAATCTTTAAAGTTCTAAATATTTTAGGATATTAAAACGCACCTTACTGCCGCCCTCCACCATTGAACATTTTAAATGGATGTTACTTTCTTTAAAATAAAATGTCCAAACATAACAATAAATTAGATTTATTTCTTTGATTTACACGATGTTTCAGTTATGTCTGTGTTTATACTCATCATGAACATATTCTTCGCTACTTTCTTGATTTTCATAGCTTTCATAAAATTTACTATGATTATGAACTTCGTCTTGAGTCTTACCAAATCGTTCATTATGAAACTCACTGTAAAATTCAATATCTCGTCCTTTATCCTTTTCTTTTGAGTCATTTGTTTTAAAATCATCATAGTATACTGAGTCATTGTCTGTCTCGAAGTCTAGATCACTTTTGCCAAATATTTTATCAAAGTCTTCTGCTTTCTTATCATATTTACTACCAACTTCGTTTCTGTGGAAGAAACTGTGCAAACCATCAACAACACCTCTTTTCAGTCCGTAAACATAATCAGTTATACCTCTTAAGAGCCTTTTGATTCCATTTTCTCCGTGTTTCTCTTTTTCTTTATTTATATGTATGTAGGTAAACGTTGTTTTTATCTTCTTATCGATTTCATTATTTTCATCACCTGTATTATTTTTAGGATTCTGATTAATGTTTATACTGATATTAGCTATGTTCATAGGTTGGGATATACTATAGTTAGGAATAATCGGTGGTAGTGTTCTATCGTCTGGTATGTCTACAATGTTTTCTGTGACTTCGTAGCTGCTTGATGGTTTGGGAGATAGAAATTCTTGATTTGTTATAGTGACCATTGGTGTTGTACTTGTGGGGATTGAAGAAGCTGTATATGATCTTAGAACCTGTAAAGTAATAAATGCCAATTACAATTTTACCATCCAAACATTTTATAGAACACAGTGTCCGTGCAAAGTTGTGTTAAGAGTCTTAAAAGATCTTCTCACAATAAAATTAATTGAATTAGGCGTTACTTTTCGGAAATCCATAACGACAAAGTTAATTTATTATATTTAGTGTTAATCCCGATAATTTTGTTAGGCATCAAGTAGGATGCACCACACGCCCGCCCTAACGCCGCGAAAGTTAGTAACACTAAATACTAAATATTATAAATCAACTTTGTCTTCTCACAATTGTTAGGGGAAATGTTTACCCTGTAAAAATAACATGTATTATTGATGGTGCAAAAATCAAAGTAAAGTCAGAGTAAATCATAGATCCTCAACTTACTTATATGAATAAGAAATCTAAGTCGCAAGAGTCGATCCTTAATCGTGAGTCGAGCCTCACCATTACGAGCCTTATCATTTATAAAGTATAATATTGTGTCAAGCTCACGATCAATAATACGAATACTAAGCAATAAGAATATAATTTATTTCGTGAAGCGTATTTATAACATACGATAACTCGTTATTATAGTTCTGTCAGTGAGTCTAGGATCCCGCACTAGGAACAATCCTGTGTCGTGGGTTACATTCCCTTTCATTGACTTGTCAAGCCATGTGGCATAAATACTGATTTAAATGTTAAATAACTCACCAAACAAAATAATACAAATTTCCCACCCATCTTCAGAACACCCAAAGCACTAACCGGCGTATAACCTCGAGGTCTTCATTTAAACTGAGTCATTGCAACAACAATTAGAGTCAGGACAAAAACTATGCGGGCACAAAACAAATAAATCGATTTGTTTCACTTTTTATTGGATTTAACTTGTCCGGGAACATGATAGACGTGAGATCAGTACAATAACTTATTTTTAAATTCGTATCTTGCTTACGTTAAGTAATTTTAGTTGGAAGAACCTGAATCTCACAACACAGGATTGCCTAGTGTGAGATACAGTGGTCACTGTAATAATTACTGTTGCTGACGTCGTGAACCAATTCCTAAGTGTCCTAGAATAAGTGTAATATCTAAGATTTTTTGAAGAATAAGTATTATATTATATTAATTCGTGTTTTTTAAATATATGTTATGTCTAACAGGCCACGACCCAAAGGGATAGAGGAAGTAGTTAGGTCATATCTTTTACTGAAACCTCATGCCCTCTCTACCAAATCATTTTATTTCCCGTTTTTCCGTAGCAAAACTTTGTTTTGGCGTTATGGTAAAACTGTGACTATACACGAAACAAACCTATCAATTCTAATCTTCGTTCTCAGATTGAAAAGACACAAGTCCGAAAATTTCACTTTAGAACCCACCTTTTACATCCTTGCTATTATATTATAGAACTTTTGAGAAGAACAAGGAGATGATGACTAGATATTGCGTGCGGCATAGACTTTTCTTCTACCAAACTTTTCTATGTTTGTTTGTTTGGATCACTACTTTCACATTACCACGGAACATGTTTACGATGATGACGAATTAGTCTCTTATTCAATAAGCAAAAAAACATGTCGATCTATTTCTAATATGCTTGATCAAACAAGCAGATATAAGCTTTACAAGAATTACAAAGGTTTGAGGCAATAGAAGTTTTAACCCTTCAGGGAGGAAGGATTTCTAACGAAACCATTACACACTGCAATAGTCACTTTTAATATTTTTATATGACAATTCCGAAACTGTCTCTGTCTAATGACTATACCGTTGGACTATTTTAATGAAGCGTACTAGTGAGAAGACTTTAATAACTTGTGATACTTTCAAGTGCAAGGGGTGAAACCGCGGCGTGCAACTATTATTATAAGTTTTAAATTAAAACTAAAACGGGAATTAGCGTGACTTACGCGTTGTCGATGAATAATAATGCTAATTCCCGTTTTAATTTTAATGTAAAAGTTCAAAATGTGCGTGAGTTTTTATCAAATTATTATTATAAGCTCGGATTCTCACGTCTATCAACTTCCCGTACAGTTAAATCAAAAATACTAAATGATAAAAATACTAACGATACAGGTTTTTGTTTGCTCTTGTATAGGAAATTTAATGAAATAAGGAGAGAAGTGCAAACTGTTGTATTTATAGGCAGACAGTGATTCAAAAACCTTTGTGTGGTTTAAATAGTTAGGGAGCGTGAATCATGCTGTACCCGGATGGAGGTAACATACACCTACAATGATTTTTACATTACGAGTATTGAACTACTTTCAAAATACTGTACATTCTGATGACGTAGTTATTTGCACGTCTCCCTTCCATTCAGAGGGTATCGGGTTCGGTACACAAATGTGTTTCTGGTTCTGGTAATTGTGTGTGTGATGTGTATGTTTCCGGCACCCAAATCACAAATCTTCAAAATTTGTGCAGAGGTGCGAAAGCGTTAACAAAAATTGTTTCAGAGTTCAAGCTGATGTTATAAATCTGAAAGTTTGTGCGTGTCTTTTGTTCTTGCTTCACACAGGCTGAATAGATTTAGATGAAACAAAATAAGCAGTATTTATACCCAGAATTAACGCATAGGCTACATTTATCCTGATCAATAGACAAGAAAAAGTATGTTACAAATATAATTCATTACTCATTGGCTTCTAGTGATAAGGCGTTATGACAGTATAAGTAGTTTGTCTTGATCTTGTAACGTGTACCAATATAAATAATGGTATAATATTAGACGTAGTGATGTCAACTACTGACAAAATGGTCATATATTCAATTAACCTTACCTAACACGGACTTCGATAAAGTGACTCGAATAACATACCGCATTCATCAAACCTTATGTCAAGCACCAGACGATGTTCCGGCCTCTATTTTAAAATCAATATCAAAACGTTTTGTTCTAATGAACTTAATAGAGGTGCTCATCAAAATTACTGAATCAAATTAACAAAATTTTTGAAGATAGTTTCCATTCCTAGAAGAAAATGCTCGATCTCATTTAGCCTATCAGAAATATAATAGAGAATATTAATATTATTAATTTGTTTTTTAACTTATAATTACTACATGTTGTAATGCAATTACGTTTTCTTGCTTTGTATCTAAATTGTAATATGCTAAAGTTCTCAAGATATTATGTGACACTGTAAATGGTTACGGCTTCCCCCGAGAGGCATGTTAGTTCCTTCTGTGAACTTTGTACATAGTATACATCTATTGTTATAGTTACGTTATTAGTTTCTCTATTTGGTCAACAAAACATTTTGTATTTAGTAATATTGTTAAATCATGTCTCCCTGGGATCCTTAGTTTAGCCAAGAACAACTCTCTGTGTGTTCTCTCTGTTGTCTCAACAAAAGTGTAATTATATGTATATATATATATATATATATATATATATACTAGCTGCGCCCCGCGGTTTCACCCGCGTTGATAATGATGAAAAGTGATGATGATGATGATGATGAAAAATAGATGTTGGCCGATTCTTATAGATACCGGATAAGCACAAAAAATTTCATCAAAATCGGTCAACCCGTTTTGGAGGAGTATGGCAACGAAAACTGTGACACGAGAATTTTATATATTAGATATATATTAAATAATATATGTAGTTTATTAATAACATTGTCACCTATGTACTTTTGATAAATATGTGTATATTAATAGTTCTATTCTCTATTTATTTCTTACTTTTTAGTGTACACCTCCGCCAGATGCAGTTCATTATAAAATGTATATCCATGCTAAGATTATCTGGATGAAATTGATTTATGCGATAAGACCGCCTATTGCGAAACTTCTTTAAAATTTATTTTTTTAGTTAGTTTTTTTAATTAATAGTATTTGTATTGTATTGTATTGTAACTCTCTACCTGTGAGAGAAGGCCGCGAGTTCCAGCAGAAGGATCATTATTTTCGATCGAAAAGTAAACCTAAAAGTCAATGAAGAGAACCAACTGTCCGCTGGCGTTGTTGGTAACGCGTCTACCTGAATCGGGAACCAGGTTCGATTCCTGGTGGAAGCACAAGTTATCTCTCCAAGGGATTCTTTTGTTTGAGTGCTATTATGAGTATAATTTATTTATTTATTTACTAGGAAGACCAACAGCTGAAGCCAATTAATGGTCCTCACGGATAGAAACAATATATTTTACTAATTAACGCAAACATGACATTAACGCATTGTTACACAAAGAAAAAATAGAAAAGATGTAACAAAATTTCAAAATTGAGTAAGTATATACATCCAAATGAAGACAATAAACAGAATATTGTAAATAATTTAAACAATTATTTAAACAATTGAGTCTAATTATCAAAGAAGTCGCTACTAAGCAGTATGATAAGATAAGAGTAATGATTCAAGTATTCGTACTTAGCGTGGGGCTGTGAAGCTGAAAGCATTTATATTTATGTTGAAAAGCTGTAAACCCTCTAAAAAATTAATAAAACTACGACAAACAACTGGGAAACTGAAAATAAGGACAGTATCAGATACTTATAAAGGGATCATGGGAAATTATGTAGGTATTAAGTGTATCTAGGTATCTACAATAATAGTTTAAACACATACTGCAAAGGAGTGGTATACCCTGCCTTCGTTCTTGTTTCCCGATAAGTATAACTCCTCTTCAAGTCAAGAGTGAACAGGTACCTTCTAGGCAAGCATGTCCCACCGTCGACCGCATCGTCGCTTTCCATCAGGTGAGATAGCGGTCAAATGCTAGCCTATTTGTCATAACAAAAAAAAATATGGAAAGCATAAAAACACCGACTTCACCGCTTTATCTCCGGAACCCTTGACCAGATTAAATGAATCAAATACGAATTATTGCGGATAAATCAAAAACGACCGGTCATATCTTGATCAAATTTAAATAGGACCACATAGGAAACACTAGCTTAAAAAAATTACGGGCATTGTATAAACAAAAAAATACATTCGAATTGCGAAAGTACTTGTTTTTTTTTATTCGGTTTAAAAAAAAGCAAACACCGATCAAAAATTATTTTTATGCTCGAAAGGCAAGCATATGACCGCTATCTCACCTGATGGAAAGTGATGATGCGGCCGAAGATGTAGCATCCTTGCCTAGAAGATACCTATTCGGGGAATAAAGCGCGGACAATGAGTTCCACTCCTTCGCAGTTCGGATGATAAACATAGAAGCGAAACGCTTCGAGCAAACTGGAGCTATGACATATAAGTATGGTACGATATATGAGTCACAACAATAAAAAAAAAATTAAAAATCTTTGAACAAGTAAAACTCCCATTTCCTTCTTATGACAAAGCGAACCTGCCAATACAGTGAGTCAGCGTTTCTCGTAAAATGCAGAGAGCACAAAACTGTGGGCTTCTAGAGGCCGCAGAAGGGTGACCACGCCGTAGGACCTCTATTATTATTGAGCCACAATATCTTGTTCGCTGCGCAAAGTAAAACGCATTATTCATACTTTTTGAAGTCAAACTTCTTATGGGCTTTGAAATTATGATAAATCTTTTTAATATAAAATAAATTAAAATTTAGACACAATTTCCAAAAATATATGAGTTTAAGTATTTTTTAAAATGTCAGTTTGTATTAAGAAAAAAAAAACAAATAAAGAAAAGAAAGAAAATACATTTATTTCACAAAAGTAACTTAATATTAAAAACAAAAATATTTACAATAATTTTTATGCCAAAAAGGTTTAACTCAGCAATTATGTCGAGTTAGAAAAGAACTCGACGATGGTTTTCAGTTAAACCTTGCAATTAAATAAGACATAAATCATATATATATAAATAATATGTATTATTATGTAAACAAGTTTAAAGTATACAAGTTACAGATTTATAAAAAAATGGACACCAGAATTTTGATGAAAAAAAAACATAACGTATAAAATCAGTTTAACAATGTAATGAACGCACTGATATTAGAAATGCGAAAATGAGTTTGTTAGTATGTATATCTGTCATACGTTTAATTACTCTACTACTAAATATTGATATTAATGTAAATTAAAATTTATCTCTGTAATGTTTTAATAGATTTGAATTAAATTTAGTGTCTAGATGTATTCCTAGACTTCAATTCCTCCAAAAAATTGGCTCAAAAATCCCAAGACACTGGGCCCGCGGAGAACGGGAGCTCATTCTATTTTTTTTAATCTATTAGAGCGCCTGGTTGAGGCGACGCGCGACGCGAGAACAAATTGTTGGTACTTATTTGGCTCAACGTATTAGCATTGCAATTCAGAAATAAAATATATAAAAAAAGATACCTTTTCCAAAGAAAAAATAATATCATGGACACTCTCACCGCAATGTAGCCTTGGGATGCAGGATAATGATCTAAAAGGGACGGACTTTTTTAATTGCTCTTTTATTTGTCCAGCCATTGCATCCACGTGTTAACCAATTTATAAAGATTTTGTGTGGAGACGTGCTTCAAAAAACTTGAACATGGTCATAATAAAAGGTGCAGGTACCATAATTCTTTATTATTGTTATTTATTAGCAATTGGAATCAAAATACGCGTTATTTTAGTATACCTGGTATGAGAGTTATAATTGAACTGCCCGTTGGTTAAGTTGGGTGAGCGTTCGCCTTCTAAGCAGGGGTATCGGGTTCGATTCCCGGCGGGAACACAAGTTTTCTCCCCAAGGAAAATTTGTCTTTCTGGTTTTTTTTTTTTTTTTTTTTTATGTTGAATAGGCAAGCATTTGACCACTATCTCACCTGATGGAAAGTGATGATGCGGCCGAAGGTGTGACATGCTTGCCTAGAAGATACCTATTCACTCGAGACTTGAAGACTCCCAGATTATACCGTTCGGGGAACAAAGACGCAGGCAATGAGTTCCACTCCTTCGCTGTACGGATGATGAATGTAGAAGCAAAACGCTTTGAGCGAACTGGAGGTATGTCGACCATAAATGGATGACGTTTAATAGTTTGTCTTGTTGTTAGATGGTAAAAAGGGCATGGGGGAATTAAGTCATGTAATTCCTGTGCACACTCTCCAAAATGTAAGCGATAGAATACCGATAAGCTTGCCACCTTACGTCGGTGACCGAGACTTTGCAACCTAGACTCGATTAGCTTACTGTCGCCAATGAGTCTTTTGGCTCGCCGGTCAATAGATTCAAGAGTCTCTAACTGGTACTTGGCGGATCCATCCCAGAGGTGACCGCAGTACTCCATACACGATCGGACTTGAGCTTGATAAAGGTTAAGAAGCTGTCCCGGAGTGAAGTACTGCCTGACCTTAGCGAGGATACCCAGTTTCGTAGCGGCCAGTTGTGCTCTTGCTTCTATGTATGTGCCAAAATTAAGGTTCGACGAAAAGGTAACGCCAAGAATCTCAAGCTTGTTCGCCATCGGTATTGCTACATCTTGGAAGGTCGGAGATAGATGGAATGGTCTCCGTTTTGCAGAGAAGAGACACGCCTGTGTTTTGGTAGTGATTGTGTGTGTGTGATGTGAATGTTTCCGGCACCCACGACTCAAGTCATCGAACTTAGTGTGGGGCTGTGAGTGTGAAAGTGTTTATGTTATGTTAATTATTCTACATGCGTATCATCATCATCATCGTCATAGGCCTCTCAGATTGCATGCCACTTAGCACGATCCTATACCTCTCTCATCTAGCTCTTGCCACCTGCTCTGCACGCGTATATCACGCTACTGCTATAAATGCAATTTTTTTATTGAAACTGCACTTTTGTTTACTTTGCCTTCAAAGCAGCGAGTATCGAGTTCGATTCCCGGTGGGAACACAAGTTATCTCCTTAAGGGAAATTTGAGTTTCTGGTTCTGGGTGTGATTGTGTGTGAGGTGAATGTTTCCGACACAATTCATTGAACTTGGTGGGGCTGTGAGTGTGAAATCGTTTATGTTTAGCTCTATAAACGCTTTGAATTTGAATGTATGTTTGTCTACACGCTATATCTACGGCTGAATGGATTTGGTAGACATTTGAAATGTACATAGCTTATGCCCATGATAACCATATATGTTTTGAGTTGATTATCGTGGGTGAAGCCGTTTAGACAAAGCTAGTATTATTTGAATTTGCAAAAAATAGCAGAATTAAACATTGCTTGTGTAGTTTTTCAAATTTGATGTAGAGATTGTTTTAATAGAAAAGAAGTTCAAATGAACAATCTTGTTCCAACTACTTAATTATTTATTTTAATTAGAGTGTGGCAAAATCTATTTTGAAAAATACGAAAAATACCCTTGAAGCCCTTTTTTTTAATGACTAAGCAAACTTTTGACTACAATTGCACCTGATGGAAAGTGACGATGTAGTCTAAGGTGGAGCACGCTTGCTCAGTAAATACCTATTCACTTTACTTTTCAACACATACAAATTGTACCCTACGGGAAATACAGATGACGGCAAAGCGTTCCATTATTTTTCCTTCCTTACCATTTAATTCTTTTTCCTTACTAGAAAACAGCTGCATATTATCACCAAACATTGCTACGAACACTCTCAATCAAGTCAAATTTAATAAAATCTAAAACAAATTTGGTTAAGCTTTTTGTAAGCTACAATTCCACACAGATTTATTTATTTATTTATATATTTATTTATTAGATCACCAACATAGTGTACATCAAAACATTCAAAACAGCATCATCTTAAAAATTTCAAACCAAATGTCACTATATTTAAAGGTGAAGACTACATGCATATGAATTTTAATTTGAGCGAATAACTTATTACACCTACCTCTTTACAGATACACATGTTAGACCAGTAACACGCCTCTTTTTGCGTCGCTGGTTAATAGAATAACTTCCACACACACTTTCGAACTATAATATTAGCGTGATGAAGTATTTTACAGCACAGAGTTTAGAAAATGACGTCGATAAAAACAGACTTTTACAAGCGTATGTTTCACACCTGTTGAACATTAAATTTTCTGGTTGATTTTTCATTTGTTTCCGCTTGACCTAGAGTCCTCTTTTTACGAACTTCTGGCTCAATGGAGGATATTTTGATCAAGGGTCTTTTAAATCTTGTTATAGGTCTACTTGACTAAAATTGGATTTACCCGATTGCGCGAAACAATATGGGTAATGCTTATCAGCCTATGTATATTTACGAGTTCATTTTTTTTATTCTAGTAGGCAAGCATTTGACCGCCATCTCAAATGCTGGAAAGTGAAGAGTTGGCCGTAAATGTAGCATGCTTACCTGGAAGATACCTATTCACTCTTGACTTGAATACTCGCATATTATACCAAACAGGAAACCAGACGGCCGGCAATGAGTTCCACTCCTTCGCCATACAGATGATAAACGTAGAAGCGAATTGCTTCAAGCAAACTGTGATGGAATATGGTCGAGAATAATAAACACGCTAGTGAAATAATTGCTGAAATTTTGATTTTGTAATCTTGGCTACAGATTTTTCGAAATATGGCATAGGTGAATTATGTATTTTGAGTAAAGGGTAGCAAGGCAACCACGAAAAAATTTTTTAATCTCCGTGGTTTGAGATAGACACATTAGAGCAAGTAAGAGCAAATATATATGACTCTACAACTGTGCATATCCTAAAAAAACTTCCAGTAATGTCAAGCATAATATAATAAAGAAATATTATATTCAAAACCCAAATCATCTTCGTCTCTACTGTCTCCGGAACACCATCTGGAACACCATTTCAAAAATCTTTTTTTACAATCATCTCGGTCAATAGACTTTGAACTTAGAGTAGGGTTGTGATTGTTAATGCGTTTGTTTTTATTTTGTTAATATCTTAGCCCGAAAACAATATACCCCATATTGAAAACCCACGCTGCGTGTCCAAGGAATTGTTCACGTAGCACATGCTGAATATATCTAATACCTTTAAACGAGCATTTCTTGTATATATATATATATATATATATATATATATATAATCAGGATCTCGGAAACGGCTACAACGATTTTCATGAAATTTTGCAAGCACTGGGTTTCAGGGGCGATAAATCGATCTAGCTAGGTTTCATTATTAGTAAACGTCATTTACCGAGCAAAGCTCTGTTATCCGGGTACTTTCTATTAATATGGAAACTATTGAATTTGTTTTTTTTTTTAAATCCTTTACTTATAATAACAATGTCAAAATGAAATCTTTATTAGATATTTAACACTATCGTTTGTACATGCTTTGTTCTTTGTAGCAGAATGGATACTGCTTAAAGATTATGTAACGTATTATTTACCAAATAGTAAAATATACATAAAAATGACAATGTTTTAAAGTATAATGTATTATATAGAATATTCTATGGCAATATTTTTTTTTTATGGTCGATTAGGAAGCATTTAACCACTATCTAGAGCCGAAGATGCGGTCGAAAATGTAGCATGCTTGCTTAGAAGATCCCTTTTCACTCTTTACTTGAAGGCTCCCAGATCAATTTTTAATGTATTATTAATTTATTTGAACAAAACATCTAAATCGGTCCAAATACGCCGGAGATATGAGGAAACATACCTTAACCAGAAAAAGTGTATATTCAGGCCTCCTCCTGTTTGGCAAACTAATACTCTACCAGCAGAGTCATACTTATCACCAAGTATAAAATCATGCCAAGTATACTAAAACGTGTATCGGCTGTTATCCTATCTATACTTAGCATGCTTACCATCCTCGACCACATCGTCACTTAGCAAGTAGTGGTCAAATAGTAATAGCGAAATAGTGGTCAAAAGCTATCTTACCAACAAAATGTAGTGCTAGGCAAATTAGCTACTAAAATATTCATTGAATCTGTTAATTTATATTCGGTACCGCTATGTTTTTGAATTTGATTTTGACTTATTCTGTAGTCCAAACTTAGGCCACGATAATAATCCCCCAAAGCGAAATAACTTTATTCAAATCCTAGAGAAGTACGGTCAGCCAGACAAATAGATCCACAAAATCGCCAGAATGTGCTTTAATTGTAACATTATACTCTGCAAAGCAGTTTCAACTTTATAGCGATAGTGTTAAAACTTAAATTGTCCTAAATAACGTACAAATAATAGTGCGAAATGCAAAATTATAATATTTCACAAAGCAAAGCAGTTTAAACTTTATAGGAGCGTGTTAAAGCTAAAGTTTGCCTAAATGTGGTGTAAGCATTAGTGCGAAAATGAGAAGCTAGAGGTTATGTAAACGTTATTTACCGAATTGCTTTGTCCATTGTTTGGTCTGGATAAATATGAATTAACATTACAGCCGTTGTAAGTATTGGTTTATTTCTACAATCACGTATTTTGACTATACCGACGATTGTATTTGAATAGTCAAATACAATAGTCGGTATAGTCATATACAAAGACAAATGTCATCCAGTTGGTGTAGTAGTCCGTAGGTATAGACCTACGGATTACTACACCAACTGGACGACGTTTGTCAGTTTGTTTTTTAATTTTTTTGTATTTATTTCTTCAAGAATTAAAAGCATCTTGCAGATTTCCGTTGACATGACGAACAGTGGGTTTAAAATCGTTTGGAAAACAGATTTTGTCTCCGACTTAAATATCTGTCGTAAATTAAATTAAAAGTCATTCAACCGCATTATTACTACTCATTTACATGAAACACGTAAAAAAAAACAGCGATAGAAGAGAAACTTTTGTATTAAAGGGAAACATTTTAATTAGTCTTCACCTCTTTTCGTCACACTAAAAGGTTGCGGATCAGAATTTTAAAGCCAGATCAGATGTTTTACTTCCAAAGATATCTTACAATTTTGACTTTTTTACTGCCTCTACCAGTCCTATAGACCGGTAGAGCTCGACTCGGATCGCTAGTTAGCAGTCGACGTTCATGTCACTAGAGTTCCGGCATTTCCGTTATAACGAGGAGATTCGAACATCGTCCAGGGATAATTGCATATATTATCTAAAATTAAAGCTGTATAACTGTATACAGCAAAAGAGCTTACTTTTTTTTTATTTATTTCTTACAATTAAACAATAATTTACAATACAATTGTATCGAAAAACCACTGGGTTTGTCTCGATACATCACTATGTCTATATGTCATGACTATATGTCACTATGTTCATATGTCAAGCACTCATGCTCACTACTGTGGGCAGCATGACAGTTCTGAATAGCAATGCATAAATACATTGAGCTAAATATGATTGGATAATATGTATATTCAAAGTCTTCAAGTCTCTTAGAACAAATAGGTATCTTCTAGTTATGCATAAGAGGGTTTATTCCTTTTGTCTTCTCTCTCGCTCGCACATTTCAATATTTTTAATAAATACAATTAGCTACGTGTGTTTTTGAAAATGTTTTCAACCAACTATATGGACGTTACTACAATTAATGTTTTAATCTACCATTCGTTTTTCCTATCTTTAAGTAAAACGAAGAAAGCGTGAAAATCTCATTTAAATTTGGGAACTCTGTTTTTCTTTTTTTTTTTTTTGTGACATGCTAGTGTTTGACCACTATCTCACCTGATGGTAAGTGACGATGTGATCAAAGCTGGTAAACACACTAGACCTGGAATACGCAGGCTCTCAAGGATAACTGCCGGAACACCGTATTTGGCTTGGCGGCAGACTTTCAACTTGATGGTAATAAGCTACTTTGGTAGCCAGCCAGGCGAGCAACTCACAAAATGCTCTACCACCTCTCAAATGTCACCTGATTAGCACCACCCGGGGACCACGTGTAGGGAGTCAGACTTAAGGGGTATCCTCCTACGGACGTGGGTGACTCAGCCCCCAAAATCTCAAATCTCAATCAAAAAAATTTTCTCATCTTATTGAAGGATATGATAGCGAAAAGTAGTTTGAAACATCCTTGTATTAATCAGAATGTAATGTTCATAATTATAGCTAGTTAAAAAACATTTTTCAAAACACATGTACATAATTGTATATAGTAAAAATATTGTGCGAGCGAGAGAGAAGACAAAAGGAATAACCCTCATAATCAACTGCATCATCACTTTCAATCAGGTGCGGTCAAATACTTGCTTATTCAGAATTTAAAAAAATATGTTTGTACAAGCATTTGCAGTTCTTTTAGGTACTCTAATGGCTTATTCCCAAACCAGGTCCAAAATGATTCCCATCGAGGTCCAAGGTTTATATTAAAATGTTTTAGGTATTCATTTTAATTCCCACATATAAATGTTTGATAATATCTTATTATTTTGGTTCATTATCTTATTGTATATCACCCATAAATTGAATATTTAAACTGACATAGATTATAATTACAATATTAATATAGATCATCTGATCTTCTTTTGTTGTATGCTGAATAGGCAAGCATTTGACCAATATCTCACCTGATGGAAAGGGATGATGCGGCCGAAGATGTGACATGCTTGCCTAGAAGATACCTATTCACTCGAGACTTGAAGACTCCCAGATTATACCGTTCGGGGAACAAATACGCAGGCAATCAGTGCAACTTCTTCGCTGTACGGATGATGAACGTAGAAGCGAAACGTTTCGAGCGAACTGGAGGTATGTCGACCAAAAATGGATGACGTTTGATAGTTTGTCTTGTTGTTAGATTGTAAAAAGGGCATGGGGGAATTAACTCATGTAATTCCAGTGCACACTCTCCAAAGTGTAAGCGATAGAATACCGATAAGCTTGCCACCTTACGTCGGTGAACGAGACTTTGCAACCTGGACTCGATTAGCTTACTGTCGCCAATGAGTCTATTGGCTCGCCGGTAAATAGATTCAAGAGCTTCTAGCAGATGTCTTCTTTGTAAGCGCTCTGAGGATAGCGCTTTGGGCAAATTTATTACTAATTACAATAATATGTTATCTTTGTTTATTTTATCATTTATAATGTAGCTGCGTGCTGTTCCATTATAAATAAATATATACATGTAACATGTACAATAATACAAAAGGTTTCAGCCCATGGTAAAGTCATTGACAAAAATGAGCTTCCTAAATATATTGAGGGTCCGGTTCTTAACCGTTGAATAAGTTTTGATGGATACCTTGAGGAAATATTAAAAAATCTATTGCTCAAAGCAATTAGCTCAAAGTTGTGCATTACAATTGGACCTTTAAAAATGTTTTTTTTATTTTGACTTCGCAATCTTGTGCTAAAAGCACACACCAGTGTCAAGTAATTAGATATTTCAAGTGTATATTAAAAGTCTCAGTCACAATTTAAGTAAAAGAGTCAACGTCCTGTCATAGTCAAGTCATGCACTAGTAAAGTAGTAAAAACTTACTAGAACTTCTCTTGGAGTTTTTGAAGCGAAGGCGAAAATCACGTTTTTCAACTTTGTACGATTTCCCTGCACTTATGCACGTTAACTAAGTATTGACGGTTATTAATCCAGTATTATTAAACATTCAAACTCGAAGAATCATAGGTTTTGGAAAATTATACAAAATTAAGAACGCTATTTTTTCACTTTCTCAAAACTCCCTTTAAAAATGTTCAAAGCAACATTTCGTCGTTGTGCGTGCAAAAGTCGCTATGTGTTTTTTCGTGATATTCGGTTTTTTATGAAGTTTTAATCGGTTCCCTATTGATTCGACTAATATCTTTAGCCCTAAAATTGAATCGCATAAAAATTTGACTCCTAATATTAGTTACTACTAATCATCATTACATACAATATCACTGCCCCTATTATCACTTGTCAAAACCGAATATCACGAAAAAACACATAGCGACTTTTGCACGCACAACGACGATTTGATATATATTGCCGTACACATTCCACCAGGCTCCACAGAGTAAACAACACAACAATGTATATTGTTATAGCATGGAATTTATTTAAATAAACAGCACGTTAGTGCACATCAGTTCATTCAGCAGAGAGAATAGATCATAAACGCGATGGAGTGGCGATACACTGATTGCTATTCTGTCAATACATCTATGTAATCACACTAATATTATATATACAAAAGTTTTTGTGTAAGTATATTTGTTTTCTTTTCACGCTGTAACGGCTCAACGTATTTGTATGTACATACAACAGATAGGTTACTTTTTAATTTGAATTACGCGGGCGATGACGCGGGGCACGGCTAGTAAGTAATCCTTACTAATATTATAAACGTGAAAGTTTGTATTTATGGATGTTTGTTACTCTTTCACGCAAAAACTATTGAATGGATTTTAATGAAACTTTACAATAATATAGCTTATACATCAGAAAAATATATATAATGTATAAAGCTATAAATGTATAAAGATATTGTGTGAATTGTACTAAATAAACAAACAAACAAAAACAAACAAACCAAAGCATTCACACTCACACCCCCACACTAAGTTCAAAGACTTGTATCGTGGGTGCCGGAAATATTCTCATCACACACACACACACACACATTACACCCAGAACCAGAAGCACAAATATCCCTTGGGAAGGAATTTGTGCTCCTGCCGGGAATCGAACCCAGGACCCACGGCGCAGAGGGCACACACCTGTCCACTGCGCCAACTGGGTCGTCTAAATATAACGAAAAGCAGTAGGAAAAAATATATAATATACGTACATAATGTATAATGTATGTTAACCATTTTGGTGATAATGGCTTACACAAAAGAGAAAAAGAGATAGATATAATTGTTGTCGCGGGTATTTTTGTAGGACTATTTTAAGATAAACATTTCCATGTATAATGGAAATATTTATCTTAAATAGTCCTACAAAAAAACCCGCGACAGCAATTATATCTATCTCTTTATCTCTTTTGTGTAAGCCGTTATCACCAAAATGGTTAACCATAAATACAATAAAAACTGATAATTTATTTCTAATGCAATGGCTGAACGGATTTGGATTGTGCATAGCTTATACCTATAGGATTAACACATAGGCTTTTTTAATTGTAACTTGATCAACGCGAGCAAAGCCGCAGGGCAAGGCTAGTATATTATATATTTAGTAATTTGATCGACTTTGATTATTTTGTAGTTGCAATCTTTCAGTCTAAAATTAAACGGTCCTCCAACATAATTGTAAACATTTAAATGTCAAATGTATGATTTTGTATTTTTAAGTCTACGCAACACCGGACGAATTTGGCTCGAACAAATCGACGCGGCGCGGTCTCCTCGCCATACAGGTATCGCCATCCACTTGCCTTCAGTAGATCGGTGGCTTTTAATTTTTGCCAAAGTTGTGCTGGGAGCAGCTATTCCCAGGGAGTGTGGTGGACATAAGAGAATTTGCTCTGGAGTGGTGAGTTGCCAGGTGTGTCATGTCGCTAAGCCTTTAGATTGAAAGACGAGTAATTGTAAACATTGGGCCCGCGTGACTTGATGAAAGTTTATGTGCACTCTATGAATTCTTTAGTCGATGCTCGAGAACTCCATAAAGCTCGGTAGGTTGAGCACGGGATGAGCTCAGAATGTAGATTATTCGTTATGCTCGCTTTATGACATTCTACAGATATGTCAAGGGTTTAAGCAGCTGCTTTAGATACACATTTGCTGGATTCTGTAGCTTAAGCAGAGGAGGACTATCTTAGTTTTAGGCTTATCTTAATAAATCTGGGAATTTGAGATATGTGGCAGTAAGGAAATGTTCATAAAATTAATACAAAATTAGATATATTTTTGCGTGACCTACAGCTTTTATATCTATATATATAAATTAATTAACGTGTTCGTTTGTCTCTCTAAAACTCGAGAATGTCCGGACCGATTTGGTAATTTTGATCTTGAAATATTTCTGGAAGTTCTAGGAAGGCTTAAACGGTGAGAAACATAAATAATAAGTAAAGGAAAATACTAAAATACAACAATTAATTTTCTAATACAAACTGTTTCTACTTGTGAAACATTTAATGTTTTTCCTGTCGGTACGGTAAACTAGGGATGTTCGATCTCTTTTGAGTTTTTAGAAATAAAAAATAGTGTCACTTAGTTTTCAAATATTTACTTCTAGGTGCGTTCAGAAATTTGTCTGTTTCATAGCTGTAGTATGAGATCCGATCTTTTTGGTCTGTTTTGTTGAAATACAAAACAGTTCAGTTCCAGAAATAAAACAGTGTAAAAAAAAGGTATCAAAAAAGGTAGATTAAGGTAGGTTGGTCGTCGACAAAAGAAAATCTTTTTTTTTCTATATATATTATTTATATATACATTTACATGAATTGAATTTTGTTAGTCTCAGAAAACTGTAGAATGGCTGAACCGATTTGCCTAATTTTGATTTTGAAATATTTGTAGAAGTCTAAAAAAGCTTTCAAAGGTAAATAAATTGCAAGAAAATTTTGTAAAAACAACTATTTTATTTTCCCATCATTTTTCTAGTACTAGTTGTGCCTCGCGGCTTCGCTCGCGATCGTCAAGTTAAAAAGTAACTTCTGTGTTAATCCCAGGTATAAGCTACGTACATTTAAAATGTCATCCAAATCCGTTCAGCCGATACAATGTGAGGTGAAAATAAACATACTTTCACACTTACACATTTACGCAAACTTTCGGATTTATAATATTAGTGTAATTCCACCAGATTAAGGAATTCATTCATTCATCATAATGAACTGTTTAACAGTGAAGATGCGCGTAGCTTTTATTTTGCATAGATTGTGTAATATCAACTTTCTTTGTTGGCTCTATCCAATAAAAGAAAGTTTCGATTTACGATACTTACATCGCGCCGGCTCGATCACCGATAGCAATCTTACTGATCGTGTAAAGCTGTTAGCTAAGCAAACTGCTTTCCCAAGAGTTTGTGTTAGTAATTTGCTTGTAAGCATTTAATGTAATAATGTATACATACATTATGAACAGCCTGTTGACTTAGTTGGGTGGCGTTCGGCTTCTAAGCAGGGGTATCGGGTTCGATTCCCGGCGGGAGAACAAGTTTCTCCCCATGTAAAATTTGTGTTTCTGGTTCTGGTTGTGATTGTGTGTGTGTTTTTTTTTTTTATTTGCGACAGGCTAGTGTTTGACCACTATCTCACCTGATGGTAAGTGACGATGTGATCGAAGCTGGTAAACACACTAGACCTGGAATACGCAGGCTCTCAGTGTGATGTGAATGTTTCTGGCACCCACGACACAAGTCATCAAACTTAGTGTGGGGATTTGAGTGTGAAAGCGTTAAATTACAATTGTAATATACGTTGTCTCCAATTAATGAAGATGATATGTAATGAGACCGAGGATTTGGGGTATCATGCCATGGTGAGAGTAATAGCGTAAAAAAAGTAATTCAAAAGTAAAGTGAATAGGTATTTACTAAGCAAGCGTGCTTCACCTTAGACTACATCGTCACTTTCCATCAGGTGTGATTGTGGTCAAAGGTGTGTTAAGTAAGTAAAAAAAATAAAATAAAATATGGTATAGTTTTATTTCTACTATGGTAATAGGGAATGACACCCATGTGGCCGTGTACATTTCCCGCCTCAAGCGATAATTTTTTAACCGACTTCAAAAAAGGAGGTTCTCAATTCTATTTTACGTTTATTTTGTATGTAGGTACGTTACTCGATAATTTTGCTTATTATGAATCTATTTCGATGTTTTTTTTTGTTTGGTAGATTATACTTTGGTCCCATATAAATTTTATCGAAATGGATCAAGCCAAAACCAAAATATAAGCGGTGAAATCTGTTTTTTAAGCTTTGCTTGCGTTGAAATCATCCTTTCTAAATTTACTACTTTAGAATAAAATTTTATTTTAGCAAGTTTTTTTAAGCTTTGCTTGCGTTGAAATCATCCTTTCTAAATTTACTACTTCAGAATAAAGTTTGATTTTAGCATAAGCATTTGATATGTATTTGTTAGTTCAATTTGTCGCATTTAATCATAGCTTTAAATTACATTAATTGTAACTTCTAAAACCCCAGCGTTCTAATTATACAAAAACTTTAACGCTAAATTGCTCACATCACAGCCAAGTTGACCGGAAATCCAATAAAACAGACGAATCGGAACTAATGGTGGGATCGGAACTTCTCGGAACTGACCGCGTCCTTTGTTTCCGACTGATATCACGTTATCGGAACCGTGCGGGTTCCGCCTGTTAACATGTATTTTTGCATGACCGGTGACGGGAGCTAGCGGCGAATTCGGTAAGGGTCATTGAATTTAATTCAATATAAACGCTTTTACACACTCACAGCTCATTCAAATTCAAAATCGATTATTCACATGGGCACCAAAGAATCACTCATGAAAGTTAATGGCTCTACTGCCAGATTAGCAAAATTACAGCCATTTCGAGAAGAGCCTGGCAAAAAACTCAACGGTGCATTTTTTTTTAACACTAATACAGTACAGTAGTTTTTTAGCGCGATTAAGTCCCGAGATATTACCTAAACTATGTGTTCGAATCGTGAAAGTTTAAAAATTACAACTAATACAGTAATTATATTAACCTAGGTATATCTGTTTTATGTAGTCGCCAGAAAGCGCTTGTGCAATTTGCCGCCATCCTTGTCATTAATGTAGTCATTTGTTTTATAATAAGCTTTCTTTATTAATGCCCGTTTTATAACTGATTTAAACTTACCTTACATACCTGTGTGATAGTGTTCTTGAAGGTATTAGCACCAGAAATATGTTTGACTTTGTAACTACTTCCTTTTGTGTTTGCGTCCTATGGTCTTACATGACATCGGCGAAATTGTTGTAGCATTACCACAGAAAGGCATAAAATTTTTTTCTATGTTTGTGAAAATCGGTGCAGCTGTTTTCCAAACAGGCCGTCGGGTTATTTTAAAAAAAATCGGATTTGATTAAAGTTCTTATAATATAAAACTTAATAGTACCAAACATTTATGAAAAAAGGCCTCATTTCTAGTTTTAGAAACAAAGTAAAAAAGAACCTCACGAAAACAGCGCGACACCTCTCCATCCAATTTTCCACCGTAACGTACCCCTGAGTTGCCATGGCAACTATGCAGCGCGCGCAACCTAGTCCTACCCTAACCTTCGTAGCCGCCGGTCGCTTCGAAAAAAAACTTTAAAAACATTCGATTTGACATTAGTGTTTTGGTTTTTTTAATGAGTTATTTTCGGCCAGTGCGCTTGACGTTCTAAATTTAAATGGTGGATGCAAAGCGATGGCGGATGAGGTCAAATGTGGCGGGACGGTAAGTAGTATGAAACCTCCTGAAAGTTTTGTTCCAGGGATGTTCTTTTGAGCCGGTATCTGTGAGAAGTAAACATTTGGCGCATCTATTTACATTTTGGCTTGTGTTTCATTTCGTATTCAGCCAATACTTACCGTATCAAGATATTTGAACACATATTATTATGTAAGTAATTAAAAAGTTTAGTTGACGTTTAGAGACGTCGCGTCGGTAAATTTTATTAGTATTTCTTATAGATAACATTGTTTTTATCGAAGAATACATTGAGGTTTAAGAGTTTTACAAACAAACAAAGCTTTCGTCATTCATTATACTTTGGCCCAACGGATATGAATTAGTACATAGTATGTTATAAAAATGTAATAAATAAGAACTTATAGACTACAAGAATTTAAATGAACGTGGGGTGCAAATAAAATAACAGATAGGTCTCTTTCTTAGGTCACTTTGTATGACCCGTTCATTAAAATCTTTGTAGAACTATACACAATTTAAACAATTGACGTACAATGACATGTTAAATATTTAAAGAACCTAGATTAAGATACCAGAATGTGGTAAAAGCCCACAAAGCCCCAAAAATAAGTTATGATTAAAAAAAAAGTTTGACGATACGACCTTAAAAGAAGTTACTATTTAGATATGTAATATATGCATAGGTATATCATATAATATTACTGTTATATTTTTTTTAATATTTACGTAAATTATAAAGGGTATATGTAAGAATAAGAAGGGAGAAATTTCTTCAACAGAGTGGATATGCAATTTGATATGTTTTTTTTTAAATAGGATAATACAATGGCTCTACAAAATAAAAGTATTCACTCTCACAGCCCCACACTAAGTTCGATTACTTGTGTCGTGGGTGCCTGAAACATTCACAACACCCACAGAATCACAACCAGAACCAGTAACACAAATTTTATTTGGGGAGAAAACTTGTGCTTCCACCGGTAATCGAACCCGATACCCTTGCTTAGAAGGCGAACGCCACCCAACTAAGCCAACGGCAGGATAGTGTGTCAGTTGTAATTAAACTTGCTAGGTATGAAGTATAATAAATGTTTGTAGGTAAGTCGTAACTAACCTACCTTAATTGTATACCTACCTACTTTATATACGTCATATCCCAATATTAAAAATCAAAGGTTAAATAAATTATGATACATATTTCACAAAAAAAAACTGAGTCGTGTAATACCCGTTATAATAATATGTAGGTATTTCATTTTAATGTATTTAAGAAATGACAGTTACGGTGGTTGGAAAGTTCAACTAGCATTAGACGAAATACCGCAATTATTTACCACACAAGTCATATGAGGCATTTCACGAACATTTATTTATACTAGACTAGCGATCCGCCCCGACTGCGCCCGGGTGTGATAAATGAAGAACCGCTCGACCGATTTTGTGCAAACTTCACATAAACCATCTACTAAATAGTCCGAACAAAGCCTAAACATTGGTTTGGATAGGTGAGCCCGTTCTTGAGTTAAATTACAACGAAAAGTGGCATTGATTTTTATATATATAGATAGGCAAGCTTGTCTTACAGGTATTTAACTTGCAATGTAACTATGTTTGTTCGGTTCTTGCAACTCAATTTTGAAGCAGATATCTTCAACCGACTGAGCTGAAAATTTGTATTCACGTTTAGTTTGGATGACAATGCATGGTTAGCTGTGTGACGTCATTCTAAATCTAACATAGTGGAACACAAAAAGGCGGACAAGTTATTTTTAATCCACTTTTACAATAGGCTTGCTGAGAATAACTCGAAAAATAAGACGTTACTCTAAATTCAATACGGTGGACTTCTAAAAGCTTATTTTTAAAAAGGTTATAACAAGTAGCTTATTGATCTTCCACTCATCACATCAACTTACAAACAAATGGACCTCGGGTCTCACAAAAACTTCTCGAAATAAATGTACTGATTAATATAAACAAACGTGGATACATTAATATGATTACTAGTTGCGCCCCGCGGTTTTACCCGCGTAAATCTCGGACCTGCGGGAATTCCGGGATAAAAAACACCCTGTTTTTTAGCTACCTCTATATCAAATGGAATTTTTAGATAGATTAGTAATAGGATAGTGTTACAATAACCTTAGTCACGCGAAAACTTGAGAACGATTTTACCGATTTCATTCAGATGTATAAGGTACTAGCTGCGCCCCGCGGCTTTGCCCACGTAAGTCCCGGACCAGCCAGAATTCGGGGTTAAAAAGTAGCCTATGTCCTTTCTCAGGCTCTAGACTATCTGTGTACCAAATTTCGTTTAAATCGGTTCAGTAGTTTTAGCGTGAAAGCGTAACAGACAGGCAGACAGAGTTACTTTCGCATTTATAATATAAGTAAGGAAGGATGGTCAACGAATAATAATTAATAAAAAAAGCTTTTGTTTAAACACCGCTCAAAAAAGTACCTATTTTACTATCAAAAAAATCTAAACTTTTATCAAAATGTATAAATGGTCACCAAATTACGTTGGATAAATGATCACCCAATTAGGTTTCCTAAAATATTATGAAACAAATATTTTTTTTCGTATTATAAATATTTTTGTATTAATTATTTAAAAAAAAACCTTAACCTACTGTTATTCGATTCAGTTCTGTCACAGGAAATTTTATTTAAGGAACCGTAATTTGGTGACCATTTATCCATTTTGGTAACCATTTAGCATTTTTGGTGGCCGTCTAAATTATACCCATAAAAAAATGGTTGTCTGTAAAGTCGGTTTACGGACGATAATTTTACGTGATAACGTCATAAGAAAACATCGAAGTTTAGGCCGATCGTGCCTCTCTATCGCTTGTTCCGCACTCTCGCTTACACGCTCAGACTCAGGCGGAACGTGACACTTTTTCGTGCTTGCAGCCGGTGTTCATCGATTTTGAAGACGTTATCACATCAATAATAATGATTTATTATTATTAATTATCCATCGACAGGCGAGCAAAAAGGTTCATTGGCGATGATAAGCTAGTATATAATAATATATATACTATGAGTACCAATTTCACTTACCAATGTTGAGTTATTGGTGAGTCATGTCATATACGTGTAATGTTATATCATGATATAACACGAATTAATCAATGAATATGAATATGAAAATACATGTATTTTCATATTCATATTCATATTCATTGATTAAAATCTATAGTAGTAATATACAGGTTTATTTTTTTAGTACAGTTCTCTATAGACCCTTTGGGGCACCGCAAAAATCTTAGAAGAGAGGAGGACTGCTATAGGTTTTGTTTACAGATAAGAAAGAAACATAAATAGTACACAAGAAATATTATATAAGTGTTGTGTTTATTAATTTTGTTATAGTATTATTCGTTTTAATATTATCACTGAAAATATTTATTATTATTCTCTTTATTTATTATTTAAAAAAAATGTTTTTTTTAACAACGTTAAACAATGCAATATTATAAAATAAAGAAAACTGTAAAAAACAATGTAAACCTAGTATGCCACTAGCAGCGGGGCAGGGCCCAAGCTACCGGTAGGTCAGTGCTGCAGAGTGCAGAGAGAGGAACCTCCTGACAATACGTGTCGTGTCTAGGAGTACTGCCTTATAATTATTACATTGATGTCAAAAAAAAAGGCTAAAATATTTATAATAAGTATGTAAAATTTTGACAAAATGTATCATTTAGATATTCGACAATTGAGTATTATGTTTTTAAGGTCAATAACTCATTTTATTATTTTTTTAACATTATATAATTGCTTTAATTTCTAATTATTTCCGGTTTTATTGTAGTATTATTTATTTCAGTTAAAATATACGTATTCACGTAAGTGTGGTTTTAAATATAGATATAATTTATAATATAATTTTAAGTGTATCTAAAATGATACTGAAACCACAGATGACAAATTATTTTGTGGTAAAACATTTCCCCAATACTTGTTTGTATTTGGAATTAATAAAAAAATAAAATAAAATTTAGGTTTACTACCTGTCATTTGTGGTTGGAATTCATAAAAGTGTTTCTAAGTTTTTAGTTTAATTAAACAAACAGACGAACGAGCAAACGCATTCACAATCACAGCCCCACACAGTTATTCTGTACATGTGACTGAACTCCTCCAATACATAATGTTTTTTAATTTGCGCGGGCAAAGCAGGTTCATGTAGTTAAAATGTAGAATTTATGTACTAAATCGTTTTTATTATTATTATTTAACATTAACGTCATTGTGATGTTGTAAGTGTAATAATTAATACTGAATAACTGATGTTTGAGGATTTTTTCCTCTATCGTCGTTGGGTTGTTCCCACAAAAGTGGTTGATGGAAAGCAAATATGCGGCCGAAGAAGTAGCATGCTTGAAGAAGAAGATATATATTCACTTTTGACTTGAAGACTCCCAGTTTATACAGATCGGGGAACAAAAACGAGGGCAATCAGTTCCATTCCTTCGCAGTACGGATGATAGACGTAGAACGAGCGAACTGGAGGTATGTCAACCATATTTTGATGACGTTTGATAGTTAGTCTTGTTGTTAGATGGTAAAACTGGCATGGGAAACAAAATGTAAGCGATAGGCTCGCAACTTTACGTCGGTGACCGAGACTCTGCAATTAGGACTTGACTAGCTTTTCATCGCCAATGACTCTTTTTGTTCCGGTCGATGGACTCAAGAGCTTCAAGCTGGTACTTAGCGAATTCATTACACAGGTGGCCGCAGTACTCCATACACGATCGGACTTAAACTTGATATATATTAAGAAGCTGCCCCGGTGTAAAGTACTGCCTAGCTTTTGCAAGGATACCAAGATTCTTAGCGGCCAGCTGAGCTTTGGCTTCGATGTTTGAACAAAGTTAAGGTTCGACGACAAGGAAACGCCAAGAAGCTCGAGTTTATTTGCTATCGGTATTGGTAGATTTTGGAACGTCGGAGACAGGTAAAAAGATCTCCGTTTAGCGGAGAAAAGACACGCCTCCTGAGTTTTGGACGCATTAAATTTAACCAATTTGGCATCGCTCCAATCGGCCACGGCCAAAAAGCTCGAATTCATTCGATCTATAGTTCTTTCTCTTTGTGACTGGACTTGTACCTCACCAGCAGCATTGGACACGTATCTTTCGACAACAGTGCTATTATCTGCATACCCAAAGATACCGGGCTTGAGCAGATCGTTAATGTGAAGCAAAAAGAGCGTTACCGAAAAAACCCTTGAGGTACCCCGGCATTAATTGCCATTAGATCGGACAAGCAGCTATCAACAACTAGTTGAATTGATCGTTCCCTCAAAAAGTCAGATATCCAAATACATAAATTGGGAGGTAACCCATAGGCTAAAAGCTTAGCAATAAGGCTATCGTGCCAAACCCTGTCAAAAGCCTTGGAAATGTCTAGCGGAACTGTAAATGCCTCGTGCGTGTTTTTCCAAGGCCTCGCTCCATATGTGAGTGGCATATGCAAGAAGGTCTCCTGTTAACGGGTCTGGCGAAAACCATATTTTTATTAGAGATAGGCAAACTTTTGACCACTGTTTCACCTGATGGCTTACCATCAGGTGAAACAGTGGTCGCTTACGACGATGTGATCGATGATGGAGCAAGCTTGCCTAGAAGAAACCTATTCAATCGTGACTTGAAGACTTCCATAATGTACTCATCAGGAAACACCGTCTCAGGCAAGGAGTTCCATTCCCTTGCGGTTCGCACAATAAAGGTGGATAATACCTACCACCTAGTCGATAATCTACATATATTTTTCCTCCTTGATATGAAATTGCTTAATTGAAATTATGTATTTAGTATTAATTAAACTACTGTACCGTGATTCGAAACCCAATTATACATGAGAGTAGCGTACTTGACTTCCTCCGAAATTGCCGTGCTGCGATTGGTCCGCCCGATCCGTTCGTCCAATCACCGTCGACTCCGCCCTTTCCGTTTCCCGTCAACGTCACCCGTCACCCCAGGTGGTGCGCTGAGCGCGATATAGCTTCATTGGCGTTTGGATTTTCATCCGGAGCGGTCGTAAGGTCGTACCAACACTTTACGAACTGCATCGTGCTTGTGAAATACTTACTTATTATAATTTTAAGAGTAAATATTTCAATAACGGGTAAGCTGAAGCTCATAACGAATATTAATAACGAATTCTATAACATTGTATGTACAAATTGTACCTACTTATTGGTAATTGTTATATTATAAGTAAGAATTATTAATATCTAATAAATTTCTTTTTAACGGTGTTACCGTTCGTTTTAGATATTTAAAATGGATAATAATACAGGTCTAGCCCCAACGTTGGATTGCAGGAACGAGACGTTTGCGCATTGAATCTAGTACCAGTACCAGTGACAAATAAGGATACAAAACACAGGAATGAGGAACATAAAAAGTGAGTTATTTTAATTATTTTACAAATAGCGGAAAACAAATCCCGGTTGAACGGTAACAATTAAAGTTACCACAAGTGAATCATCCTACTTACCCCTCGGGATCCAAACATTATGGTAATATACGGAAGAAGAGGGCAGCTTCACTTAATTATTACCGAACCTCACGAGCAATAATTTAGTTTTTTCTGTAAAAACTGCAACATGCAGCCTCACGCTCCACACCTAACTTGGTTTGAGTAGCGCGCTACTTTACACAGAAACTTTTTATTTTCCTTCCAGTTTATAATATTCGTTCCACAGAGAACATCGAGCGCAACAATATTTTTTTTTTGTAAATACGAATACTAGCAAGGTAAGATATATATAAATATAAAGCCAGTATTTAATATCGACGAACATATTCGAAAATAATTGAAAGTGTAACCATTGGCTTAAAAAGCTAGGGGTGTTACTACCCTCTTTATGGCCGAATGGAAAGTATTTCTCGAAACTCGAAACGCTTCTAGTCTTTTACGGTTAACAACCAACAAAATGACTAACTTATAACCTGCAACTTGTAAACTGTATCTTATATTAAGGATGAGGAAGTAACCAACAAAGAAAACTATGTACAAGCCCTACAAAAGGCGCAATTCCCCCTACTCCCATCGGGATAGGAGAGGGAAGTATTCAATATCTGAAGATTTCATGCTGAACAAATATTCTGACTAAAGAATGCTCGGGGCTACGCCCTACATTCTAAACATTCATAACTGTCTCTCGTGTACAGCTGTTACTATCAAAAGGAATTATTTACATTAATGGATATTTTATGCTGATCTAATATTCTGACTAAAGAATGCTCGGGGCTCCGCCCTACATTCTGAACATTCATAACTGTCTCTCGTGTACAGTTGTTACAATCAAAAGGAATTATTCACATTTATGGACTGAAGCCGATGCCAGATGGGCTGGTCCGGTCCTATCAAATCCGCACCACACTCGACAACAAAGTGCAAAATGATATACACGCATCTGAGAATATGAACAAGTGGCACAACATTGTCAGAGACAGTGATCCGCGGAGGGGGTCACGACCCTTGGCACTGAGGATATCAACGCAGAGAGAAGTCGGATCGAAGATGAATGGACGCAAAGAGATGACGGACTGAGATGGATGGATGCAAAGAGAAGACGGACTGAAAATGGATGGACGCAGAACAAAATACTATGATGAGAATGCTTGGGGCTCCACCCTTCATTCTAAATATTCATAACTGGCTCTCGTATGCTGTTCTAACTACATCGAGAAAAAATATTCACATTTGCTGACTAAAGACGCTATGCTGAACTAATAGCTGATCGGAGAATGCTTGGGGCTCCATCCTACATTCTAAAACTGTATAACTGTCTCATGTACATGAGACGTTCTTACTATTGAGACGAATTATTCATATTATTGACTGAACGTTGCATTCTGTATAAAAACACTAATTGGAGATTGCCCGGGCACCGCCCTACATTCTAAACATAAAGTCTTTCGTATAGAGCTCTTGCTATCGAGATTAATCATTGACGTTTATTGACGGATCGTTTCACGCTGAACCACAATACTGATTAGAGAATGCTCGGGGCCCGCCCTACATTTTACACATGAATTGGTCTCCGGTATACAGTTCTTACTATCGAGATTAATTATTCACGGTTATTGATGGAACATTTTACGTTGAACCAAAATACTGATTGCAAAATTCTCGGAGCTTCGCTATTCTAAACTTTCATAATTGTCTCTCGTACTATTTTTATCATCGAGATGGTTGTCAATTTGCGAATCTGGCAATTAACTACTCATTGGAGAATGTTTAGGGTTCGTCTGCCCTATGTATTATATCTACTGGCTATTGCATACTACTCTTCCTATCGATATAACTGTAAGCTTGCGAATCTGACGCATAAAGCACTAACTTAATAATACTAATCGGCCCGTGTGAATGAAATCGTGAATTAAAAGCCACGATTACACTTGTTGAGCAACTGCAAAATAAGTACACTCCACTCCAATCACTTGGCAGGAAAGTCGAAAGTTTCTTGGGATAATTCTATGCTTGACTCCACTTGCTGGTAAAAGCACACGGAGATGATTATGCAAAATCATGTTACATCATATTTCTAGCCAGTCCGCACCATCAATGTCATCAATTTCATTATGACCGAAAGGCAACGGAACTATAAGACTTCAAGTTTTCTATAGCATTAACAAGTATTAGCATCTGCAATTCACATTGAGCCATCAAGGTTCCCTTGAGTTCAATTACTGCGACACATTGTTTAACAGAACCCACTAGCACTGCAAAAGGTACGTCACAAAACATTTGACCTGAGCCTGCTCTCAAACTCTTTGAGAGGTAAACGAACAAAAATTTATAAATTGGAATATAAGGCGAAACAAAGAAATTTGATAAAACTTTAGCAGCAATTACAGACAAGGTTGGACCAAAATCGACACAGCTTTCTTGCTTGTCGCTTGGCTTTTAATGTCAAGGTTTTTGGAGACCGTCTAATGACATCCAACATAACTTTACCACTGTCGTTTTACGACATACAAGAATGGTGAATAACTTCACAGGCCCTCTTAACTCAGTTGAAAAATCACATTAACCGGTCACTATAATCATAACCTTGACGGCAACTCGGTTGAAAACGGAACCCTACCCCATATGGACTCGTGGTTTAGCCCTGGCAATCGATTATGATATCAAAAGGTGGACAAGGTTCGTGTGCTATTTAATCTTAGGAAAACGCTGTTTTCTAAGAGCATTACTGGACTATAAAGCCTTACATATGCAAGCAAATACTTGAATGAAGTCCTAAGCCCGAGCTGTTTCGGCAAATCAGAAGTATACTACGATAACAAGAGAATTACAAAACCTATTGAAATGGCAGATTATACTTTGCAACTTCAACACAGCATTATGAAAACCGACCGTGATTCTCGTGATAGTTCACGACGAAAACGTCATTAGGTCTATTTATTACAATATAATATATTTATCTGCATCTAGCAGACCATTTGTCACGTCAGAAAGCACATGCCGAATATGTCTTTTTAGGACGTCCGTGGCGCATAATTGTAACTGCAGGCTAACTTCGGTAATAGCAATGATGAATGTTTAACTTGATCTCTCTTGAACCAGAGCACTGGATTCTCTGATCACTCGCAATCAGAGACCTTCAAGTTTTTGTAGAGAAATGTACTGGAAGATTCGAGATACCTATGAACTATGTATATTTTTTATTTTTTTTTTATTTCACAAATTTATCACCTTCTTATTTTAATTTGTGATGGAGTAACCTTAACTTCCCTTGTTGGCTGGAGTATTGTCGTGGCGCGTTGGCATAACTACTTCAGTGGGATATTGTGTAACAAACATGATTATGTTGCGATTGGTTTGCGATATGTTTCAGTACATAAATTATCGCAATAAAGTAAGCTAGACTAGCATACACTCGTGAAATAATTGTGTCGGTATAGTAATGAACTGCCTAATCAAATCGATATTGTTATTTGGCCCACCTATGTTTACAAATAAAACCATACATATAGTTTTACAACACATACCATGACCGCAGACTGTATTGTATTGTATACATAGAATGACTGTTGTCTCAGTAGCATCATGAAGTGCGTAAATAAATCATCCTCTTGACTATATATTGGCTCAAGGAAACTGGGATATTATAGAACACAACGTGAGAAATCGCACCCTCTAATTTGTCACCAAATTCACATGAAGCCTAGAATGAACCTCGAACTAAAATAAATATATATTAAAGCTATTTTAATTAGTGGAATTTACTAAAACCATTACGATGTTAAGATAATTATGATGAGCACATATATAAATACCTACTCATTAATAATAGAAATACAGTGTTCTGGGCATATTGTATCATTTGTTCTTGATACCAAAAGTTATAACTTCTCTTAGTATGACAAAAATTATATACAGATCACATTGGCGTCCCCGTCACCACCAGGCGAAAACAAACACGTCTCTCATGTATAATTGGGTTTCGAACCACGGTACAGTAGTTTAATAGTGATGTTTTACCTGCAATTAAAACATTTATTAAACATACTTAACTGATTCGAAACCCAATAGTTTCTAATTCTGCCTGGTGTCATAACATGAGAAATCCAATGAAGCTATATCGCGCTCAGCGCACCACCTGGGGTGACGGGTGACGTTGACGGGAAACGGAAAGGGCGGAGTCGACGGTGATTGGACGAACGGATCGGGCGGACCAATCGCAGCACGGCAATTTCGGAGGAAGTCAAGTACGTATCTCATGTATAATTGGGTTTCGAATCAGGTAAGTATGTTTAATAAATATTTTAATTGCAGGTAAAACATCACTATTAATGCTTATTAATAAATACTTCATTTATTTATCAAAACAATTGTATTATAAGGAAATATAACAATGTTTGTGACGAAAATAAATAATAATATCATACCTGTTTACTTGATAATTCTTCCACGCCGCGCGCCGCTTATTACCTCTTTCAGGATATTTATTATACTCGTGCATTAAATTATCAACAGGCCAAAACAACATTTTGAAAATACCCCCGACGCGACGCCCCTTCTGGAAAACCATATAACACTCTCGATCAATTACACGATCTAGTTCCCCCATCTCTATAACATTATCGAACAAGCGGACAGATTGGTAATCGGCACCGATATCAAATCGTTTATTCACATGGGCTCCAAAATGGCATTCATGAAAGTTAATTACTACTGCCAAATTCGCAAAATTACAGCCACCTCAATAACAACCTGGCAAGAAACTCGGCAGATCATTTCTTCATTTTTTTTTTAACACTCTTAAATGACTCTTGAATGACAATTCTTATAGTTTTACGTAGGCACATGTTGGTTTTGTAACGAGATATTAGTGTACACATTTTTTATAGGAAGTTTAGTTTATGTTCTTTGAGGGTAGATAGATAGATAGAGCCTGGTAGAGATCGCTATTAGTGATAAGGCCGCCTGTTGTGATACTTTTCGTATAAGCTTGTTTGTTACCTTTGTTTTATCTCATCTTATAAAGTGGATCAATACAGTATTATCTATCTATCTAACTATAGATAAATAGATAAATTCTTTATTTGCACACCAAAAAAATAACACTTACAAAGAAATCTTAAATATAACATAGGAGCACAAAGGGCGGTCTTATCGCTCAAAGCGATTTCTTCCAGACAACCAAAGGGAGATGATAAAAATATTACAAACAGGGACGGTGGGTAAGAAAGGTTTCAAGGATAAGCAAGGCGAAACAAAGCATTCCGGCTCGTATTTTAATGTTATACTCGTATCTTTTAGATTGAGTTTTGTCTAAGCAGTCATTTATTTTTATACCGACTTCACAAAAAAGGAGGACGAACTCAAGCCGACAGTTTTTTTTCTAATGTGTGTTACCTCATAACTTCGTTCCACGTGAACCGATTTTGAAAATGTTTTTTGTTTGAAAGACGTTGCTTTCCAATTGGTCCCATTTAAACTTGATTAAGATCTGATCAGTAGTTCTTGAAATATCGTCAATGCGTGTTTAGAACATATAATCTGATCAAAGTTCCGAAGATAAAGCGATGAAGTCGGTATTTTTTAAGCTATGCTTGCGTCTAATAATTATACGAATTATATCCCTATCACACTGCGACTGTGCGAGAGTGTCTAAAGTTGTTATCAACGTAAATTTCAGTAACAGCTGAACGGATTAAGATCAACTTTAGTGTCTGTGTGTGTAGTTTAAACCTGTTAAATCTGAAATGTACTTATAATTTATTTATAAAAGCACATAAACACTTCAGCAATAGATAAGGCGATGTCGCTGAACTGAATGATAACGTATCGGAATCAATTCAGGAGCTTTTTTTCGGGAGATTTTTTGGTGGTCGTTAATAGAAACTCTGCTGCCTCTAAAATAACTTCACGTCTCTTAGTGTCTAAATAAGGTAATTATATAATAAGCTAATTCATAAAGGTAAGTATATGGTGCGAGCCAGATAAACACAAAATAAAATACATATTACCAGTTAATATATTAAACTTCCCACTACGTGTTTCTTGCTGTTTAAAGAGTGTATATGTATATATATATAATTCTGAAATAGGATGAACGGATATAATTCAGTGTACACCTGCCAGGATGAAGTTGCTAGCCGTGTTCTTAATAAGTGTGCAAATATTAGGATTGCTATACGCAGCACCTAGTAATAATAATTATTATTATTGGTCTAATCCAGAAGAGGGATGTTCGAAAGGATATACACCACACCGCGCAACGTATTCTTCTCAAATATTTTGTTGTCGCAACAAAATGCCCTCATTTGCATAGGTAAGTCTTGATTAATATTTATTAAAAATCATACAAGTGAACATTAATTTATATTGATTTATTTATATTTATTCATTCAGTAAAATATTACTTTAATGATAATAACTTCATTAAAGCCAATTTCTTTGTGTAAATAATGTAAGTTTAACATTAAAAAAGTCAATGTTTTTGTTGTAGTATAAGGTTAGGATATTACTTATATAGATGTAATAATATTTGTTTTTTCGAACTATTTTCTCGATAAATATAGCTACGGGCCAATTGCATAGCCAATATTTATTAAACAATAAAATGTTGAATACCTAATTTTATTCAACTAGCAACCTCTATATACTTAAATAAATTAAATATCAATATGAACATTTAAGGATAATAGTTTTTAATGTGTTTACATATTTTACATATCTTATTCATACTTTTTTTGACTTTTAAATTAGATTAAACGGTATCTGGCGTAGGTAAAGCTGACGATATATCATTCTTCATTCAACAACAATTAAGTAAAAAACAATCATTCAAAAACGGTTACTATATTGTATAGCTATATATATGTATATGGTACATGGTGCTGGCCCTGGCTCCTTCTGTTTGAAACATCTCCTTTTTGATACATTTGGTAAACATATGGTTTTTTATTTTCCAGTTACTCCAATTAAGGTAATCCTGCCATCTTTATGGAGACCTAGACCCGGGAGGAGATTTTGCCTGCAAATGGAGGAAACTTATAGTTTTATATTATTTAATCAGCATGGTGATTAATATCTCTTGAAAAAGAAGATAAAAGTGGTATCATTATGTTACAAAAAAACCTACAAAACTGCAGTCCAGTTTATTATTTATTTGTACTCAGTTTAGATGAATCATTAATACGGTTCGAAGCTCAAAATGTGATAATAGGAGCAATTATTAATAAATATTGTCTTTGTGTATTTTGTCTATCAATTTATTCATTTATCTGTATAAATTATAAAACAAAATCGTTGTTTTAGCTGATTTGTATTTGATAAAAAATATCTTCAAATTAAATACAGTATGATAAATTTTAAGTTTTATTTCTTATATACTTTGACCTCTAATTTAAAATGTCAAACTTCTAAAGAAAGCTTTTCTTAATAAGATCTAATACAATACAAATACATGATATTATATATTTAATATTATACCTACTGCAAATTTAATATAGCGATGATTTCCATTTGTTATATATAAAAATAATAAAATATAATGTTTATAATATATATATATTATCTTCGCCGTTATCTTATGATGTCGGCGAAGCGTAAAGGAGGTTAAAGATATTAGCACCTTATGTATGTATGTAGGTATGTTTGTTCCCTCACAGCGCCTATATTAGTCGCTCGCCCCGGTGTGAGATCTCGTGTATACTTTGTACCTAATATAATTTATACGCAAATAAAGTTTAAAAAAACCGACTTCATATCTTCGGAATTCTTGATCAGATTAAATTAATTTAATACGCATTAATAAGGAAAATTCAAAAACTACTGGTTAGATCTTGATCAAGTTTAAAATTAAATTAATTATTATTTTAAATAGGACCGCATAAGAAGCATCAGCTTTTCAAATAAATAAGAATCTTGAAAAAAAAACACGGAAATCACACATGAAAAAAAATAAAGTCGAATTGAGACTCTTTTGAAGTTGGTTAAAAAAAACGATCAAGCTGTCAAAAGCGCTACGCAATGAGTACTAAAATTTACTTACAATTGCATGTTTACATGCCTTCCCAACATATACGATATCATATTATGTAAAAAAAAACAAAATAGAAAAGAGCCCACACTGGCTGCGTTTCAAGATGTTTAATTAATAGCGATACACCGAACCCTCCCTAAGTCGGATCAAAATGGAAGATACTAACGGCCTCGTACAAATTGAAAAGCTGAAAAGATCAAGTCTTCCAATATTTCAATTTGCGAGTGTTAAATCGATTTCGATTGAAACCACCGGAAATTATTAGCAATGGCGGAAGTGACGTAGATATTTCGAACGTTTTCGTTTAAGAAGTCTATTAATTCCTGTTACTGAAAGTTTTTTAATTTTTACCCGACTGCGTGACGCAATATGTTTTAACATAAACATAAACGTTTTCACACTCACAGCCTACTATACTATGTTCAAAAAAAAAAATCACTGCGTTGACTGGGTCGTTGATATGCAATGCAATTAAAAGATAATTTAAATATCGTAAGTAATACACATACCTCAGCGTATCGCGCGTCTGACTTACCCTGATCAAGGAAAACAAATTTGTTCGGAAGTTCTAGTCGTTTATTTATTTTATGTAAGTACTAGCTTTTGCCCGCGGCTTCGCTCGCGTTAAGAAGTATTATTATTAATTAGGTATAGATCCCCTATTTTATCCCCTTGGGGGTAGAATTAATCAAAATCCTTTCTTAGCGGATGCCTACGTCATAACATCTACCTGCATGCCAAATTTCAGCCCGATCCGTCCAGTGGTTTGGGCTGTGCATTGATAGATCACTATGTCAGTCAGTCAGTCACCTCTGAGTTATATATATTTAGAAGATATTCTAATATTATTATTGGTATGTTATGTTTATGTAGTTTAAACAATGTATTTCTATTATTTTTAAATCTATTTCATTCAGTTATCGCACCACCATCCCTACATTGTCTTTTCGTTTATATTTCCATCCAAAGGCAGACAGCCGGAAGAGATCGCTCTTAGCATATAGCATAAGACCGCACATTGTACCTATCTTTATAAGTTGTTTCTCTGTAAGTTGTATTTATATTTTGGTGTCAATAAAGAGTTTTTGTATTGTATTGTAAAGTAAGTCGAAATTTTGTACGTGGTTTAAGCTGTATACAACATAAATTAACAAAAACAACTCCTTCAGACCTTGCAAATGAATTTTGTCACAAGTAGATACAGTCTTTTATAAGAACTTCGAAAAACAAAGGTAGCTGGGCCAATTTCTGGACATTTATTTACTATCTACAATAGCTTTTCCGAAGAACATTTAAATGAAACTAGTTTCTCGAACATCCACATATTATTATAACAGTCCAAAAATCCACATTCCATCATATCCAAAATCCAGAGAAGACAACAGTACCTAATTTTGAGTGAACGTGACAGAGTGCAAAAATAAAAATCAGTACCCGGATGACCGAGCTTTGCTCGGCTGAAAACAAGGATAAAACGAAGTTTTCTAAAATTGAAACCTAACTAGATCGATTTATCGCCCCCGAAACCCTGCATACAAAATTTCATGAAAATCGTTGGAGCCGTTTCCGAGATCCTGATTACACACACATTTAAATACAAGAATTGCTTGTTTAAAGGTTTTAGATATAAAGTCACCAAATGTTAATATTATCTATTTATAATATTATAAATCCGAAAGTTTGTGTGTAAGTGTGTAAGTATGTTTTTTCCCTCTTCACGCTTTAACGGCTGAATGAATGATGAAATTTGGAATGTACATAGATTATACCTAGGATTAAAACATAGGCTACTTTTTATTTTGATAATAGCGCGCGAAGCCGCGGGGCACGGCTAGTATATATATATTGTATTATTGTATATTTATAACTTATTATATATATAATTCTACAGTACGTGTGTATGTCACTGAACTCCTTCTAAACGGCTGGACCGATTTGAACGATTTTTTTTGTATGCGTTTGGGTGGCGCCCTGGATTGTTTAGATTCACAAATCAGCTCAGCAGATGGCGCTGCTGGGTGCAACTATGTATGTAATCTTAATAATGAAGAGCATTAAGGGGCATACATCTTGAATACTTCATTTATTGGTTTGTGCCATGTTCATGAATGTATACTAAGGAAAATAACAAATATAGAATGAACTACATAAGGAATGGGTAGCAACATAAATAATTATAGTAATATTATGTTAGCGTAGTTCATTTCAAATTATCGAGAACAAACAAACGAAGCAGAAACTAAAGTTATGATAATTAAACGCAAGCAAAGCTTAAAAAAACGACTTCAATGCTTATATTTTGGATTCGGCTGGATCGATTTCGATAAAATTTATGTTGGACTACTTTTGAAGTATAGTCTACCAAAAAAAATAACATCAAAATATATTCATAATTGGCGGCGATATCGCGTAACATACAAAAAAAACAATACAGTCGAATTGAGAACCTCCTTTTTGAAGTCGGTTGGAGTTAAGTTGAAAAT
Organism: Lomographa bimaculata; assembly: GCA_948107665.1. Taxonomy (NCBI): domain Eukaryota; kingdom Metazoa; phylum Arthropoda; class Insecta; order Lepidoptera; family Geometridae; genus Lomographa; species Lomographa bimaculata. The sequence goes on from OX403605.1 coordinate 16,279,356, forward strand.
GAAGTTATTCAATTTGGTATCATTTGCCTACACTTATGTACGTTCACTAAGTATGAACGGTTAATAACCCACCATTACAGTCGAAGGGTCGCAAGTTTTGGAAAATAATACAAAATCAACAACGCCATATTTTTCACTGTCACGCCAAAACAGTCATGTTTGACTTTTATTTTCACATTTGACATTTGTTTCATGAAAAAGCTTATTGAAGCAGTTCAAGCTCAAGCTACATCAAGATCGTCGCGCATTACAAAAGTAAAAATGTTGACATTTATTTAAATGTTAATTTATACTTTTTACATATTTATATGGAACACTTAACATCGATTACTTAAGACATGACTATTAATTAAACATATTAATGCTATACTTTTACCTAATATCATCGAGCTGTACTTACTGATCTAGAAGTCTAATTTAAAAAGAAATAAAATTGAATAAACTGATCCAGCAGTTTAGAAGCGAGGGTCTTATTTAGGTAATAGCTGATATCCTCATCACCACTCCTTCTAGAGTCTTCTAGTATATTTTGCGAATGTTTTAATTAGAGTCATTAACTTTCAAGTACTTCTTTGGTGCCTATCAAATAGATATTATTGATTGATGTTGGAGGAATTATTCTTCTTCTTTCTAATTCTTCGAGGATACACTCTTATAGTCATAGTATTTTTCATATTCTTATTACTCTTTACTCGTACGTAAATGAAAGAATAAATAGCATTTTTATGACTTGTAGAATTTATATGACTTCTGGGCAAATTTTCATTCCGGATCCTAGGCCATCGAGGAGAATTACCTGAAACATAATACATAATAATATACATTTAACAACGATAATGATGTATCAAAATATATAATTATTAGCCGTGGCTTCACTCGCGTTTATCAAGTTAAAAAGTAGCCTGTGTGGTATTACTAGGTATAAGCTATGTATATTCTAAATTTAATTAAAATCTGTTCACCCGTTACAGCGTGAAGAGGGAACTAATTAACTTACACACTTACACACAAACTTCCAGATTTATAATATCTATTAGTATTTTTTTTTTTTTTTTAATAGTACAATCTACGGGCCAATTGCCTATATTTCCTAAAACTAAACTAAAACTATATACAGCAAAGAGCCAAGTTACCTACAAGCCATCGAGCCTATAGGTAACTCAAGTGCTCAAGCCCACTACCAGTGGGTAGCGTTCCCATCATGCTGGCTGCATTGCCTCTCTGAATTGCAATGCTAATACGTTGAGCCAAATAAGTGCCAGCATTTTGGTCACGCGTCGCCTCAACCAGGCGCTCTGATAGAATTTTGAAAATAGAATGAGCTCCCGGTCCCCACGGACCCAGTGTCTCAACACCAAACGGCTCAAATATGTAACCACTGCCGAGGTTTCCATATTTTCGCCGTTTGCGCTGCTCTGCCGAAGTTGCCGCGACGCCAATCTATTAGTATGATATTGATATGATTACCATCGCAAATATTAGCGAAATTTTCTGTTGGTGCCATTTTATGCCACCTCAGATACAAGATCGTTCATGTATATAACTAAAACATGAACGCTTTTGTACTCACAGCCCCACACTAAGTTTGATTAATTATGTCGTAAGTGCCGGTTACATTCACATCACGCACATAATCACACCCAGAATCAGAAGTACAAAATTAATATTTGCACAATGACAAACAATAAGGCCAGCACATTCATCCTGGCAGGTAAATTATATACAAATGTATATAATTTTCGAGTATATATATCCTACAATATTTGTGATTAACCGCAGAATCACTAGTGCTGGGATTAACTTACGTCATGGTTTGGGTTTTGACACGGTATACATGTACATGCTAGATATACACTTGTGTGTTTATTTGCTTTTTAAGTATTTTGATATTATATTTAGGCATGTCACTTTCCACCGTGAGATAGTGATGAAATGCTCGACTATTTAGCATAAAAAAGCAATGTTATGTAGTCAGGTACTATTTTATAGATGCTACGAAGGCTGATAGGCCGTGCAGCGACGGGAGGTCCGTTTGGACCAAATGCGTCTAGTGTATAGCAGCTATTGCCAATAATTAACTATTTTATAGATGCTACGAATGCGGGTAGCCCGTGCAGCGACGGGAGGTCCGTTTGGACCAAATGCGTCTAGTGTATAGCAGCTATTGCCAATATCGAAATTTCAACAGTCACTATACCGGCTTATCGCCAAAGCTCTTGAAATGATTGCGATACGTTATCATTCGATCCAGTGACAACGATACATAGCACTGAAGTGTAAGTAGGTATGTGGGATTTTTGGCGGGAAAGGGAAAAAAAATGTTAGTCGATATTGTATTATTTTCCAAAACTTGTGATTTTTCGAGTGTTCATGGGTAATAATGGTGGATAACTAACTATCAATAGTTCGTAAACATCCATGAGTGTAGGCAAATCATAGTCGTAGTTAAAAAAAACGGTGTTCCGGCAGTTATCCTTGAGAGCCTGCGTATTCCAGGTTTAGTGTGTTTACCAGCTTCGATCACATCGTCACTTACCATCAGGTGAGATAGTGGTCAGACACTAGCCTGTCACAAAAAAAAAAGCGCGATCAAAGACTTTATGTTGTATATAATTGTTATGTTTGACGACCCAGTTGACGCAGTGGACTCCGCCCTCTCCGCCGTGGGTCCTGGGTTCGATTCCCGGCAGGAGCAAAAATTCCTTCCTTATATAGGGATATTTGTGCTTCTGGTTCTGGTTGTAATGTGTGTGTGATGTGAATGTTTCCGGCACCCGTAATACAAGCATTTGAACATGCGGTCAGATCGGGGGTCGACCTCTCTGACCCGCTCCGCGGCCTCCTTCTGCGCCATCACCGCTTCGCAGAAGGAGACCACCGCCTGCCACGATCTCTCGCTACTGAGCATGGCGTTTATCACACTCGGCAGGGAGAGATCTCCACCTATAGTCGCTGAAAGTGTGCCGCTGGGGGCCCCATGCGACACACACCTCAGCGTGAAACACCCGGTTGTTGCCTCCCTTATCCATGTTCAATTCAGTTAGTCATATCTTGAAATTACCTATATTTAGAGTAGACGACACTGAAGCGGCATATTTTATCTGAAACCTCGATACTTTATTGATCAGTAAACTCCGGTTGAAATCTAATAACGCGAGCCGACAGACGGTATTCAAAGGTATACAAGTTTATGTATTGAAATTGACTTTGTGGAGAATTTACGTGACTGATGTTTTACTAGATATATAGCTCTTTCTAGCGACTACCATAACAACACCTAGGTTAAGAAAATTATGTATTAGAAATTAAGAATATTAAAAAAAAAAAAAATGAAAAAAATGCGCCGCCGAGTTTCTTGCCAGGTTCTTCTCGAGATGGCTGTAATTTTGCGAATCTGGCAATAGATTCATTAACTTTCATGAGTGCCTCTTTGGGGCCCATGTGAATAAACGATTTTGATTTTGATAGGTAGATAGATATACTCTTTATTGAAAACCATAATAAAACAAAGAAAGAAAAAAAAACAAGCTTAAAACCAGCTTCGATCACATCGTCACTTACCATCCGGTGATATAGTGGACAAATACTAGCCTGTCACAAATAAAAAAAAAAACAAAGAACACACATAGGAATAGCAGTAAATTTAGCATAAAAAATATATTGTATAAGTGTAACAAAATAATGTTTTTTTAATTCAAGATAGAAAAGCATTTGACCACTATCTCACCTGATGGTAAGCGACGATGCGGTCAACGATGGAGTTTGCCTAGAAGATGCCTATTCACTCACGACTTACTTCCAAATTGTATTTATCAGGAATGTTTCCAGCACCCACGAGACTTCTCTCAAGTCATTGAACTTAGTATGGGGTTGTCTGTGTGAAAACGTTTAAAAAATCACAATCAATCAGAAACACAAATTTCCCTTGGAAGAAAACTTGTGTGTGCTTAGCAGGCGGCCGCGCAACTAACTTTACCGGCGTGCAGTTCTCTAACTGATATTTGATACCTACATCGATGGATTTTAAATTTTAACCGACTTCAAAAAATGAGGTTCTCAATTCGACTCTATTTGTTATGTGTTACCTCAGAACTTTTTTCTAAATAAACTCATTTTGTTTAATTTTTTTATTTGATGGCTGGTGCTTCCCGTATGGTCCCATTTAAATTCTATTAAGATCTGACCAGTAGATTTTGTGTTATCCTCAATAATGCGTATTTTATTAATTTAATCTAATTAAGTGTTTTAATAATTTTGTTCTGTTTTTTGTCTAATGAAGTAACTACCTACTCAAACTAATACTCAAAATAAGCTTTTTTTTAAAAACTTAATAATAAAGCTTTTAGAAGTCCACCATATTGGATTTAGAGTGACGTCTCTCTAATTTTCGAGTTATTCTCATCAAGCCCTTACATTTGAAACCCATATCGAAGGAGTGCATAAAGAATAATTTGTCCACCATTTTGGGTGTTTCGCCATATTAGATTTAGAATGACGTCACACAGCTAACCATGCATTGTCATCCAAACTTAACGTGAATACAAAATTTCAGCTCAATCGGTTGAAGATATCTGCTTCAAAACTTTGCAAGATTCCACCCGAACAAACATAGTTACAAAGCAAGTTTTTTTTTTTTTTTTCATGCCTAACTACGGGCTAATTGCCTATATTTCCTAAAACTAAATTACCTACAAGACATCGAGCTTATAGGTAACTCAAGTGCTCAAGCCCACTACCAGTGGGTAGCGTTCCCATCATTCAATGCAAGTTGAATAAAATTGTTGTACTTAGCTTGTAATTAGCTACTTGTACTCAGATATAGATGCTCGTCACGCGACTGTCACATATGTAGGCTAATATGCCAAAATGTGAGTGTTTGTGTTTTCCCCATTTCCATGTTATGAACCGATCCCTTAAACTGGAAACTTCCTTATTAGTAATAGGAAAACAATCAACCCAAAAATTCATACAAACATAGCTATTCAATTTTTTTTTTTTTTCTATATTTATCAAGTATACATCCCTACTCCATAGGAACTCATTTCCCGCGTCTTTGTTCCATAAACGGTATAATCTGGGAGTCAATGAGACAAGAGTGAATAGGTATCTTTTAGGCAGGCTACATCTTCGACCACATCGTCGCTTTCTATCGGTGAGAAGCACTTGGATGCATTGACCGGCGAGCCAAAAGATTCTAACTAATCGAGTCCAGGTTGCAAAGTCTCGGTCACCGACGTAAGGTGGCAAGCTTATCGGTATTCTATCGCTTACATTTTGGAGAGTGTGCACAGGAATTACATTAGTTATAAAGTCTGATACACTTGGAAAGCGTTTCTTTTGATAGAATAGAGACAAAGCGGCCTGGCTTGCTACCAAAGTAGCTTACCACCATCAAGTTGAAAGTCTGCCGCCAAGCCAAATACGGTGTTCCGGCAGTTATCCTTGAGAGCCTGCGTATTCCAGGTCTAGTGTGTTTACCAGCTTCGATCACATCGTTACTTACCATCAGGTGAGATAGTGGTCAAACACTAGCATGTAACAAAAAAAAAAAAAAGCGTTTTGGTTATTGGCTAAGGGGGCTGATGTGTTTCTCGAAAACCATAATAATTATGAGGTTGTTCAAGGAAAGTGTGAATAGATATTTACAAAGTAAGTGAGCTTTCCAATCGCTTTTCATCAGGTAAAACGATTGCTTATTCTCGCATAAAAAAGAAGAGGCATAAACACAAACGCTTTCACACTTACAACGCCACAATAATTTCGAAGACTTGTGTCGTGGGTGCCGGAAAAGTTTACACGTCACACACACAATTAGAGAACCAGAAGCACAAATATCCTTGTTAAATTTATTTATAATCTATTTATTTCTGACACATTTTATTGATTTTAACATTGTTTTTTACAGACTAGCAGTATCCCGCAGCTTCTTCTGCGTTGATTAAGTCAATTAGCTATTTCTAATTTATTATTATTACTTATTATTAAAATTACCACTATATTACTTCTTATTTTACTACTTAGATACAATTTACATCACATTAAATGAGAGTCCAGATTGCACAGCCTTGGTCACAGGCGTATGGTCGCAAGTCTATCGGTATTCTATCGTTTGCATTTTGGAGAGTGTGCGCAGGAATTACATGACTTAATTCCACCATGCCCATTTTACCATCTAACAACCAGACAAACTAACAAACGTCATCCATTTATGGTTGACATACCTCCAGTTCGCTCGAAGCGGTTTGCTTCTACGTTCATCATCCGTACAGCGAAGGAGTGGAACTCATTGCCTGCGTCATTGTTCCCTGAGGGGTATAATCCGGGAGTCTTCAAATCAAGAGTGAATAGGGATCTTCTAGGCAAGCATGTCACATCTTCGACCGCATCATCACTTTCCATCAGGTGAGATAGTGGTCAAATGCTAGCCTATTCTGCATAAAAAAAAAAAAAACACTAAACCTTCCCATAAGAACTTTCATTACCCATTGCACCACATTAATGCAGCATTGGCTAAATATATTAAGAACATAATTTTTATATTTTAAATGAACTACTCAAATCCAAATTTCCATCAGTATACATAACTTCACTAATGAGCTTTCGACATGAACTTCCATCCTCCATTGCTTCACCTCGACGTACCTACCTCTGGCAGTAAATATTGTAAGTTTTTTTTAATTAGATGAACTACTCAAATACCAATTAATTACCAAAAAATTTTCATCGCTATAAGTTTTAAAATAAAGAACCTTAATAACAAACGTTTCTACCCCATAGATCCCTCTTAGGGGTAGAATTTCTAAAATATCCAGTCTTCCAAAAAAAAATACAATGGAATTCAAAACCTCTTTCTATTTTGTGTAAGCGATTAAAAATCACTTCAAATCAAATTTGAAATATATTATGAATTCAGAAGAATTTGAATAGGTACTTCAACAAAAATACCGCATTCCTCGACCTACCCTCTTAACACAAAAAGATCCTTGAAAATACCTCAAGCGGATCTCGAGCACTCAAGTAAACTTCATAATTTCTGAAACCTTTACAGAAATAAAAATGCGAGACAAGAAGGAAATTAAAAGAAATCATAATCTACGCTTTTAATGAGGGTCTTGAGGTCCAAGAGGTCTTTTATAATTGTAATCCTGAGGTAGAAGGTACAACGGCATTTATGCCGTATTGTATTTTTAAATCTCTTAGAAATATAAGAAGCTTTGGTCATCTAAATAATTATGCTTGCTTTCAGGCATAACAATTAGTAACCCCGTGACGATCAGAGATTCGTTATTTAACTTCGATATCAATACAGGTAAACAAAGATCCCCGACTAAGGGCAGCTAAAGTGTAGAAAATTGCATCTCAAAGACGTTAAAGAATAAAGCTCAAATTTTACATTTATTTTAATGGATATATTGTCTTGTTATTGTCTATATTTCCTAAAACTGTATACATCTATACAGCAAAGACCCAAGTTATCTAGCTTTTAGGTAACTCAAATGCTGACATTCATTTTAATCGGGAATAATATTAGAAATCCAATATCAGACACTCAGCACGGTTCCTTTCAACCCCTGTCAGGTGCCCCCGTTTGATTATTATAAATTGTGGTATAATAGCAGAATTTTATCTATTATGGTACCTGAGCACCTGGCGAAAGATGTTTTCTCAGTTATCAGAAAGTTGCGATGGTTTTCACATCTTATAAGACGGATTGTAAGTCTCTGTAGATGCGTGCGCGAGGTATATAGAATGGACCAAACAGTGACGTTAAAAATTGCATCACGGGGTATCTGAAAATACCCCGTGTATGTTTCCCGATTTTTCGTAGTTTTCTAATTTGATCATTTCAAATTTTATTTTTGGCAGGAACGTTGAAATTTTTTTTGGTTGGTGTTTTATGAGTTTTATTTGAAGTAATAATAAAGTCTTAATAAATTGTACTTTAACACAAAATTATCAGCTTCCTAACAATATTGCAAGTTACAAAAAATTTGATCGAAGGTTTACGTATTTACGTTTGAATAAGACAAAGTTGAATGTTCAACGTCCACTTGCTATACTTTTCGCCGATGATCGAAACTCTGTAGTCGAGACTCAACTAAGTAATGCATTGATATTGATGAGATTCTTAGCTGGTCGTTCGATCGTTTCCAAAGCTACTAGCGGATACTTGGCCTGTACTGTACTGGCTACAGTACACCATACACGACCGAGCTTGTGTTTAGAACAAGTACTTGACCTGGTGTGAAAGACCGTCTAACCTTCGACAGGATGCCAAGCTTCTTTACACGATATTACATGTTTAATCTCTTTAATATTATATTGCCCTTCAATCTGGAATACACATAACTGTATTCCACAATTTGCACACAACTGTTTGGCGGTCGAATATCTGGCAATAGTGTGCCCCAGGCGGACTCTGAAAAAGAGTTCTACCACTACAGTAGTATACTTGATTACATCTACTATCTACTTGTGTCGATACTTAAGCTCCGTCACATCTTGCTGAAACACAGAATGGGGTTGGCGTCGCGGCAACTTCGGTAGAGCAGCGCAAACGGCGAAAATATGGAAACCTCGGCAGTGGTTACATATTTGAGCCGTTTGGTGTTGAGACACTGGGTCCGTGAGGACCGGGAGCTCATTCTATTTTCAAAAAATTATCAGAGCGCCTGGTTGAGGCGACGCGTGATCAAAATGCTGACACTTATTTGGCTCAACGTATTAGCATTGCAATTCAGAGAGGCAATGCAGCCAGCATGATGGGAACGCTACCCACTGGTAGTGGGTTTGAGCACTTGAGTTACCTATAGGCTCGATGTCTTTTAGGTAACTTGGTTCTTTGCTGTATATAGTTTTAGTTTAGTTTAAGGAAATATAGGCAATTGGCCCGTAGATAGTTCTAAGTACTAGTTTATATACCCGAAGCCTCTAAAACTGATGCCTTATGAAGTTAACTATTTTAAAAATTCTAATTCGTTTATTCCCATGGATCCCAAATGACACTCATGATAGATGACTCTACTGCCAGCCGTAACTGTTAAGTTTAACAATTGCTTAATTGTTAGCGGCGTAGTTAGACCACAATTAGTAAACAACGTGGATAGAAGCTGCTATCCAACTGGATACCTACATCCTAATGAATTCATTAGAATTAAGGAATACACATGATGAGAGTTAATGATGAAATGAAAGGTAATTCCAACTGATTTCCACTAATTACATCTGACGCGGCGTACTCATTATACTCGTAAGTAAATGTTAAGGTATAATATAAATGTAGTATTTAGGTAAGTATAAGTATTTAGGTATTTCAATTTCCGTTTATGTTGTCAGGTACTTATGTACTACTCTTGCAACGGGCCAACGACCTGGATGGTACGATGGCTAAACACTTACTTGTTGCCTCAATTAATTTTTATAATGAAACTTGCTGTAAAACACAGATCCTGTCACGTATATCATAAAGAAATATATAACAGCCCAAATCAGTCGATTTTTTTTATCTTGGAGCTATCTGTCTTCGGGTCAATTTCCTAAAACTATATACATCTATACAGCAAAGGCATAAGTTACCTACAAGACATGGAGCCTATAGGCATCTCATGTGCTCAAGCTCACTATCAGTGGGTAGCGTTCCCATCATGCTGGCGGCATTGCCTTTCTGAGTTGCAAAAATACGTAGAGCCATAGAATTTTTCATAGATCATCAAATGAATTGAGTTTTAAAGCCAAATATAAAAAAAACACATTGAACTGCCCGTTGTCTCAATTAGGTGCACATTCGCCTTCTAAGCACGGGTATTTGTTTCGATTCTCGGCGGGAACACAAGTTTTCTCCCCAAGGGAAATTTTGTGTTTCTGGTTCCGATTGTGATTGTTTATTTATTTATTTATTTATTGCACACATGTAAAAATTACAATAACACTTAATTATAGTTATTTACATGCACCCTGGAAGGGCGTAGCAACGAGTAGGTACAGACAATGTTTGAAAAAAATAATAATAATATTATATTTTAACATGCACATCTTAAATCTAAACTTAACTAGGTATTAATTATCTTTGTATGAAATTAGTAATGAATTTGGCGGGTAATTACATTAAATGTTTAACACATTTAATGTAATTTTGAATTTATCGTGAGGCAGTAACAATATTTTCTTCAACAAACTCTTTTACAGTATAGTAACATTGATTTATTAAATGTGATTTAAATTTTTTTTGGAATTTAGTAATATTATTTTCTTTTCTGATCATTACGGGAATTTTATTAAATATTTTTATTGCCATATAATGGGGGCCTTTTTTAAATAATTCTAATTTTGGTTCAGGCGCAACTATTTGGTTTGGACGGCGAGCATTTGTTCCATTTTCGTAAAAGGTAGGAAGCTTTTTAACGCATAATGCTGTCTCGAGAATATATATACTAGCTAGGGTTAAAATCTTGAGGCGAATGAAGTAAGACCTACAGCTCTCCCGTGGACGAATATTTACTAATATACGTATATTTTTTTTTGTATAACGAATAAATCGTAGGCGTCTGTGCTATTGCCCCATATTACTATCCCGTATCGTAGCCAAGCATGCGCATAGGCGTAGTAACAGCTTAAAGCAGTGTGAACATCAGTGTTTGACTTTAGTATAGCTAAGGCTTAATGACTTGCAGCAGATGCGTCTAAATTAAAAGTTAGATTTAGTAGGTTGCGTTTGAATATTTTATAATAAAAAAATAATAGTAGATGCGACTACTTTGCGACTATTTTTCTTGATTCCGATAATGTATATAACAAAATTTTGACAAAAATGCAGTAACATCTTTTTTTACTGACTTTTCAAAAAAGGAGGAGGTACTCAAGTCGAATGCATCTGCGCGCTTTGTATATCAAGATCCCTTACGCGCCATACATTTTACCTTCACTGCGCCCGGGGCGCGCGCCTCGGGCGCTTTGTATATCATGTCCCTAACAAATTTAAGAACTTTGTTATGTTACTACGCAAATTGCACCCAGTGACGCTTTTATATGTTTAAAAAAACAAAGGTGACATAATACACGGGTCAGGAAAGCGTTAGTAAAAAATCCCAATACCGGAGAAATTTTGTGGGCTTTTTTGTGACTATATTAATGAAACATATTGTCATAGGACTTTGTTCCTCAGTGACCGCATTACCTAATCAAAAAGTAAATATTTGTGTACAACAAGAATTTTACCTACTTATATCAATTTATGCGAGGTAGGTCATTCACCACTTTGATTTCTATTTCCCGTTGACCTTGAATAATGTAATTATTAGAATCTAGAGCTCACAGCACAAATAGAGGAAATAATCTGAAAACCGTTGATTTGTTGTTAAAGATCGCTTTAAGCGATAAGACCGCCCATTGTACTACCACGATGATTGTAATATTTTATTTATCATTATTTATATTTTTAGCTATACAATAAAGTGTTTTGTTTTGTATTGTATTGTATTGTATATAATTCGCGCGAGTAAAACAGCGGGGCATTGCTAGTGATTAAGCTGTTGCTTGCGTATCCATCCCCGATAGACCCTTTAGAGTGCGATTTTTAAAAACAGACAAAGATCGCGTCCATTACGAGAATCAAGCCTCAAGTGGGCTTGATTCTCGTAATGGACGCGGGTTCCGAACAAACTTGACATATTTTTTTTGTTTACCATTATTGTTCCACTGGTGGGCAAAGGTCTTCCCTTTTTTTTCCACGCATCTCTGTCTTGTGCCTTTTCCCTCCAATCCTCCTGGAACGCAATTATATCAACACGCCCTCTATACATTACACCATGTAGATACTATATTCAAGTTTATAAAATGATTATAATTAAACGCAAGCAAAGCTTAAAAAACCGACTTTACCGCTTTATCTTCGGAACCTTGATCAGATTTAACGTATTAAACACGCATTATTGACAATAACTCAAAAACTAGCAATCAGATCTTGACCAAATTTAAATGTGACCACATGGAAAGCACCAGCTTTCAAATAAACAAATATCAAAATAAGCGCATAAAGAAAGAAGTTATGAGATGAGATTTATCTAACTTTTAAAGTCGATTAAAAACGAGAACATCGTCAATGTAGTCCACAGAATACGCATTATTGAGAATAACTCAAAAACTACTCGTCAGATCTTGATCAAATTTATTAATTATTCAAACGAAAAAAAAATTATTCAAAATCGGTTCTCGTAGAACGAAGTTATGAGGTAAAACACATTAAAAAAATACAGCCGACTTGAGTACCTCCTCCTTTTTTGTGAAGTTGGTAAAAAAAGAATGAGAAACTACGCCATCGAGATTCTTGCCACGATTTTCTCGAGATGGAATGATATAACGGATATTATAAGTGAGTGTTTCAGCTTTAAATGTGTAGCCGTTTTTGAGACAGACCCCGGGACAATATAGGTCTAAAAACTGTTTTGAATTTGAAACTATTCGCTAGTTATAGTTCAAACGCTTAATGACAGACGGACGGACGGACAAAGCTCGGAATCCCCCAAGTTAACTTAGAGATCTCACTTTTTTTTATCTATAACTGAAAATCTATATAAATCAATAAAACTTAACGTCCGTTTATGTTTATGTTATATATTAATGATAATTAGTGCACAAACTAAATTTCTTCTAATTGTATCATTATAACAGAAAAAGATTAAATTCTTGCAATAGTGATATTTGTTATCATATTATATGAATAACTAGCCGTGCCCCGCGGCTTCGTCCGCTTTAATTAAGTTCAAAAGTAGTTTATGTGTTATTTCAAAAACTAAACTATCTACATTCAAAAGTTAATCAAAATCGGTTAATTCGTTATGGAGATACGTGGTAACGTCCACACATACACACAAACATCCGCATTTATAATATCAACTCAACTCTTCAAACAGAGCCACTAGGTCTTAATTAAACTGACGGAATGCATGTGAAACTGTTCTGAAGGTAAGGATACTCTGGTTTTTTCACGTTCAAAGGGTAAAGGGTAAATTTACCTCTATGTTTGGATCACGTAAAGTCTATAATTACGTATACAGGTAGGTAACTTCAAAGCGAGGGCAGAGTTAAATGAACGCTTGCGATTACCTGAAATCCCAATATCCAATATGTATATATTATTCCTTCCTTTTCATTACATTTATGACGTCGTTAGTCACGTGCGATTCTGCGGTTCACGTCTACGGCAGAATGTATATAATCTAGGAAAAGGGTGTAAGGACATCATTCACTGTACAGCCACAATGAAGTTGCTTGCTTTTCTAGTAATTTTTGTGCAAATACTAGGTCTCCTGTACGCAGGACCTGTTAACAATCATATTTCGAGAAAGGATAAACAAATATGTCCGCCGGGATATAAATTATATATTAGCATTTATGGAACAAGACATTGTAGATAAATAAAAGCAAGATACCGACGGCACATGGTAAGTGATCATTAATGTTATATTATCTAAATATATATAACTCACAGGTGACTGACTGACTGACTGACATAGTGATCTATCAACGCACAGCCCAAACCACTGGACGGATCGGGCTGAAATTTGGCATGCAGGTAGATGTTATGACGTAGGCATCTGCTAAGAAAGAATTTTGATTAATTTTACCCCCAAGGGGATAAAATAGCGGATGAAAGTTTGTTGTACTTCTTAACGCGAGCGAAGCCACGGGCAAAAGCTAGTATGAAATAAAATGAAATGCCTATTGAAATGCAAGCATTTGACCACTATCTCATTATGGAAAGTGACGATGCGGCCAGAGATGGAACATGCTTGCCTAGAAGGTACCTATTCGCTTTAGACTTGAAGTGGCCCAGATTGTACCGTTCAGGGAACAAAGACGCAGGCATTAATTTCCACATGGTGTTATATCTAGTTGTTATAGTATTATCTGATTCAATTCTGTCCTGCGTCCGTCCTTCACCTGCAATTTTGATGATCTATATAAAGCGTCTTCTTTGGAAGTGGCAGTGGCGGAACACTTGGCCCAAACAATATAAAGATTATCGACACGACGAAGAACTATCATTAGTTTATCATTATTATTATTTATTAAGATTATCTGTAATATTATATGAAACATTACCTGCGTGCTTGTTCCCCGAACGGTATAATCTGGGAGTCTTCAAGTCTCGAGTGAATATGTATCTTGTAGGCAAGCATGTCACACCTACGGCGGCATCATCACTTTCCATCAGGTGAGATAGTGGCCAAATGATTTCGTATTCAACATAAAAAAAAAGAAGAAGATCTGAATCAAGAGTTGGTCCGACAACGGACATGCAATATTTATTACAGCTATAAATTTAAACAAAATAATATAAAACTTAATTATTAAATAAGCGATTTACAATGTCGATATTAATACATTAGGTATCATAAATGTCAGCTATTAATTGATATGAAATTATGACATGCACACAATACAAATACAGTAACTTACTATCCATTAAAATAACATTTCTTCATGTCATAGAAACATTTTTCAATTCGCCACATAATAAACAAAACAAACAATCGCATTCACACTCACAGCTCCACACTAAGTTCAAAGACTTGTATCGTGGGTGCCGGAAACATTCACATCACACACACACATTACACCCAGAACCAGAAGCACAAAAATCCCTTGGGAAGGAATTTGTGCTCCTGCCGGGAATCGAACCTAGCACCCATGGCGCAGAGGACGGACACCTGTCCACTGCGCCAACTGAGTCGTCAATACATATAATAATAAAGCTTTGTCTTAAATTATGTATACTGTATATTGTATGTTATGTACTTAATAAATAACGATGGACTTTATTGTTATGAGCTCTTTAAATTGTTCTTTCATGTAGTTTATGTGATAAGTAGGCTAGAATTTGAGGCGATAGGGCCTGGTGGGAGCCCTGGTGGAAAGCGATGTTAAGGCCTAAAGTGTAGCTTGAATTCACTATAAACTTGAAGTTTCCTCGTTGAATTAGCCCTATTAACAACAACAAAGCTGCGAGATACAGCTGGTTTAAATATACTTTGTAATTGCTAATAAGCTATCGACATTATAATCCTTATTTGTTATTATAAATGCGGAAGTAACTCTGTCAGTCTGTTACGCTTTCACGCCTAAACCACTTGATTGTTCTATAAAAAGTATAAAGTTAAGAGTTTTAGTTTAATTTAATGTATTTTTGTTTTTTATAGTATAAATATATTTCTTTTTTTCCCTCTTTCACTTAACCGATTTTGATGAAATTTGGTACAGAGATAGACTAGGGCTTGGGAAAGGACAAAAGCTTCTTTTTATTTTGGGATTCCCGCGGGCCCGGGACTTACGCGGGTAAAACCGCGGGGTGCATTATTTTACATATCTGTTGCTAAATTTAATTTGGCTTTATTTCAGTAACATGGCGAGCTTACTATCCTGGAGACATCTTGGCGATGGATGGTGCCGAATATTTTTTACGTTACTGATATTAAGTTATTTATTTAAGAATGCCGTATCATAAGTATCACAAACTGCTGGAACAGTATTTTTTCATAGGCTCTATGTTTTATCTGTAAGATTTGAAACTAGCTAGTATTTTTTATTAATTTGTGTCGCTATATATATAGATACGAAATAAAACTTGTAATGAGTGCATATTGTATCTATATTGTTTTATACGAATGTGAAATATTTACTTACTTAGCCTACTGGTTGGGACAATATCAAGCTTTACAAAAATATTGCAATATAATAAATAAACATTTTTTTTTTCATTAAGATAGAGATAATGTTGAAATAAATTAATGTACATATACAAAGTAAATAAACTTATTGCTAACATGGGAATCACAATTTAAACAGTTTTTTTTTTCATTTTGTCTACCTTGAGAGCAAATGATTGCAGAATTTGCTATAGTATAGGATTATTTTGTTACATTGTAATAAGAATAAAACCAACCAAATCATAGTCCGTATTAAATTATTTAAAATGACCTTAAGGTCATTAAAATTTATTTATTTCAGTTTAATACATACATATCTAGATTATCTGTATAGCGTACATATATACTATTTATCGAGTAATAAAATATCTAAGGTTAATAATGTTAGTTTTTTTTAGTTAAATTAACTTTATTTTAAATATATACAGTACCTAACATTCATGATTAATCAAAATACAGATTTAACTAAACTACTTACCTAATACAAAAAGTCATTGGTCGGCAGTGTGCCCAAAATTCTGGCTGCGTTACCTCGTTGTAAAGCGGGACTTAATTTCTTGTTAGGTTGAAATCAGATTCAAATTAATAACACCATATAATTACAAATAATTTCAGATTTATCCCAATAATATATGAATTATTTTAGTATCCGACATCAGAATTCAAATATCAGAGATTTTTTCTAAGATAAGCAAGGAAAGTAAAAAATACTATGTCCTCTAATAAAACAATTTCAATCACATATAACACATGTGATCATAAGAATGTAGAGATCATAAAATCTCATCCAGAATATGTGATCACATAGATTTTTGTTTGTTCTAAATTATACTTAGGTGTTGGTTTTAGTTTTCAAATTTTATAGTTTATAGTATTATGTTTAAATGTTATATCCGACTTAAACCACTTTTTAGTTGACTAGTTTCACCGCGTATCGCGCGTCTAACTCATCCTGATGAAGGACAACTAATTTGTCCGAAACTAGTCGACTACAAAGTAAGTCGACATTTTTTACGTGTTTCAAGCCGGATATAACATTGAAATGTAATGTGTAATACTCACGATAGGTTTAATTTTATCTAGTATTGTATAACTATGTATTAATTTCGGAAAGAATAGTCAGCCAAATACAAGTTGAACTCGTACACCAAGATTTCTGTACCACCACACAATTATTAGTGACTGTGAAAACGTTAATATTTTTGTTTACTTATCATTTAACAACAAGACAAACTTTCAAACGCCATTCATTTATGATATACCTCTAATTCGCTTGAAGCGTTTCGCTTCTATGTTCATCATCCGTACACCGAAGGAGTGTTACTCATTACCTGCGCCTTTGTTCTCCGAATGGTATAATTTGGGAGTCTTCAAGTCAATAGTGAATAGGTATCATATAGACAAACATGTCACATCTTCGACCGCATCATCACTTTCCATGATTTATCAGCTATTGCTAAAAGTTACAATATGCAATATGAATAAGTAACTACATAGAGAACCTCCTAACAAACATTTTCAATGTTAATATCACACTCCTTGGCTAGCTTCTAACCCTTGGATCATGGTCAAGACTCAGCAAATTCTCGCTCCACTCGAGATGTGTGTCAAAACAGGATGGCTTTTATTGGCAGCTTAGGTTCTTGTGTACTATGTTTTGTAGAGGGAACATGACGAAAGATAAAAGACTAATACCCGATTTTAGTTCCCACAAAATGCCCGTCATTCATTTAAAACATAAAATATATAATAATCATACAATATCAACTTATTTCGGTTACTTATATTGAAGTGATATATTGGAACTCTATCATTTAATATCCATCTCATTTGTTCTATGATATTTATTTATTTGGTCACTGTTTTATGTCATATTATTTTATGTTGTTCATAAAATTCAAAGCTTTAACACTTGGATAGTTATATATAATAATATATATTACATGATACATACGATGCTAAAATCAAAACCCTTTTACTTCACTGTAGACGGGTAAAAAAAGTGCAATGTATTAAACAGTTATTATAGTATAGTCGTGTGATTGTAAAAGTACTTATTAAGGTAAAACAATGTTTGGTAAACTTATCTGGGCAAAACCTTGGGTGCGTTCAAAGCTGTTTGTAAACTCAAAAAACAAAAATCGGATAATACAGATTTACTGACTAGCGTATCAGATACAAACACTTCTCTTAGTAAAGGCAATAATTATTTTAAGTGTGTAGGTGAATCATAATTATGCAAAAACGATTTTAGGTAATCTTTAACTATCTAAGGAGCAACTGGCACGATCTGGAAATGTACAGACAATCCAACATCAATGCGCATAAACCATCAACGTTTTTTTGGCCCCAACTAATAATTTGAAATTTTTTAGTATTATAAATAAATTAAAATCTCACTCGGCATATTATCAGGACCGGGTAGACCTGATAATATACCTAACGATATTCTAAACTTGCAAAAATTTAACTAGCTTTCCCGATCATATAGGTCTGCAATCTTACCCTCAGCACTGGTAATTTGCCTGATAAACTAAATGTAGCAAATGTGTGTCGATATTTTCTTTTTTTTATATAGAATAGGCAAGAATTAATAAAGACAATCCAATTTATTGCGTCCAACTACAGACCAATATCGCTTCTTAGTTCTCTTTACAAAATTATAGAAAAAAATGTGAACATAAGGCTATTAAAATATTTAGCATCAGATTATCTACTAGCAAGTAACCGATAAGGCTTTCGCATTGGCAAATCAACGGAGAATGCTGTCACAAATTTAATTGATTATGTAACAGATAAAATGAATTATAATCACCGGTGTATCGGAGTCTTTCTTGATCTTGCCAAAGCTTTTGATACCGTGTCCAGGCCTCAAGTTCCTCAAGGGAGTGTACTGTTAATAAAAAAAATATTGTAGGATGACAAAAAAGCGTTAGATAATTATATTTCTACGTTCATCATTCGTATAGCAAAGGAGTGGAAAGCATTGTCCGCGTCTTTGTGTCCCGAACGTTATAATCTAGGAGTCTATATGTCTAGAGTGAATAGGTATTTAAACAAACAAACAAACAAACGCATTCACACTCACAGCCCCACACTAAGTTCAAAGACTTGTATCGTGGGTGCCGGAAACATTCACATCACACACACATTACACCCAGAACCAGAAACACAAATATCCCTTGGGAAGGAATTTGTGCTCTTGCCGGGAATCGAACCCAGGACCCACGGCGCAGAGGGCGGACACCTGTCCACTGCGCCAACTGGGTCGTCATTTAGGTAAGCAAGTTACATGTTCAGCCGGCACATCCCTTCCGGTGAGATTTTTTTTTTATGCTGATAGGCAAGAATTTGACCACTATCTCACCTGATGGAAAGAACTGCCTAACCTTTGCGAGGATACCAAGTTTCTTAGCGTCTAGCTGAGCTCTAGCTTCAATGTAGGTACCAAAGTTAAGGTTCGACGACAAGGAAACGCCAAGAAGCTCGAGTTTATTTGCCATCGGTATTTGTACATTTTGGAACGTTGGAGATAGGATAGTACAAAACCTTGTCCATCAGGCATAAAAAATGATTTCAATCTGTGTTAGACCATTATAAAAGTCTTCAATAATAAACATTGTGCGAACCGCAAAGGAATGGAACTCCTTACCCGAGTCGGTATTTCCTGATGAGTACAATATGGGAGTCTTCAAGTCACGAGTGAATAGGTATCTTCTAGGCAAGCTTGCTCCATCGTCGACCACATCGTCGCTTACCATCAGGTGAGATAGTTTGCCTATAAAGAATAAAAAAAATAAAATAAAGAAAAAGCCTGATAAAGAAATTAAAGAACAAAACTGGTGTTCATCACCTTCAGCTGACCCATCCATAAACTACACTCACCTCAATAAACCCACCCTCCGACAAAAAATAGCTTTATTCCCCACACATAAAGTCTTTAAACCCCCTCTGGCCGTGAACCAACCCCTTAACTAAATCGACTATGCCTACGTCTAGGTAGTATATTAAGATATAATCACGGTTATCTATAATCTATGGGTCAAGTGCTGACCTTTGTAGAGGCGTAACAACAAGTTTGAAGCTTACGTATATTTTTACCGACTTCCCAAAAAAGGAGTCATGTCGACTGTATTTTTTTTTATGTGTGTTACCTCATAACTTCTCTCCACGTAAGCCGATTTCGAAAATTTATTTTAGTTTTGAAATCTGATCAGCAGTTCTTGAAATATCGTCAATAATGCCTGTTTTGTGGACTACTTTGACGATGTTCTCGTTTACCCGTTCGTTTACCTCATAACTGCTTTCGTTGTGAGCCAATTTTGATGATTCTTTTTATTTGAAAGCTAGTGCCTTTTATGTAGTCCCATTGAAATTTTATCAAGGTTTGATCTTTAGTTTTTGTGTTGTAGTCAATGATGCGTGTTTATACATTAAATCTGATCAAGGTTCCGATGATAAAGCGGTGAAGTGGGTTTTTTTAAGCTTTGCTTGCGTTTAATTATTTGTAAAAAGCTTTAGGGAGTTAATAAACTTGCCTCACACAGATGTAGTTCGGTCCCATGTTGAATATTAAGTTATTCAAACACGTTTAAATATTTATAAAAGTATTTAGACAGTCAGCTGTTTTGCTGTATATATGTTTTACAATATATTAGTTTGTTTTAGTATAAAACTATCGTAAGAGTTATTCATCATTATTATCAAACCTGTAAACGTAGCTCCCAGAAGAAAGATATCGTATATGTTCGAAACCTGGTCGGAGCATTTTTCTTAGATTTTAGGTTAGTTTAAGATAATATAAAGCAACTGGCTCATAAGCTAGATATATATACTAATATATTATTATGTATCGGATAGATTTTGAAGAGTGTGCAACGAAATTACTAATTGTTTGTGATTGTGTGTGTGATATGAATGTTTCCTGTACCCACGACACAAGTCATCGAACTTAGTGTGGGGCTGTGAGTGTGAAAGCTTCTATGTTTTATGTTTGTTTTACACAGTCTAATCCCCCATTCTACCAGTTGAGTCCATCGACCGACGAACGAAAATACTCATTGGCGATGCACTCTGGTTTCATATCACAAAAATAGTGGACATAAACATCGAAGTCCTTAGATTGCCCTGTTTTTTTTACATGATACTTCGCCTAATTCTAAGCAAGTTTTACTGGTATACGATTTTGTATAAACCAGTCCATTCCTAAGAAAAAAAATCGGAATTATTTTTTGCATAGAGCAAAAGTGTATTTTTTGTATTTTTTCGAATACGGCAGAGATGTCTAAGTGAAACTTATTATGAATAATAATACCTACTCTGTATCTTAGCTGCTTTAAAACCTGCAGGCGTTTAAATGTTTCAATGAAAGGGTTTGAGTTATATGCCCACACACACCTACATACATATATACATAAATATATATATGCATAGGCTCATAAACACACATAACCCTTCTTTGCGTCGCTCAGTGAGGTAAAAAGAGCAGAGAGAGACGTGTGACGACTTCCTTTGAGAATAAATACACACAAACGTACGAGAACTGAATAAAAGCTTGTCATTCTATAGGCACTCTATGAGATAGTAATCGACACCCTCTCTGTTGACGCCGCAAATGGCGGAGTCTAGAGTTCAGCTTTTTAAAAGGGACGGCAGTTAGTTGGATATTTTATACAGTTGAAAGGGTTCTTTTCAGGCGGTGAGGATGTTTTTGTGGGATTTTATGGGAGAGAGGTCTCCTCTTGGCAGCCTGAAGATTATGTAATGTTGCGAAAATATTCTTGGTGTTGCAAAATAAAATAAATTTATGATATTAGTTGACATTTTAAATTATGTATTTTTTATGGTTCCTTTTTTTAATGATCAAGGCAAGCATTTGACCGCAATCTCACCTGATAGAAAGCGACGACGCGGTTGACGTTGGGACGTGCATGCCTTCAAGATACCTGTTCACTCTTGACTTGAAGAGGCCTAAATTATACTTATTGGGAAACAAGAACGAAGATAGGGTGTTCCATTTCTTTGCAGTTTGCATAAGAAAAGGCGTGGCGAATTGCTTGAACATACAACATACGCTAACTTCGTAAACAATTTTTAATTTTTATATCTGTGTGCATTTATGCAACTTGCAGCTTTAATTTGGTAACAATTTGTGATCTGTATCAAATACTCTCATACATCGATACTGAGCTGTTTTTTCGTCATTCGGCAGCATCTTGAAAATGTTCCATATGTTCCCAAAATCATATGACTAAAAATCCATTCAGTAGATACTAAACCAAAAACTTGTCTTCATCCTTTTTTGCCATGTCTGATGTCATCTACGAATACGTCATTTGTGGATCACAACATAATAATTAAACCGAAGAAAAAATGCATTTCACATTGTGTGATCAAAGCAATCCTGACTTATGATAAACATCTCTTAGCTTCTTTATGTGTATCTTACTATGGGATTATGTCTTATCAGCACTACCATACATTGGGTGTCGCTTTTTAGATTTGAGCACAATTTATGCTTTTGTGCAGTTTAGTTATACCATCCTAGGATCGCCACTGATTGGCAAAAAAAGCTATTCTGCAACACTACGCAAACAGATCTGGTTCTGAATGCAAAGGGCATGCTAGCCATCGAAGTGTCTAATTGAAGACTTGTGCATTATTTTTAATTTATTTATTTCGACCAAAATTTGATCATACAATATTTCAAACACTAACTATGCATAAAATAAATTAAATTTAAAATTCGTAAAATTTAGACCTAAATTACTTCGATAATTTCTCTATTAGTCAGTACATGGACCATAGAACAATGGTTCAGGTACTGAGAGTCAAACCCGTTCGTAAATACACTTAGAATGTTGTTGGGGTTGACCCGATGGCAATAGTTGTTATCTAAACTGTTTGGTGGCACATCAAAATCGTTTGTTAACATGGGCCCCGAAAAGGCCCTCATGAAAGTTAATGTCTCTACTGCCAGATTCGCAAAATAACAGCCTTCTCGAGAAACTCGGCGGTGCATACTTAAGATGTTCCAATTAGGAGTGACGAAACAAAGTGAATAATTAGCTTGTTTCCTCTCTTAAGCTCTTTTTTATTTTACAAGCCGCTGTCTTTAAGTTAACCGCTAATTTTTGTCGACCTTTCCTTAAGGTTCCCGACATGGGTCCGCGACAAATCGTAGTGGAAGGGTCAGCTTTTATTGAAATTGATTCGCTTGTCTTTGTTGCCTGCTTGACGTAACATAAAATTTATTAACGAATATGACCTTCTTACAAATGTGAGTGCGCTTAGATACGACAATGCTTTCAAAATCGGGCCCATTTTGCCCAATTTTGAAGGCATTCGTTTTAATTTTAGAACTTGTTAAAACTAAAAACGTACCTATATACAACTTGTATATATAAATGTATATAAAACTTTACACAATATATATATAAATATATATTTGATCGAGCGAAGTGAGATCTCTAAGTTGATTTGGTTCGTTCAGCACTTTGCCCGTCCGTCCGTCCGTCTGTCCGTCTATCAGAGGCATCTAACGTCTAAACCATAGACTAAACCCACTGTGCTTACCACTTTCAACCACATCACTTATACAATCAATAGGTCAAAAGCCTAGCGTTTTTGCTAAAAATAATAGCATTTACATAAAAAAAAAACTGTTTCCGAAGACGATAATACGTTCGTATCTTAAAAGTAACTTAGTAACCATTTACAACAAAGTTTTTTTGCCTAAACTTAATCAAAAGTTCGTACAACGTTAACCCACATCAAGTTCAAGTTGTGCGTGAAAACTAAGCAATGGGCTCTCTACATTAGGAGTTGTAACAACTTAGAACAAATAACGGTTGCTAAGTTCTTTAATGCCTAAAAAGTATTTATTTATTCCAAGGCTTAGTTTTACAATATAGATATTTAAGCTATAAAGAAGGTTAAAGATGGTTTTGACGATCTTTAATATTCGGCAAACTTCCCAAAATGCTTGCTGCATTACCACGCTGTATAGCAAGACTTATCCTCTGCCCCAAATACAACCCACCATTTTGGTCATGTGCAGAATCAATCAGTGTCTTAGACAAATCTAAAAAAAAATTTAATGCACCTGGTCCCCATGGATTAAGCGTCTCTACCCCAAGCGGCACAAATATAAAACCTTTGTTACGTTACATTCACAAACAATTACAACCAGAACCAGAAACACAAATTTCCCTTGAAGAGAAAACTTGTGTTCCCACCAGGAATCGAACCCGATACCCCTGCTGACGTCTACCTTACACATGCACCCAACTAAGACAACGGCCAGTTAATACATGTAGGTATATCATTTATGTTCATATCAAAATAATATAATATTATAAATCCGAAAGTTTGTAAATGTATGTAGTGTTTGTTATCTCTTCACGCTGCCTGTAACGGCTGAACGGTTTAGGATGAAATTTGGAATGTACATAGCTTATACATAAGATAGGCATACATATTATATATTTTATCATATTTATTACATAGGCTACTTTTTAACTTGATAAATGCGGTTGAAGCCGCGGGGCACTACTAGTAATTCTTGTTTTCATTACATTTAAAATTACATTGTACTCTCTCATGTACGTAACTCTAGTTTTAATAATATAATATAGTTATAATAATTCATTTAATTCAGGCAAAAACCCCATATCGTACACAATTATACACAGCTAAAAACGCTGAAAGACAATATAACTAAAAAAAACGAAATATAGCTAAATGTTAAAATACAAGTACTAACTTACATAAAAAAAATACAATTAAACATTGCAAAGAATGCTGAGTTGCCATTTTTTGTTCTCAGTCATATGAATACAAATCCAACGCTTATACAGTGGACATCTGACATTGTCATAGACAGCAATAAGAATTTTGTTGGCAGAGCGACGCAGCCTACTCCAAAACCAAAACAAAATTTAAATAATTTCATCATAAAATCAGAGATCCTACAATAATAGCCTAAACATCTGTCTATATTATCCTTCACTCTACTGTTGTAAAAATATACACAAGCTTACGTTCATACATAAACATTAGTGTTTTCTATGGGTAAGGGTACAATTATATGCGGTCAAGGGCAGCTCGGACACGTGTGTCGGAACTCCCTTCACTTACATAAGTAGAGGATAATAGTTATAGTTTAGGATTACGTAGGTAGGTTTGTAAGACACGGCTAAATTGATTTGTGGTACTGGACAAGACACTTTAGTGGTATGAAAATAAGAATCACTTCAGGTGTTGGCATGTTTGAAACGATTTTAGTGGGAACAAACGTGTATTTATATATATATTAGACATGATATACAATGCGCGACAGAGGCGAATACAGAGGCGCACGCCCCGGACGCCTTTGAAGGTAAAACGTATGGCACGTAATAGACCTTGATATACTAAGCGCACGAGGCGCGCGGCCGAGCGGCGAGCACGCGGCACAGACGCGTATGCTGCCGTCATAATTAAACATTTTTTGTCATAGTTAAGTTGACTACATTCACCATTGGAATCAGGAGGGAAAATAGACGCATCTACTATTATTTTTTTATTTTAAAATATTCAAAAGCATTCTACTAAATCTTCAATTTAGACGCATCAGCATAACATATACTAAATAGCACAGAATTTCTGATGTATATAACTAAATTTTGACAAAAATAAACTTACGCCTTTTTTCCTTATGACGGCAGTACAGGGTGCGAGCCTCAGGCGCATTGTACATTATGTCCCTCATAGTTTTCATATTGTTTTGCTTCTTATAACAATTATAAACCACTGCAATGCTTATAATTTAACTATTCATTACCTTCTATTCAACCAATGTAAGTTTGTAAATATGTTGTAAATATCATCGACCGATGATAAGGCACTCCATTGGCGTAGAAGTTTTTAGTCAATATACTTCTACACCGCCGGCGACGGTTTTGATATCTAGCAAAAATACTTTTACAACTTTTGCATATATGTTTATATGATACCGGGTCTTTTCGCGCTTTTATTTTTTCATATAGTTATGGATGCGAATATCTGTGACGTAACTATTTTCGGCTCCAGCGTCACAAGTCATTGAACTTATTGCGTAGTGTAGCCGTGTATGACGAAGATAGTCTGGCGGCTTTGAACCACCTTTAGGATTATGTGGCCCTCTTCGATCAACAATAACAACGGAGGTGGCCCTCAAGATAGCAATGTTTGAAACTATAGTCGATTTCCCCGTTTACACCGTAAGTATAATATAAGGGACTATATTGAGTGTATAAAACATGTGTATGAAAGGTCCTTCGATATTTTATCAATTACATCGATGATCTTGTATAAAAAATAAAAAACACTTTATTGCACTGCAAATACAAAACAATAAGTACTTAAAATTATACATTAACCTATGATGGTTGTACAATGAGCGGTCTTATCGCATAAAGCGATTTCATCCAGACAACCTTTGGATGGACAGAAAAAGAGCACGATAATTTGGGTTACTGTAGTAGTGATTTCTTTTAGTAATTTACACTATTATTAGTACTTTTATTCGGATAAATAATCCAATTTAGATTTTTCGATATGAAATACTTTTTTGATAACGATGCGTAAAAAGTTATGGTTGCATTTATAATAGCAAAATATTTTGTTTCTACGTGTATGGACCAGTCTTTTGTATAAATAAATGTTGTTTCTATAACTATACATATAATATACTATCTTCGGGCCATAACACGCCGAATTTGACGAAGATAATATACCGTATGATGTATACACTGTCTTTAGCAAAATAACGCATAGAAACTATACC
Organism: Lomographa bimaculata; assembly: GCA_948107665.1. Taxonomy (NCBI): domain Eukaryota; kingdom Metazoa; phylum Arthropoda; class Insecta; order Lepidoptera; family Geometridae; genus Lomographa; species Lomographa bimaculata. The sequence goes on from OX403605.1 coordinate 16,305,867, forward strand.
AACACATTCAATATTACCTTACCTGATATTCAATTTCATAAGTAGAGATCCAATCAGGCGTAGGAGTGTAAATAAAATAAAAGCTACGGCGTAGCGTCGTAGCACCGTAGCTAGACAGTCGTGTAGCTAAGTGATAACATACACAGTAAGGAAAAGGCAGTAAGAAAACTCAGCATTTTAGTCCTTTAAGTTAAAATGAGTGATAGGTTGACGCGCAGAACCTAGATGTCAACATTTGAAATACCATATATTGTCCATTACTACGTAGTAATTTTAAGTAGCAATATTGATTAAAGTACGTAACGGTAGAAACCATTTTTTATATTTAAATCTTCAGATAGTAACGTAATATATAAAAACACAATGAGAATACAAACAAACCTAAGACAATAACAGCAACGGTTGTACTTAGGTACATGTGATAAGGACTAATAAATAATGTATTATGATTATGTATTGAACTTGGATATTTAATGTACAGCCAGTTGACAGTTTAAATAATGCTAGGGTCTATAAAACATACACAAAACGTTTTTTTTATATCCGTTGGGTCAGTGTTTTACCACTATATAACCTGTTGGCAGTTGATGGCGTGGTCAAGTTTGGTAAACACGGTAACCGTAGAATAGAACAACAAAGAAAATGTATGCACAATATGATATAACTAGCCGTGCCCCGCGGCTTCGCCCGCTATTATCAAGCTAAATAGTAGCCTATGTGTTAATCCTAGGTATAATCTATGTACGTTCCAAATTTCATCCAAATCCGTTCAGCCGTTAAAGCGTGAAGAGGGAACAAACATACTTACACACTTACACACAAACTTTCGGATTTATAATATTAGTAGGATATATTATTACATATTATCATGACTATTTATCTGGTCTATTGTTGTTTTAATTTAGTTAGTTTGATAACCTACTGTAACTACTGCACTGGACCTATATTCACGCCACCCTTGTTTGCCATTCACTATATCAAACCTACCCCTAAGGTTACAGACGGAAATCCGAATAAATGAATTTCATTACAATCTTGAGATTACTTAGAAAATCCGACAGACTGTGAAATTAGCTATTTTATTTGGTAATAGGGGAATAAACTTTCTAAACAATAAAATAAGTCAAGAATATGAAGCGGTTACTTTTAAATACGGAATAAAAAAAACAACTATTTGTTTTGATATATTATTGTTTTTTTTTATAATTGCTTTTTCCTCCAGCAATTTAGTTACAATAAGTATACTATTAATTTTGATCAGGATGGATTATGAGACCAAATTAAATGAAGTTATACGTATTGAACAAAGTAATTATTACATGTTTAAATTAAAATCAGTCAACACATTCTGAAGTTATAATGCTATGGCATAGCCAAAACATAGAATACATAGGTTAAGTAGGTATACGTTTTAACTATAGGTTAACGAAAAATTCATTGATTTTTATATAAAATATAAAAATAAAAAAAAAATATTTTTATATAAAACATAAAAATAAAAAAATAATATTTTTATATAAAATATATAATATTTTTATTAACAATATTTTTATATGAAATATTACCAAAGTATTAAAGGTTTTGCTTTCTAAATTTACTTCATTAGTTTTCCTAATGCTATAAAAACAAATTCAATTGATTTGGGTGCAAAGTATCAACACAAAGTGTAGCGGTAACTCTAATGTTAGACTCGTTAGCCGTAGTAGTTGTTTTAAACTATTTAACACGTCCCCATAAGACGTTAATAATAAGAATAAGATAATTTCGTCACTTCAGACAGGCCTTGTGTAGCTCAGCTGTTAGACCAATAGGGCAGGATACCCTATGACCGCTCGTTCAATCCCCGCTTCATGCGATAATTTTTCCTTTCTAAATTTATTATTTTAGCTCTGCCTAGAATGGCTTATACTATGAATTCAAAATCAATCAAATATTACCGATCAGATTAAATATGTATAAGTTTTATTGTATAGTTTATTATTATTCATTGATGTGTGTTTATTTATTAGGTAAATAATCATATTATCTGTTATAGATATGAAAGAACATAGATCTTATGTAATGACCCATTTTGCGCAGTGGGCAAGTATCAGCCCTCTGCGCCGTGAGCCCTAGTTATAATTCCCGACAGGAGCACAATTTTGCTTCTCAAGATATATTTGTGCTTTTGGTTCTGGGTGTAATTGTGTATGTAATGTAAATGTGTTTTTTTTATTTGTGGTTTTTTGCAACTATTCGGGAAGAGAAGAATGATGTCATAGCTAATTTTTCAACGATTATTTTTTTATGTAAATGCTAGTATATGCAGAAATATTTCAACAGCCATTTTATTTTCGGAAAATTAAAGCTCTGTTTGCTATCAGAGCGTTTAATTTCTCTAACTATTAACGTTTAATAATCTACCTTTACTACACATTAACACTCGAGGTCACAGCTCTATTTTTTCACCGTCACGGCAACACTCTTTCATGTCTCTATCATATAAAATATGACCCACGGGTAGTGTGTCGTAAGTTAACTGAATTGTGTCAACTAAGTTAGTACTAAGCCCTGTCACCGCCCGCTACGGAGCGCCACGGCCAAGTAACTAACTTACTTCTCTAACTAATTATTTGCTTTGCTCGCTTCACATCGAGGATAACTTAGTTTGAAATAGCAAAATTGATTTAACTAAAATTTTTATATAGACCAAATAAACAAGACAAACTGTCAAATGTCATCCTTATATGGTTGACATACCTCCAATAATAATTTCAAATTCTCAAATTTCTAATTTCACATTTGCTTTATTGTCATTTTTTGTATGTACAATTTATTTATTGAAGCCATAGGCTCCCACTAGTCAAACTGTGTTTCAGGAGCCAGTGGCTTCTCCCATCAATGAAATACATAAAACTGTCGTTATCATTTGTGATCACATTTGAGATCTATATATATGACAATCTTTATAAATGTGGTATATATGTATATATATATATATATATATATATATATATACCATATGTGTTTATGTGTTAAATGCGTGTTTGTGTGGGAAGTGTAATAATGCATGTAAGGGTGTGTATCAGAATGTTTGTGTATAAGCGCATGAGTGTTAATGTAGAGTGTAGGTAATAAAATATCAGAAGTATAAATTAGCAAATTTTCAATTCCATCATAATCAAATGAGTTTAGGTTTAAAAGTATAATATTCTTTATGTCCCTGCTTTTTTTACTTTTTACGTTGTGAATTTTATCTAGTTATAATGGTGGGGAACAATGATACTAAAGTGTTTCTACGTTTATCATCCGTTCAGCGCACTCATTGCCTGAACAATCTGGGTGTCTTCAAGTCTAGTGTGATTAGATGTCTTCTAGGCAAGCATGTTACATCTTCGACCGTATCTTCACTTTCCATCGGGTGAGATAGTGCTTGCCTATCTTACAACAAGAGAAACTGGCAAATGTCATCCATTTATGGTTGACATACCTCCGGTTCGCTCTTTTGCTTCTACGTTTGTCATCCGTACTGCGAAAGAGCGGAATTCATTGCTCGCGTCTTTGTTCCCCGAACGGTATAATCTGGAACTCTTTAAGTCGAGAGTGAATAGGTATCTTAGAATATTGCCTAGAGGCAAACATGCTACATTTTCGACCAATTCATCACTTTCCATCAGTTGCGATAGTGGTCAAATGCTTGTCTATCGATTATATAAAAAAAAACTATTGTACGGAATAAATAGCGTCTATAAAGTATTGTCTTTTTACCATACGCGTATGCGTCTTGTTTATTCACTGGTATATAAGCCATGTGACGTCACATTATAAATTGAATATGATGCCCTCTAGTGGGCACGAGTCAAGAACAAAACATTATATGCAGCGTGCTGTACATCTTTCCTTCAACCAGTAATGTATTAATGCGAATAATGTAAATTGTTTTCACCACAATTTTTAATTACAAAAACACATTTGAAATAATGTCATTTGACACAAGCGTAAAATATTATTGCAGTAGACAAAAACAATTTATATCAGACACGTTCTCGTAACGACTTTCTTCAGTCCTTAATGGCCTATCAAAAAAGAATATTACTTAGTAAAAATAGTCTGAACAAACGCAATTTCAGTGAGTCGAATTGTCATTATGGTAAGTCGTTAACGTTCTGGAGCAGATTATCTATCCTTACTCTACACTCTTATTATAGAGATACTACAATAGCTGTACCCGGCCTGCGGTCCAATGCCATATTGAGATAAAGTGTTTTACCTCTTCTACGTTTATGATCGCCTGGTACTTTAAACTAAAAACTTTTTGAATATGATTCATACAAAAATACTAAAATCACGATAAAAAAATGGGGGATGGGAGTAGGAGGGGAAAAATACTTTGCGACCTATTCTCTTACCACGATACAAGTCTTTGAACTTAGTGTGGGGCTGAGAGTGTGAAAGCGTTTTTTAAAACCTATTAAATAAAAAGTTCATAAAATCGGTGGAGCCGTTTCGGAGGAGTTCGACTACAAACCCTATGACACGAGATTTTTATTAATATGTTAGATTTTAATATATTTACCTAATTGCTCGACAATAAGGAGAGACATTACCTTCCTTGTATCCGTTTATCTGCTAATGTATGTATGTTTGTTTGTTCTTTTGTGGCTTTTAAGAGACGCGTTGGTCGATTTTGATGATTCTTACGTTAATCAATGTTTCAGAAACTTGCGAGTAAACGGTGATGCCTAGAGTATGATGGGCTTAGAGCCTCGAACTAAAAAAAAAATGTTTACCAAAAACCCTAATTCTTCCTATATAAAATCTGTAAAGTGTAATATAAAATCTGTAAAGTGTAAAGAGCCTTATCCAATATATCATCGCAAACATAAACGGCTGCAAAAAGAAAAGTATATTAATTATAGTGACATAACTGACCGTTGCTTCAAAACTGCGGGGCTTGGGTTCAATTACTGGTGGGAACATTTGTTCTTTGTCGGGTTGTAATTATTTGTCTGATAAAGTAATGTATTTGGTGTCGGTACCTATGATAGAATTCTTCAAATATTATGCGTAGTGAGTGTATAACTTTGATTTACAAAAAAGTTATTATTTCCTTGACTAAATGTTTAATTTTCTTGTCTTACTGTAATAACAAAACAAGAACCAATTTCATAAAAATGTAAATAGTCCCATAAAAACAAAACTAATTTCGTAAAACTTAGTAAATTTGTTCATCCCTTAACTACCGAAAGTTTTATTAAAGAATACTTACTATAAGTAGTAAGCTATTTTACTTTTAGCGCGTCATAAAAGTAAATATGTAATGTTAAAGAAAATAACATCTACACTCTAAATGGTAAACTAAACAGAAAAAGGTGGTGACTAATACGAGTAGACGAATATCAATTAAAAAAACCAACTAAGATCTATTACAATTGGAATACCTTAAATCTTACTGTTTTATAAATCTCGTATAAAAGTATGTATTTCAACCCTTTTTAACCTTGTTGCCTGACCCCACGTTGAAAAGACATTTTCTTTTTTTTTTTTTTCATACTAGTCTGGCTTGAAATTAAAAAAAACACCAGAATACATAAAAAATATGTTCCTGGAGCTAATTAACTAGTTTGAATCTCAAGGATAGCCTTGAAAGCCATTTTTTAACAATTGCTAATTCTCGCGCCCACGACACAAATCATTGAAATTAGTGTGGGGTTGTGAATGTGATAGCGTTTATTTTATGTTATAATATTCTAAAAAGATTTCATTTTAAAACAGTAGCAACATACATTATAAAAAGGCTACAAGTTACTTACTAAAATAATTTAAGCGCAAGCAAACATAAAAAAACGACTTCACAACTTTATCTTCCGAACCCTTGATCAGATTCAATTAAAGAAATACGCATTATTGAGGATAGTCAAAAAAAATTTAATGAATGAAAAAATGCGTCGGCGAGTTTCTGGGGGTTCTTCTTGAGATGGCTGTAATTTTGGGAATTTGGCAGTCGTGTCATTAACTTTCTTTTTACTTTTTTCCTCTTTGGGCTCATGTGAATAAATTATTTTGACTTCGTTTTTTTTGGAAAATCTACCGAAAATTGCACACGTGTGAAACCTAGACGGGTCGATGGTGTTAATAAAGTAATATTAAATTAATAAGCACCTGTGAATTTTAATTTTATTTCAGTTGATGACTACAATGGCCGCCGTCAAAATCTGAATCTCAGTTGAGATAAAAGTACTATAATTAATTTATCTAGAATGGACACTCTTTGAAATGTAGTTGTGATAATATTTACTACTTTATTAGGGGTTTTTTCAGGCATCGATTATCTTCACATCGACATCGTAATCTAACAATTTTCTTTTTTAATGAACTATCGAATCGACTGAACTTTCAACCGATCGACTGTCGTATCGTACTCGCATCGATCCGAAAAATGGGAGTTTGATGACAGAATAGACCTACAGATTCATTTTGCACAAACGACAAAAAATAAGGGACATTTATGAATATGACATACTATACATATTAGCATTGCAATTCAGAGAGGAAATGCCGCCAGCATGATGGAAACGCTACCCACTGGTAGTGGGCTTGAGCACTTGAGTTACCTATTGGCTCGATGTCTTGTAGATCATGCATCATGCACGAGCTGATGAGATACAAGTCCAGTTACAAAGAGAGGCAATGATCAGACAATTGAACTCGAGCCTGATGGCCGTGTCCGATTGGGGCGATGCCAACTTAGTTCGATTCAATGCGTCAAAAATACAGACGTGTCTCTTCTCTGCAAAACGGAGACCATTCCATCTATCTCCGACCTTCCAAGATGTAGCAATACCGATGGCGAACAAGCTTGAGATTCTTGGCGTTACCTTATCGTCGAACCTTAATTTTGGCACATACATAGAAGCTAGAGCACAACTGTCCGCTAAGAAACTGGGTATCCTCGCTAAGGTCAGGCAGTACTTCACTCCGGGACAGCTTCTTAACCTTCATCATCGGCATCCGCCAAGTACCAGTTAGAGACTCTTGAATCTATTGATCGGCGAGCCAAAAGACTCATTGGCGACAGTAAGCTAATCGAGTCTAGGTTGCAAAGTCTCAGTCACCGACGTAAGGTGGCAAGCTTATCGGTATTCTATCGCTTACATTTTGGAGAGTGTGCACAGGAATCACATGACTTAATTCCCCCATGCCCTTTTTATCATCCAACAACAAGACAAACTATTAAACGTCATCCAGTTATGGTCGACATACCTCCAGTTCGCTCAAAGCATTTTGCTTCTACATTCATCAACCGTACAGCAAAGGAGTGGAACTCATTGCCTGCGTCTTTGTTCCCCGAACGGTATAATCTGGGAGACTTCAAGTCTCGAGTGAATAGGTATCTTCTAGGCAAGCATGTCACACCTTCAGCCGCATTATCACTTTCTATCAGGTGAGATAGTGGTCAAATGCTTACCAATTGAAAATAAATAAAAAAAAAGGTAACTTAGTTCTTTGCTGTATATAGTTTTAGTTTAGTTTTAGGAAATATAGGCCCGTAGATATATAAAATAAAAAAGGGACATATTCACTGAAGCTACTAGAAACAAGGGTACTTGCTAGTAAATATTGCCGCATAATATTAACTGTTCAGTCTATTATTTCAAAACAAACTTCATGTTGTTTCGGCGAACTTGGTAGAATTGAATTCTAGTGATCCACGAAATGCGGCTGCTTGGTATACAGAAGCAACAAACATTTTACGATACACAAACTGGATCATACTCTGGCTCTGGTTAGATTTATCAGTAATTTTGGAAGAAGGTTATTAATGTACAAGATGTTATGTAAATTGTTTGATCTGGTAAGAACTGGTCGTATTCAATAGAAGCGAGAAGTAGAAAAGCAAGTTTCGATATTTAGTAGATATATACTTGAGTATGTAATCTAAATAAATGGAATATAATGGTATTAGCATTGCAATTCAGAGAGACAATGCCGCCAGCATGATGGGAACGCTACCCACTGGTAGTGGGCTTGAGCACTTGAGTTACCTATAAGCTCGATGTCTTGTAGGTAACTTAGTTTTTTGCTGTATATAGTTTTAGTTTAGTTTTAGGAAATATAGGCAATTGGCCCGTAGATTGGAATGTTTTGAGTTATAAATAAATGGAATCCCGAAATATGATTGATCAAAGTTCTCTTAATATATTTATTTTGCAAAGTTGGGTTATTTGGATCTCTAATATTCTAACTTTTTTACCTGACTCTCTGATTGATAAAAACATACCATTTCATATTTAATGAATTGGCAATTTTCTTATGAGCTGTCCGTTGGCTTTATTGAGTGTGCTACCTTCTAAGCAGCAGATATCGGGTTTAATTCCTGGTAGAAACACAAGTTTTCTCCCCAAAATAAATTTGTGTTTCTGGTTCTGAGTGTGATTTTTTGTGTGATGACAATGTTTCCGGCACCCACAACACAACTCATTGAACTTAGTAGGATGCTGAGAGTGTGAAAGCGTTTCTTTTTATTAACGTATTTGTAAAATTATAGTTGTTACGCATAACAAGTTTTTATTTTGCAGGTGAATTTTTTTTTTTTTTGCAGGTATTGTTAATATAATAACGTAAATGTTATTTTTATCAAAACGCAAGCTTTATAATTTTCAGCTACTTTACATTAACTACTATTTGGCGTAGTTGGTTACGCATCGGAGTATAAAGGTCGGGCATCGGGTTCGATTCCCGGTTGTAACACAAGTTTTCCTTATTGAGGAATTTGTGTATCTGGATTCACATCCATGTGATTTTTGTTCACACACAAATCACATCTGACGTGAATCTTTCCGATACAAATCTTCGAATTTAGTGAGGGATTCTAAGTCTGATAGCGTTCATAAATAAGATAATCCTAACCATTCGAAGTCTAGAATTATGCGCCAGTTTGAATAAATAATACCTTCCTTGTGATATCTTCATCGATCCGGTAAATGATGCCATGTGTGCAAACATGCGGTCAGGGCTGCCACGCGTAAGAAAAAATAATCAAATACAACCTTTACTGCTTAGGACGTAGTTTTTTTAAATTTGCGATCGCATCAATCATTAAAGCTAACCAATAAATTTGGGTTTAAAAATATCGCGACCATTATTCATTTTTTTTTTTACTAACCTTATGGGAATTGCGGCGGATTTTTCGACTAGTTGCGAGCGTGTAAGCAGCCCTCCATCTGGAAGGTGGCAGTTTACAAGGTTCGCGTCGTCGTCCGCGAGTCTCTGCCGGATAGTAATCAAATAATAACCAATAGATATTAAGTTTTCTGTATTAAAATTTAATATTGGTTCTCAAAAAAATTCGCTTGTAACTTGGGTAGATGAGTTGGTGCATGTAAAAGAGTGCGTGCCGGAGTTGCGCAATGAGACGTACTTACTCACTTGGCGTGAGTAAAATGTTACAATAATCACTCCAATTAAAAAATGTTACAATAATCATTCAATTTAACGTAATACAATGAAAATTAATTGAATTAGGCGTTACTTTTTGGAAATCCATAACGACAAAGATAATTTATTATATTTAGTGTTAATCCCGATAATGTTGCTAGGCTTCAAGCAGGATGCAGGCACGCCGCGAAAGTTAGTGTTATTGTTCGACACGTGTTTCGCCTCTACACGAGGCATCCTCAGGAGCTGTTGAATTGCCGAACGCTAGAACAAGAGATTCTCGTTGGGGTGCGAACGTTAGTATTATTATCGTGGGTACTCCGCCGAAACCTCTGCTCTCGCCGAACGCTAGAACGAAAGACTCTAACCATGTAGGCCTGCACCGGCCTCCACCACTACCCCCCTCTCCGCCTCTACCCCCTTAGTCAAAAATTACACTTTATATATGATGGAAATTCTGAAATCGTTTCGAGAACATGTGACAACCCTACAGTGCGAGTTCACAACAAATAAGCTATTGGTTATTCCGTGGTAGAAATGAGGAAACTTTGCGAGGAATTCACAGCCTTCTGTCATCATATTATTGGCTGCATGGCCCGTCCTCCAAGGGATTGCTGCTTTTACTATCATCATCAGCTAATTACATTCACATTACTGGGCCTTGATTCCTTCTCGCACAGAGTCTAAGCTTTCGTCTATTACGCTGGACAAGTCCGGGTGGAAGACACAAACGTCCTAGACTATTGTATTTTTGGACATTCCGGCTTCCTCACGCCGTTGCCCTTCACCGTTACTAACGATAGTCAAACTCTACACATAGAAAGTTATTTATTAATAAAACAATGTTTTTAAATTTACTAAGTGCCTCTTTGGGGCCCATGTGAATAAGCGATTTTGAATTTTTATACAGACAGAGAAAATATATATGAATTAAATAAAAACGCCACATTCTACGACAATAATAGCAGACAATACTCTAAGTAACTATTCAAAGAAGAGATTCCATTACTCTTTAAACCCGTTCAGGCATAAACTCAATGGGATTCTAGAGTTTAGGAGACAAATTACTTATTTTGCAGCGTCACATCGTTCGAGAAAATATAATTATAAGCACTACTAACCATGGTGATAGCTAACCAAGCTATCCCCGCCTGCACGTGGTTCACTGCAGATCAATAATCAAGACTTCTTTGCTTGCTGTTTCTATATTCCCCAAGACTTCGAACTAACGGCTAAAGTCATAAGAACTTTATTCAGAACGTGGATTCACGAATAAGAGAAGAATCAATTCTTCCTCTTTCTTCTTTCCTTGAGAAAAGTACTTACTCTTTTACATGTCGTCCCAATCCTAGTGACTAATAGGTAATCTGTGCCCCAGTGTTAAATGGGAAAGATGACGCTGGGGAATATTTTGACTAATCAACTAGGCTTAGAACATTATCTGGAAATGACAGCTTTTTCATGAGCGCCTTTTTGGGGACTATGTCGAAAGAGCTTTTACTGCGAGCACCTTTTCCGGGTTTGATTCTCGTTTATGTAAAACCAGCCATGCCACGCGGTTCCACCCACGTTTGTTCAGTTAAAAAGCATATGTGTTTATCCTAGGTATAAGCTATTTACATTTCTGTCTGTTGTGATACTTTACGTATAAGCTTGTTTGTTACCTTTGTTTTATCTCACCTTATAAAGTAGATCAATAAAGTATTATCTATCTATTCCAAATTTGGGTTAATAGTGTAGTTTTTAATCTGGTTCTGGCACTATGCCAATTTTCCCTTCCCACGATTCAAGTCTTGAACTTATTGCGGAGTTGTGAGCGTCAAAGCGAATAACAAGTCAGTAATAAATCCTCACACGTTCTCCCCAACTACGAGAGTATTAACAATGAAGTGTTTGCCAGGTCAGAGGTTTATCTCAGCCGCTGCAGCTGACTCTAATCTCTCTTCCACCTCAAATAGACTGCAAAAGCGCTGGAATTGAAAAAGCGCTGAGACAGACAAAGGTTTTATGCCAGCTTTAGCCCCCGATTGTCGTAAAGACTCACAATTTTCACTTCATACTTACTGCTCGGCTGTTCCAATTGAAAGTGCTAAAGAGAATCTGTACATATGTAATGATAAGCAACATCTTAATTATTATGCATACATTAATTACCTTAATTGTTCGGCACTAACCGCTGCAAAATAATAATTTACCGATGTCAAATTATTCAATGTTTAAGCGAGTTTACTATAAAATAATTAACGCAAGCCAAGCTTTAAAAAAAAACGATTTCACCGCTTTATCTTTGGAACCTTGATCAGATTAAATGTATTAAATACGCATTATTGACTATAACTCAAAAACTACTGATCAGATCTTGATCAAATTTAAATGAGACCAATGGGAAAGTATCAGCTTTCAAAAAAATATTTGAAATCGATTCACAGGGGGAAGACAGGAGGCAACACAAACTAAAAAAAAATACGGTTGAATTGATTACCTCCTCCTTTTTTGAGAAGTCGATAGATTAAAATAAAAAACGGGAATTGATGTAACTCAAACTAACTCACTCATTGTACCAATTTCCGTATTAATTTAGATTTAATTGTTTTAAATAAGCGCTTTTACACTCACAACCCCACACGAAGTTCGATGACTAGTGTCGTGGGGGTCAGAAAACTTCATATTACACACATAATCACAACCAGAACGAGAAACACAAATTTCCTTTGAAGAGAAAACTTGTGTTCCCGCCGGGAATCAAACCCGATACAAGGCTTAGTAGGCGAACGCGCACCAAACTAAGCAATGTAGAGTTCTTTTATTTGATACCAATCTAGATGGTATTAATATACTTTTTTGTCAGTACTTTATGGACAACCACGGTAGTCATTTTGTTTAGTTACAAAAAAAAACTTGTGACACTCGAAGAGATGAAACGAATTTAGCGACAACTTTTTTTTGACAATTCAAATTTGGTTTATTAGTTGTTGGCCTTGTGTAAAATGAATATTCATTCTGTGCTAAATTCATAACCTTCATCGCCGTGGTCGAGTAAAAACGTGGAACACTCCGTCCCCAAATTGCGTTTACAGTGCGCAGTGACGAGTCGGGTAGTTAGCAACTCGCAGTTAACTTTTTGTTTGCTAGTTAGTGTTCCGGTAGAGCTTTAGTTTTATTTCAGCAGGGTTTGATGGAGCTGGGTTTTTTAAACTTTTTTACTAAAATACGGTGGCAGCGTGAGATTTAACGAAAAGTTTTAACGAATATATAGAAAACTAAATTCACACTGCAGTGTTTTACTTGGGTTTACTGCGTCACTTCTAAATACTTTGATTTATTATTTACAACTATTACTGTAATGGATACCTAACAATAAGCTATATTATGTGTTACCGGAGAGGGTTGTTGTAACTCAGCTGTGTAGGCTATTAGGAGACCTAGTGCTGGGGACAGAGAATCACAAAGGTACATCGTAATTATTATTCACATAAATATTGTATCCTAAATCAAAATGTACCAAACACTGTTCTTCCTGAATAAATAACTTTGAACTTTTATCTTCATTTACTCTTCTAAGACAAACTACCTAACTTTGTCAATTTATCATTGACATACTTGCGGTTCGCTCGAAGCGTTTCGCTTAATTTTTTTGGTAAGTCAGCTTTGGTGTTTATGTACTATTATATTAGAGTTGAGAGAACATGACGAAAGTAAAAAAATACATTATAACTAAACCCAATAGCTTACACAAAATGGCTGTCACTAAATTAAAATAAAATATTAATTATGTTCATACTTTGCGTAGGTGGTTGCGCGTTCGCCTTCTAAGCAGGGGTATCGGGTTCGATTCCAGGCACAAGTTTTCTGCCAGAGGGAAATTTGTGTTTCTGGTTGTTATTGTATTTGTGTGATGTGAATGTTTCCGGCACCCACGATACAAGTCATTAACTTTGTGTGGGGCTGTGAGAGTGAAAGCGTTAATGTTATGATAAAAAAACTTTAAGAAAAATTTAATGTTTCTTTGAGCTCATTCATTTGATACCCACCCATTGGTAATTGTAATTTTTTTAAGGCTTTATAGACAAGCATTTGACCGCCATCTCATCTGATAGAAAGTGAAGATGCGGCAAAAAATGTACCATGCTAGCATAGAAGATACCTATTCACTATAGACTTAAAATCTCCCAGATTATAACGGTCAGGTAACAAAGACGCGGGCGAAAGTTAGGGACTTTTAACTTATGCATTGGAGTCAATGGAAACCATTTTTAGCAACTAATTAGTTAGGTAAAATTGAGATATTAAAACTAATTTGTAGAAATTTACAATTTCCTTTCATATTTAACAATATTTTTTTTGTAAAGGTTGATCTTTATCAGCAACAATATCTATTGGTTTACGAGGTATCTTTTTTTAAATCATCGGGTCAATTTATGTCAAAAGTAAAAGATTTAAAAAAAACTAAACATGCAGTTATTGTTTTTTTATAAATTGAGAGCATGATCCCTTTTACTACTTTTCTCTAACTCTCTCGGCCATCACCACGCATCTCAAAAAACCACACTCTATATACGCAGCAGATCGTTTTGTCTCCTCAAGGCTGATCAGATTAGGTCAACCATATTCCCAATTTATCCCTTTAATTGCGGAAAATTACACTGCCACAGCAATTACTTAATTGTTAATACTTGAAAGGCCAAGGGAAAAGCAATTAACTCGATAAACGAAGCGAAGGGCGATTTTAGCTACGAGCACTCGTAGCGGTCAGCTACGGCGGGCGGCGTAGAGGCTTAGCGACGTAGGGCGGCGTAGAGGCACGTTATTATTGGAACCGGAAATACGAGCAAGGTCACGGTGGCGCCCTACTTTAAACGCGATTGAAGTGTTGTGTACGATATTAGAGAGCAGCGATAAAAAATATTTTTACAGTAATTATTATACGTACATGTATTTCAACCTTTAACAACAGTATTATATACGGTTATAGCATAAATGTTTCAATTTTTGAGTTAGAGATGGTCAAAGATCCTTTCAATTATAAAACAATCAAATAAAAAAATCCATGACTTTTTATAATTAATTTGTAAACAAATGTAAGGTCTAATGTAACGTCCCAATATTATTGCATGAAACTAATGTCTCAATACTGATCAAAAAATGTATCTTTGATTTTTTTTATTAGTGACAGGCTAGTGTTTGACCACTATCTCACCTGATGGTAAGTGACGATGTGATCGAAGCTGGTAAACACACTAGACCTGGAATACGCAGGCTCTCAAGGATAACTGCCGGAACACCGTATTTGGCTTGGCGGCAGACTTTCAACTTGATGGTGGTAAGCTATTACATAAGAGATGACTTACTTAATAAAAATGTAATGTTTCGAAAGTAGTCAATTTAACAAAAAAAAATGACCAAATTCGTATAAATCTTAACATGAATCGCTGGCGCTTGTTAATTATCATTAAAACAGTCCAGGAGTATACGATTATTAGCCAGTAACACACCATTTACAACTGAATGTCTAAGACTTACTTTCTAATAATATTGCGACGAATTGCGTTTATAATAAGTTGATAATAATCTAAGAGACTTCAAAATTAATTATCCACACTAAAGGCTATTATTTTTATTCGGCCAACAAGCAGTATTTTACTTCAAATGCTCTTAATCTGTATATTAATAAAGAAAAAGAGCTTTATTTGCAATTACATGGGTAGTATAACGATTTTAGTATTACAATTTCTCACATGTTCTGCTTTAGGTATATACATTTGAATGGATATTTAAGGAATTGTGGTCCATAAATAAGAAGAATAGTATATAAATGTAAAAAATACTTTAAATTAAAATATATTATAAATAAATACAGTTTTGAATTGGCATAACAGAATTAATTTATGATTAAACCGGATCTTTTCTTTATTAGGTACCTACTTTCGTTATAGATTTTTTTGAACTTTTGCGAACTTTAACCATGTTTTTATGTTAAAACCTTTATGCGCTTTAATTTTCAAAATTCGTCGATGTTAGTCAAAATAATGTTATTTTGAAAATAAACGCGCGAAAAGAACCGATTTCTTCATAAAAACATGATTAAAGATCGCATAAGTTTAAAAACATTTATAACTGTACTCCAGTTAATAAATACAACAATCCTAATAAATACAACAATGAAATAAGTCAATTACTACCAAAGGTTTAAGTAAAAATAGGCAAAGAAATCATTGGTAAGTGTACTGAAACCTGTTGGTGAGTGAGTATGCTGTCGAGGGTGTAACATATTAGGCCTCGAATGCTGTAACACTATTTGAAGGCTCGGCTAAAATTTTTAATGAGGGGATAAGTTACGTCAGTATTTCTTTCGTACAGGGTAGCTAGGTGAACGAGTATGATATATTCACTGAAAGCTCAAATTCATTGTAGGATTAAAAACTGCTATCTGCCTATAAAAGCATGTGCCACATGAAGTCGATTTCGAGAAATTATTCAAAATGAATCAATTGATCTACTGAAAGATTCTATTATCGGAATCTTATCGAATCTTGATTGACACCGCTATGTGGTAGACATTCTACAAATGCGGCCGAAGCGTTTTGCTTCTACATTCATTGAAATAAATGCTTGAGTCTGCGTTTCCTGATAAATACAATATGGGAGTCTTTAAGTCACGAGTGAATAGGTATTTTCTAGCCTATGTGCTCCATGTTCCACCGTAAAATCGCTTACCATCCAGTGATATATTGGTCAAACGTTTGTCTATCTTGAATTTAAAAAAATCTAATAATTAAGCATTGTTTTCATCAACATTTAAGTCACATTTTCTTCCCGCATTGTCATAAGTTTCCACCTTGTATAACACTCATACTATAAAAGTGTTTTTTACTTCTTCACGCTCAAACGGTTGGACTAATTTTGATGAAATTTGGTACGGAGGTAGCTGTCACCATGGATTAACACATTGGCTACTTTTATCCCGGAATTCTCGCGGGCCCAGAACATACGCGGGCAAAACCGCGGGGCGCAGGTAGTATTATAAATCGAATAGGTTGTGTATAAGTTGGTACTTAATATAACACTGATAAAGTCACTGTCACCGTTAGTTAAATACATTCCTACATGTGAGGCGAAAAAGGGTCGCGGAACCCAGATTCAAATCTTGTGAAGTAAAGGTGACAGGTAAGAAATGAGGGAGAAAAAAGGCGGTTTACTTCGAGGAATAAACTTCGTTTTGTACGGGTTCTTGTAACGTACAACGTGATTGGTCACGTTGATGTAAACCTTTTAAAGATTCTGTGGAAACGACTGGAATTTGGAGAACTTGATCCTGAGAATGTGCATTTATAGAATGTTTGGTTTTTTATTAAATTTATTAAATGATAATTTTATAATCTGAAAAATAAATAAATCAGAGCGGCTAGTTGAAGCGACGCGTGATCAAAATGCTAGCACTTATTTGGCTCAACGTATTACAGAGATGCAATGCCGCCAGCATGATGTGAATGCTATACACTGGTAGTGGGCTTGAGCACTTGAGTTACCTATAAACTCGATGTCTTTACCGCCATTTTGTATACATATTATATAATAATAGACAGGTTTTCGTTTTTAAACTTTTGTCTTTGTTCCTTAACTTACGTGTGATTAAATTGTTTTCCCTCAATAACTACTTTCTAACAAACTATTCGTCACCTCGGCGATTTTTTTTACTTAAACCCTTAAATATAATTACCGACTCCCAAGTAACACATTCGCAAGCTCCAAAGTGGCTCAAATGTAGGTAAAGTTCTTTCGCAATTTTCTTCAATACGAAACTTATTCTGTATCGCAAATGAAACCACTTTGGAACTTTACAGTGAGTTATGCAAACGGGTTGATGGTGAAACGAGCAACCGTTGTTAGACTGTCTTAGTAGTTCTGGTAAGTGAATTTGATTTATGAAATTTCGACTCCAATTTAAACGTCACTTCGAATTATCTACGCCGTCTAGTTAAGTGACGTCATAGCTGCTTAAGATCTGAATAATAAATACACTTTACATTTTATCTCATAGACGTCATCACGTAATAGTTAATGACCATTTAAGATCTATCCAGAGAATTTAGTGAAATGAAATGAAATTTAATTGTCAGATTATGGTTTAAATGTTAGAATACAATACAATACAATACAATAACTCTTTATTGACACCAAAAGATAAATACAGCTTACAGAGAAGCTTATAAAATAAAGGTACAATGGGCGGTCTTATCGCTAAGAGCGATCTAATACAGTAATTTTTTTCCACATAATCGAAGGAGGGTTAACTTATATATAGAATTTTGATAATTATGTAGTAGGTTACATACTTACCAACATTAGTGCGATCTGCCGGATCCTAACATCGTAACCGATTCAGAGAAAATTGCGAATCTGGCATTTCGAGTTTCTAGGGGGACCATTGTATTAAGTATTTTTTTATTTTTTATAGTCAAGCATTTGACCACAATCTCACCTGATAGAGAGTGATGTACCGGCCGAAGATGTAGCATGCTTGCCTAAAAGGTACTTATTCACTCTTGACTAGAAGACTCCCAGATGATACTGTTCAGGGAACAATGACGAGGGCAATGAGTTCCACTCCTTTGCAGTACGGATGAAATGATAAACGTAGAAGCGGAACGCTTCGAGCAAACTGGAGGAATGTCAACCATATATGGATGACGTTTGACAGGTTGTCTTGTTGTTAGATGGTAAAACGGGTATGGTGGAATTCCTGCGCACACTCTCCAAAATGTAAACGGAAGAATACCGATAGGCTCGCGACTTTAAGTCGGTGACCGAGACTCTGCAAATTGGACTCGACTAGCTTATCATCGTCAAAGAGTCTTTTTGCTCGCCGGTCGATGGACTCAAGAGCTTCAAGCTGGTACTTAGCGGATCTATCCCACAGGTGGCTGCGTACTCCATACACGGTCGGACTTGAGCTCGATATAAATTAGGAAGCTGTCCCAGTGTAAGGTACTGCCTAACCTTTGCGAGGATACCAAGTTTCTTAGCAGCCAGCTCAGCTCTGGTTTTGATGTAGGTACCAAAGTTATGGTTCGGCGACAAGGAAACGCCAAGAAACTCTAGTTTATTTGCTATCGGTATTGGTACATTTTGGAACGTCGGAGACAAGTGAAAAGGTCTCCGTTTAGCGGATAAAAGACACGCCTGAGTTTTGGATGCATTAAAACGAACTAAGTTAGCATCACCTCAATCGGTCACGGACAACAAGCTGGAATTCAATCGACCTATCATAATTATTTAGATTTGATTTGATTGGCAAATTTTATTAGCAACGTTGTGTATAGCGATGTTCAGCGTTTTGCACTTGGCTGTCAATGTACTAGTCAGAACCAGTAGCTTTTCCACAGAATCTTAAGGTTGCCATTCAAAGTATATTAAAAGGGTCTCAACCTTTGCTTTGCCACAACAACATCAACGTACGGTCAATGCTAATTATAGAGGCCAAATTATTGAGTGCGTTAACGAAATCAGATTTTTAGGTGTACAATTAGATAAGCACGTTAACTGGAAAGCACATATCAAACATCTTTGTAATAAATTGAGTAGATTCGTTTTCGCCTTAAAGAAACTTACACAAGTTTCATCCCGGCAAACAGCACTAACAGCATATCATGGTTTTGTAACATCGAACTTGCGTTACGGCATTTTGCAATCGGGAAATTCAGTCAATGTTTTATATTTATTCAGAACTCAAAAAAGTGTATTCGTGCAATGTTTGGTGCTAGTCAAAGACAAAGTTGTAAATTACTATTTCAAAAACTAAAAATACTAACTCTAAGCTCACTATATATTTATGAAGCATGTTTATTTGTTAAAGAACATCCGGAACACTTTATTATGATAGAAAATACACGTCCACGAAAAACTCGTAACAAAATCAAGGTTAACCCGCACCATGTCTAAAACTACGTTCTTTAATAAAAGTAGGTATATACATTATGACTCCGAAACTATTTAACAAGTTACCGGAGGGTTTTAAAACTGGAGATGTACCTACTTTTAAAAGAAATTTAAATAAATTATTAACTGAAAAATGCTATTATACTATTGACGAATTTTTAATGGACAAAATATTAGAAGATTGAATTATGTACCTATTTAAAGTTTTTATTTTGTTGACATTTTTAATATAATAATTATTTTGCTGCATTGAAATTAATAAACATTGTGACATTGTTATGTACTAATATTATTAATTAATTTTACGAATAGAATAGAAATGGTTAATATTGTATATGAATATGTAATATGAAGTAAATAATACTGCATGTTAAAAATATTGTACGCCTAACAGGCATGCTGCAGCGATCAACCTATAATTTGTTAACATCATATAATTGTACCTGTAGTAATGACAATAAATTGATTTGATTTGATTTGAAAACCTAAAGTCCATAGCTATGGGCCAGATAATTGCCGGGCTATGATTATTTATTAAGGCGTAGAAAGGTATATTAGCCTGCACTATTGAAAGGGACCGAATTAGTGAGGTGAATTCGGGTTATCTGACCTCGAGATATTTTAGTTGCGAAAACGTTCATCACCTAGAAATAATTCAAGCTCTCGATTGGTTCTTTAATTATGCTTTTTAAAACTTAGGGAACGTGAGTGAAAAAAAATAATGTGCTTAAAAACGATATAAATATAATGAGTGTGCTAGAAACAAGAACAAATAGAATGTAACACTCTTTAGAATGTAAAAATGTCATTAGAGAAAAATCAACTGTTATAAAATTAGGTACCGCAAATTAAAATGGTAAGTAAAAAGTTAAGGCTGTAAAGTTGGTTAACTTTTGGGTACAATTTAGAGATTAAAAAAATTGAAGATATTATTAGTTGACATACATTTTTACATAACAGTATTTGATCTATAGGCTTATAAAATACTCACTAATTCAGATGCCAGAGACTTCCCCAAATAGTGACATTAGTTAATGTCTTTTTTCAATGGACTGTAAAAAAGGAGATTCTCAATTCGACTGTATGTTTTTTTTTGTATGTATGTTACGTGATGTCTCCGCCAATTATGAATTGGTTTTGATGTTTTTTTTTGTTTGGTAGATTTTACTTCGGACTTCTGAAGTAAAATCTACCAATAAGAAGCTGCCTCGGTGCCATATAAAATATGTGTGATATAATATGTTACTAATTTAAAGTTTCTGTAGTTGTTTTCATACATGCAGTGTCTTGTCCAATAATAGAGATTTGACATATAATTATTATACATTTGTTAACGTACATTTAAAATACATTTGTATCCTATAGAGCGCGTGTGGTTGTATTTTTCAGTTTCTGAAACTTGTTGTTTTTATTTGTACAAGAGCAACAAAATAACTGAACACGTAACGTAAGTTTATAATAATAGCCTATTTAGTACATTATATTCTGTTTACAATATAATAACTCTTTATTGGCACCAAACACAAAAATACAGCATACAGGGAAACTTATAAAGATAGGTATAATGAGCGGGCTTATTGCTAAGAGCGATCTCTCCTAGACAACCTTTGGATGGAAATATAAAAGAAAAGTGAATTTTGGAAGGATGGTGCGATAAAAATAATAAAATTGATTAAAAAAAACCACTGACATAGTTTACACAATACATACCAATAATAATAGCAGAATATCTAATCAAATAAACTAACATAAAATAAATAAATAAGTACATATAAGTATCTATAAAACATTATTTAACATAATATATAATTCACATACAGTAATGGTTAGAGATTGGATAGATAAAAATTTGTGACTTGAGTTTTAAATGACTGTTAAGTTTACTAGTAATGTTTTAGTGGTCGTTGTATTTTATCGCTGGAGTAGTTTCAAGCAAAATTTTCATCGTTATTTATTTTCGTCACCGACTTTAAAAAGAATTTCAGAGATTTTAATTCTGGCAAAATAAACCGACTTCATTATTGCCAACATTTTAATTTCATTAGGTAAAATAAATTGCCCTTTGCTACAAAATAACCTACTTTTCACCTGCAGGAAATATCTTTATTAATTCAATGAGGGTTTGTGTTAACCAAAGCCTTATTTATTCAAAGATTTAATTAATTAATTAAAAACCAACGCTTGGGTCTTGCCATCATACACATTATCTGATAGAGAAGTAATATCTGTGCAATAATATATGTTGATGCATTAGTGAAAATGCACTGAATCTTCTATGTAACTTATGAATAAATAATTTCATTAGCAAGACAAAATGAGTTACCTTTAAAAATGAGTAATTAGGTGCTCGTCCGCCTTATAAGCAGATATCGGGTTCGATTCTCGGCGGGAACACAAGTTTTCTCCCAAAGGGAAATTTGTGTTTTTTGCTCTGGATGTGATTGTGAGTGTGATGTGAATATTTCCGTTACCCACAACATAAGTAATCGAACTTAGTGTGGGGCTGTGAGTATGAAAAAAAAATGATTTGAAAATAAACATTTTTTTAAACATTTAAATTTGTTAACATGACATGTTTGTAAAAATATTTTCTCGCTTATTCATGTTTTGTTTACATCAAGAAACGCGTTATACTGGCTCTAATCAAAACAAATAAAGTGAAATTATTAAAAAAAAGACGTGTGGCACTCGAGGACTGCCGCGGTAAAGCATATTGCATAGCATTTTTTATCAACTTATGCAATTATAATTATTTATTTATTTTATTTATGCAGTATTTTTTTTCCTGCCACCTAGAGGCGAGTTGCTGAACTAAAGCGACAAGCGTGATATTTCAAAAAAGTCATTAAAAGTTCTGCTATTCATCGATAGATGGCAAAACTAAAAAGTATCACCGCTGTGCCGGTCGGAGTGAGGGGTGTTAGGTTATTTTCGTTACGGAATTTCTGGATTCGGTCTCCGCGCTCAAGGCCCGCGATAGAAGCTTAAATAAATAAAAAGTATGAATAGACCACAACACGAGCGATGCATTGCCCTCGAGAATTTCTCTTGGGAAGTAATGCAATTTAACGACGACAAATTCGTTCAGGCGCTTCCATATTTTCCTGAGGATATAATGTAGGATATTTATTTTCAATTACATATGGATTGCTTCGAGTTCCTAGACTGAAATCATACGTTCGTTCGAAAGACGTTTTATTTTTGTTAAGGTTACAGTAAGTATTCATCATGGTAGATGATCGATTGCAGTTTCACTATATGCCCAACTACATGAGCCTTGCATTGCCTGATTGAATTCAGATAAATCATATAACATCCTATTTCAGGGTCTTATACAGGGCCTTCTGTTTTACTACTTGAGGTCATAGCAAGACTGCCTGAAGATGAGTGAGAGAGAAGAATGGACTATTCACTAACTCGTGAAAGTTTGTGAGCACATGTGCACAGTTAGTTCACGGTGTTTACAAACAAGGTGTGGTATGAGTTATTACGAAATTAATTCGGTTATATTTTATGTTATTAGATGAAATTGAAAATATTTGTTTTAGATATAAGTACTCATATTTTTTGCAGACGGTACCTCCACTACTTTTGTTGTCGTTGACTCATACATATTCATGACGATGTCAGCAAGTCCGTTTGAACAAAGTTTTGATTAGAGGAACACTGGAGAATAATTGTATTCGCAGATTTCTATTCCTTGAGATAAGCTTTGAATATCGTTAATTACTTACTGACTTATCTGAAATGGCATTAATTATCTGATTCCTGCGGCTTTACCCGCATTAATTTAACGTTGACGCTTTCACTCACAACCTTTCAACTTAGTTAGAGGATGAGAGTGTGTTTATCTCATTAGGGGTTACGTAACACACACGTCTTTGTAAAGCCTTTGAAGCAATCGCGGCATTCTGGTATCTTACTCGCGCACCGAGGGTTCTGTACAAACCTGTAGGTATATAAGTAAAAGTGATGGTATTTTTATTGCTAAATGAAATTATTATATGATGTAACTAAAAGTATGGCTTTCGCAATTTTTCTTTTATCTGTGCTGTAAGACGTTGCTTCGTATCAAATTTCAAGATTCTGAGTTCACGGGACACGACCCTGTAGGTTTTGATTCTCTTGCGAGTGTCGAAAATTTGCGGCATGAACGGCTGTATCTTTTGATTGCGTTAACGTAGAAGTTTTTTTTTTTTCACAGCTCCAAGGAACAGTAGACCTGAGTATTTGATATAAATTTCAGCTTGATACCTCCACGCGTTTCTGAGAAAAAGGGTCATGACAGACGGACAACAAAGTGATCCTATAAGGGTTCCGTTTTTTCCTTTTGAGGTACGGAACGCTAAAATAGGGAGGTGTATCACTAAGTTATCTCCAATTAGATTTTTATGATAAATTCAAGCCCTGCCTTTGAGTACTACATAAAAGGTTCGAGTCTGTAATAAAGCCTTATTCAAACAAAGTTTAGCCCTAGAAGGATGAAGTCGGATCAAACTTACATGAAACATAAACATAGACTTGTGTCGTGTGTGCCGGAAACATTCACATCACACACAAAACCAGAAACACAAATTTTCCTTGGGGAGAAAACTTGTGTTCCCGCCGGGAATCGAACCCGATACCCTTGCTTAGAAGGCAAACGTCGCCCGACCAAACCAAGGAGCAGATCAAATATTTAACAAAGTATACAAAATATCATCTGATAATTCTTTAGTAATCCAAATAAAACATGATAAAGGCTTCCCAGGCTTTGCTATAATCTGATTTTTTCACTCTCTAATTTTTTAGGACAGAAAACTATATATTATAGCTTAATTTTCAGTATATTGTCTTGAAAGGAATATTAGGATAGGGATAAACATCGGGATTTGTAACGTTTTGTCCAGTGTCTAATCAAATCTCTGAATTTCTCGTAAGAAATCCACCAAAACAAGACTACATTAGGTGACTACATCTATCGTGTTATCTACGCCACAGAATCTTCCATAACTTGATAGAATTACTGGTACTAATCCGAGGCTACAATAACATTTTATTAACTCAATAACCCTGTATTACAGCTCTCCCCTTAAATTATAGACAAGTAACGACGTCGTAAACTATACGCCATTGTATCCGATACTTTGCCCTCAAGTCGCACTAATATTACCTAGTGACTTGAGGCTTTACATGTGTTGATGACGGGCGACTTTTTGTAGCGAGATTGTTGTCGATTTTGTTGGTATTTACTAATAAGCAAATCGTCAAATGTCGAGGTTATCCGACAGAGAACCAAAGCAGTCGACATAGCACAGCGAATTAGTAAGCTGAAGTGGCAATGGGCTGGCCATATTAGCCGGAGAACCGATAACCTTTGGGGTAAACGTGTTCTTGAGTGGAGACCGCGAATTGGCAAACGTAGCACAGGACGCCCTCAGGCTCGGTGGAGCGACGATCTTCGCAAGGTGGCTGGCAGGAGCTGGATGAGAGAAGCAGAGGATCGTGCTCAGTGGCGTGCAATTGGAGAGGCCTATGTCCAGCAGTGGACTTCCATAGGCCGATGTTGATGATGATGATGAACGTCAAATAAAAACAAAACAACAAATTCATGATATCTTATGGCCCGACACTTAGTTCAAAGAGTCGAGTACATTTTAGCAGAAACATTTACATCACACACAAATTCACACCCAAAACCAGAAGCTCAAACATCCCTTGGAGTAGAAAACTTGGGGCAGTCATGACAAGAAGATACTGAATGTCACTCTGTTCTGAGTTTCAATCGAGTAACATATTCTATTAGTCGTATTATAATTATAACAAATTCCAAATATTTTAGAATTGGTATGTTGTTTACAATAAATGATAATTGACAATGAATGACACGTCAAAATGACAGTTCAATATTGTCGCAATCCGCCATTTGTAATCCTTGGGTATATATCTTATTTATCTCTGTTTGTAATTGTTTTGTGTTGCTATCGATGTACCAAGATATTTTAAATGTACATTAAAACGAAATAAAAGTAAAGAAAATAAACATTCAATAACGGATACTATATTGTATAGCTTTATGTATGTATATGGTACATGGTGCTGGCCCAGGCTCCTTCAATCTTGAAACATCTCCTTTACCATAGAATTCTATATAAAATTATATAACTCCTGAAAACATTTTAGGAGTGGTTAGAAACAAACTTAGAAATTCATGTCCAAATTCAAACGTATTACAATTTCTGCTATCTTCAACAGTATATTTTAAAATAAAAAACTTACAGATAATTATTAAATTCCAGTGTCATCGTAACAGTCTCTCAAACAAATATATATATATTTATATTCACGTAAGCTATGGACTGGAGTTATGGGGTAACATATGCCCCAAAATCAAGAAAGAAAAGAAAATCTAATTAATATTTCTGGCAGAATGAATAAACTTGTCCTTTTAT
This sequence comes from Lomographa bimaculata, assembly GCA_948107665.1. Classification (NCBI taxonomy): domain Eukaryota; kingdom Metazoa; phylum Arthropoda; class Insecta; order Lepidoptera; family Geometridae; genus Lomographa; species Lomographa bimaculata. The sequence continues at coordinate 16,331,651 of OX403605.1, forward strand.
AAAATTGATAAAAAAGTAATTTATTTAACAAAAACTCATATACATAGGAGCGCGCACATTAAGCACTAACAGAAAACTCAGGCGACATTAAAAATCGCTCTGTGTAAAGCCCTATATATATGGTACATTGACCGAAGGGCCTAGACGAAAAATTTTTTGAGAAGAATCGGGTCACAGAATCACTGTTTTTATTTGAGCTAGGAGCTGGCCGACTGCCAAAATAGTTCTGCAGTTGTTTGTGGTTAACGCGTTTATGACTGCTCTAAGTCAAACAAGTAAAAGTTATGTTTGTTCATCCACTTAGAGCTACGCCCCACAACAGTATTATTAATTAAAAAGGTGCCATTTGGAAATTAGAATAAAAATATAAAAACGCGTAAACGCTACCATACTCACAGCTTCACACTAAGTCCAATGACCGTGAATGAGTCGTGGGCGCCAGAAAAATTTACATCACACACACAGAATAAGACCCAGAACCAGAAACACAAATTTCCCATGGGGATAAAAATGTGTTTCAACCGGGAATCGATGACGGTACTTCTTAGAAGGACGCGTACCTATATTTGTATGTTATAAACAGAAAATTTTTAGATTTTCCGCGCTCGTTTAGTCGCGGAATGTCCAATTCGCAAAATGGGTATCTTCTAGGCAAGCTTGCTCTATCGTCGACCACATCGTTGCTTACCTACAGATGAGATAGCGGTCAAAAGTTTGCCTAACATGAATAAAAAAAGAACCTTTAGGTATAAAGTCAACACGGTAGAAAACACTATAGACAATAAGTAAACACTTAATCTCAAAATTTCTAAACAAGAACATTTTGTAAGGATAAATTTGACTAACAAACAACTTCACGAAATGCTGAAATTACGAAGTACCTTTAGAACGTACCTTACGTACCTTTGCTATTTAATTGTCTAGAAAAACAATCTTTTATTGACCGAGCACTGTTGGGTCTCTTGTTGATTTAATCTCTTGTTAATAACTTCAATTTGAACTTAGTGTGGGGCTGTGAGTGGGAATACGATTGTTGTTGTTATTGATTGGTTCGACATTATGTCACACCATTCGTAACATAAATGTATCTATTGATATATAAAAATAGTATTCTCCCCAAGGCAAATGTACGTTTCTGTTGCTGGTTGCGATTGTATATGTGATGTGAATGTTTCCGGCATCCACGTCACAAGTCATCGAACTTCGAGTGGGGCTGTGAGTGTGAGGCGTTTATGTTTTGTTTATAAAAATGAATCCCTATTTACCTTGGTCATGCCATAACTTAGAACGACTTTAGCGATTTCATGTTGTTTTTTTCATTGATTTTATTGATTTCATCATATTTTCAGTTATCAAAATACACTGATTCAAAAGCAAAATATAAATCCTATCGAACTGCCTGCTGGCGCTATTGGGCATGGATTTGATTCCCGATGGGAACACCAGTTGTGATTTTAATATTTCCGGCACCTACAACACAAGTCATCGAACTTAGTGTTGAGCTGTGAGCATGAAAGCGTTCATTTATTTACTATACAATTTGGTGTACCTGCAAAGTTGTGGCTTAAAACTATTTTGTTAAAGAACTTTTGACTTGAAAATGGCTTATGTGAAAAGTTTCTACTTAGTTACTAGTTAATTTGTTACTGAGAAGCCAAAAAGTTAACGCAATGTCTCTGTTCGGAGCGAAGTGGTAGTTGTTATACATAAATGAAGAATAAATGATTTATTAAACTATCCTTGAAATAATAAATAACCAAATGTTTGGTTGTCGGCAGGTGGGCGTGTTGCGAGTGGGAACCGTCCGCCGCAGGCCGCCGAGACTTGCAGACATACCCAGGTGAGTTCATATGTATGTAATTAGACCTAACGAACCAAGATACAATACAATATTATTAATTACTAATATATTCTTCTAATTCTAATTTAATAATATATTCTTAGCCACTTATAAAGCATGCCTGCTGGCGGACACTGCAAAAGAGTCCGTAATAATTATCTTGTAGATATGTCCGTAATAATTATTATGTAGATGTATACATGTATAGAAACTTTTGAGTCTAATGACCGGCGAGCCAAAAGACTCATCGGCGACAGTAAGTTGAGTCAAAACTGAAAAGTCTTGGTCACCGACGTAAGGAAGCAAGCCTATCGGTATTCTATCGCTTACATTGTGGAGACTGTGCTTAGCAATTACATAATATAATTCCTCCATGCCCTTTTTACCATCTAACAACAAGAAAAACTGTCAAACGTCATCCATTTATGGTAAGCATTCCTCCAAGTCGCTCGAAGCGTTTTGCTTCTACGTTTATCATCCGCACAGCGTAGGAGTGGAACTCATTGCCCCCGTCTTTGTTCCCTGAACGGTACAATCTGGGTGTCTTCAAGTCTAGAGTGAATAGGTACCTTCTAGGCAAGCATCATTACTTTCCATTAGGTGAGAAAGCGGACAAATGCTTGCCTATCTAGCCAAAAAAAATGTGGTAGGAATATGTGAATTAAGCAATTTATTTTATTTTATTTATTTATTTATAGATTCAAACTTTCACGGTGAGCATTACAGGCATTCCCAATTCACTCACCCCAGTGCTTAACTAAACAAAGTTTCAGAATTTATATATACTTAATTAAATCAAACAATCACATAATTACATTTTCGATAAGTTGGACAAATACCTCTCCAAAAACACTTTTGTCGTTCTGTGAAACTAGGTTTGTGCAATGAAACAAATCGAGCTGGTCTTGGCGAACCATAGCATTGAGGATACGCAGTGCACGCGGTAGGGTACTTGAACTGAATGTAGAGCGTAACGTTTACAATAAGAGTACTTGATATATTTTCATGTGAATTTACATGCTCATTTATGGAGACAGTCAAAGACTGTAGGTATTCTCATTACTTAACTAGCTAGTTGGTAGACAATTCTAGATCTACGTGGGCTACTAGAGCACGTCTACTAAACGTGCTCATGTAATGTATTACGCCACAATCCACAAGAGCGTGAGTCTGGATGAGCTCACTGGAAATTGAATTTGTAAACAAAGTCTGCGTCTTGACCGACCCAGTTGGCGCAGTGGACAGGTGTCTGCCCTCTGTGTCGATTCCTTCCCAAGGGATATTTGTGCTTCTGGTTCTGGGTGTAATGTGTGTGTGGTGTGAATGTTTCCGGCACCTACGATACAAGTCTTTGAACTTAGTGTGGGGCTGTGAGTGTGAATGCGTTTGTTTTGTTTGTTTGTTTGAAATATATTAGAACCACTTTTTTAATCAACAACAAACTGCGAACAGCCTTTTTCATGTTATTGCATACTAAGCTTAAGTAAAGCTTGTCTAATCATATTTTTACCCGTATACAGTGAAGAAAAGTGAAGGAATATAACATTACCGTTTTCTTACTCACAGCCCCACACTAAGTTCGATGACTTGCGTCGTGCCGGAAACATTCACATCACACATACAATCACAACCAGAACCAGAAAACCAATTCTCCTTGTGGAGAAACCTTGTACTCCCACCGGGATTGAAACAGATACCCCTGCTTGGAAGGCGTACGCCACCCGACTAAGCCAACGGGCAGTTATGATTTTAGCCCCGTATGTATGTATATATATACCTATATGTAAGTATGTTCGGTTGTTCTTTATCAGCTATTAATTAATAAGATATTATTTTAATAAAAAAAATGGATTCCACGGATTTTCATAAAGCAGTGCCTGAAAGCAAAAGATTTTTTTTTAAATACAAACAAGATGAGTATGAAATGAAAGAGCTCTAAAATTCCATTTTAAAAAAAGTAACATTGTAAAACCTTTTTGAACTTTTTGTAGTTAATTTAAATGGGTATATCGAGTTTTATCTTATAATAAAGTCTGTTGTTGTTGTCATTAAAACCTTTTTTAAGATTTTTTTATGCCCCATATGCAAGCATTTGACCACAATTTCGCTTGAACGAAAGTGATGATGTGATCGAAGATGTAGCATGCTTGCCTACAAGATACCTTGACTTATACCGTTTGGGGAACAAAGACGAGGCAATGATCCACTCCTTTGCTGTACGGACGATAAATGTAGAAACGAAACGCTTCGAGCGGATATGAGGTATATCAACCATAAATAGCTGACTATGGTCAGTTCTTCTTGTGGTCCGATTACAGAAAGGGGGAATCAACTGGTGTAATTCGAGTATGTGTGTATATATGTATGTACTCATGTGGATGGCCCTTAAGACCGTATCAGCACATAAATAGAATACGACAGTAGAATTACATTATTTCAACTTGATTTCCTCTTATTTAACTTCGTCTGGATTAGTCGCTACATAAATGAGTGTCCAAATTTAACTAAAATTCCCTTACGCGAAACATTTAAAAGTCTTTTTGTTCAATTAGTCTTTTATTTCGCAAGAAAACTGTGAATAGACTTCGTTAGGTTTAGGATTAGTACAGTCCATTGGATTTGTAAAGAAATTGATTTCTGAATTGTAAAAGAATGAGATTAGAAGGAATGGTGAAAATTTAAGAAAAGGAAAAATATAAATTACGGAGAAAAGTCAGAATTAAAAGCACACATTTAAACATGTTTGTAAACTAATCATATAATTGATATATTAAACAATGTGAAACAGAAAAACAACGTTTAACAGAAAAGTGTAGTTAATACTCGCCACGCATCTGGCATGTATCTACATGTATAGAGTCTAACAGAAACTCGCGGCAGCACCATGTATATTAAGTTATGATGATTAAATTTTCAAAATATTATGTCATTTGCAATCCTATTTCATCAGCTACCGTTCTACATCACATAGTCTTTGGACCTAGACATCTGACAGTGGTGGTCATAACAAAGTTCAAGGTCAAGCGCCACAGATGCAAGCGTAGGGTTGTTGTGAAAGATATAATTTTTAATTTTTTTAATGGATTTTTTTTTTCGTCTTTCGTTCTCTGGCAGACGATTCTTGGCACGATACACATACACACCTCCAAAAAGCACTACACATTTAGGTGGAGGTGTGTATGTGCCGGATTCGTCTGCCAGAAAACGAAAGTCGAAAAAGGAAATATATTTTTATGTAGGTACTACGTACAAAAAAAATATGTAGACCCCGCAGACGTAGTTCAGAACCATTGCAAAATTAAATGGTGTAAACGTAGAGGCTACATGCAGACAGACGAGACTGAGGTCGGGTAATATGAAGAAAGCACTCATAAGATTGTCGCAGAAGAATCGTTTCGATAACTAATCACCACGGCATTTCCGCGAGCTCCACTAACCGCTAGCTAGTAGCACGCTTGCTACATGCTTGCTTCACGGCTATACACGATGTTATTACAAAGATTTGCTAGTACGTGTATTACGAATTTAGCAAAAAGTCCGTCAATTGTTAGAAATGTACGTAACTTCTGAAATCATACTAATATTATAAATCCGAAGCTTTGTGTGTAACTATGTTTTTTCCTTCAAGCTTTAACGGATTTGGATAAAATTTGTAATGTACATAGCTTATACCTAGGATTAACACATAGGCTTTTTTACTTGATCAACGCGGGGCCAGTTAGTGAAATATAATTAAACGCAAGCAAAGCTACGTACGCTAACGTAATGTCGCTTACAAAACGGATAAAGCATCGTGACTATTATATTTAGTGCAATTTGTTAGTTCTCTGGTTTGTGTGGAACATTTGCCGCTAATAGTCGATGCACGATACTCATACGTTAGGCGTTCGGGTTTACTTGCGCTAAATAAAAGAGTTTTTATTTTATATTATGTTGTTTGGGGGCTTATAGCTATTGATAAAAAACAAGTGTTTAAATATATAACACGCAGCCATTTAGGTACAAGCCTCCGCAGATAAAAAAACAAATATTATTGATAAAAAAGCAAGCAGAAGAACTTTAAATATTTAAACGCAAGCAAAGCTTAAAAAAACCGACTTGAAAGCTTTATCTTCGGAATTTTGATCAGATTAGATGTTTAGTACATCTAATCTGATCAAAAAACACGCATTATTGAAGATATTTCAACAACTACTGATCAGATCTTGATCAAATTTAAATGGTATCAATTGGAAAGCAACATCCTACAAACAAAAAAAAAATTAAATCGGTTCTCGTGGAACGAAGTTTTGAGGTAACACCCATAAAAAATAAATACATTCGACTTGAGTACATCCTCCTTATTGTGAAGTCGGTAGAAAATACAATAGTATCAAGATCTGACTAAAAAATAAACTACTTTTTGAATTATCCTCAAAATTGCGCATTAAATTCATTTTCCTGATCAAGAGTTCCGCTGATAAAGCGGTGAAGACGGGTTTTCTACCGACTTCACAAAAAGGAGCAGGTACTCAATTCAAAATTTTTTTTAATTTGTGTTACCTCATGTCTTCTTTCCACGTGAACCGAATTTAATGATTTTTGTTTGAAAGCTGGTGCTTTCGCGTTGGTCCCATTTAAATTTGGTCAAGATCTGATTGGTAGTTTTTGAGTTATCGTCAATAATGCGTGTTTAATACATTGACTTTGATCAAGGTTCCGGGGATAAAGCGGTGAAGTAGGTTTTTTTAAGCATTTCTTGCGTTTAATTGTTTAAACTTAGCTTGCGTTAATATTATTCTATTTCTTTCTTACTATACTATACATTATCTGTACGCATCTATTGTTATAGATCAAATAAAAGCTAACGTCGTTACACCTACATATTTGACGACAGACACAATTTTATGTTCATGTCTAGACGACATGGATAAATATCGTGTACAAATACAATGTATTTGTAAAGCTTCGATGCAAAATGCAAATAAAGAGGTATTTATTTTTTATACAAATAGGGTTCATTTCAATACTATTATGTGATGTGAATACAATATATTAAGTTGTTATTAACAAGAACACCAAACAGTGAAACATAGGTATAGAGGTACAATGAGCAGTCTTATCGCTTATGTTGATATCTTCCAGACAACTTTTGTTATAACCTTTTTTCACATGAATTATGCAAACCACAAAAAAATGGCTGTAAAAATTCATCAACATTCCCGAAAAAAATAAAACTCGTACAAAAATAATCAATTTAAATTAAAAATAACTCTAAATGACATATTTAACAACACGCTCAAAAACTATTATTTAATATAGTACTAATAAGAATCTCTGTCCTGACATACTGATTCACTGACTGACTGACTTAGAGACGCACAGCCTAAACCGCTGGTCATAGAGACTTGGAATTAAAAGGGAACGTTTGTCTTCATACGTAGAGGTGTACTAAGAAAGGATTTTTGAAAATTCTACCCCATGTTGCGGCCGAAGATGTAGTATGCTTGCCTAGAAAGTACCTATTCACTTCGGGGGTGTCGAGTTCCACTCATTCGCAATTCGGATGATAAACGTAGAACCATAAATGGTTGAAATACCGTTGATTCGCACGAAACGTTCCGCGTGTTCGTTCGTTTATAGAACAGCAAAAGAATGGAACGTTTTGCCGTCATCTGTGTTTCCCGAAAGGTACAATTTGGGTGTGTTCAAAAGTAAAGTGAATAGGTATTTACTGAGCAAGCGTGCCTTAGACTACATCGTCACTTTCCGTCAGGTGTGATTGTAGTCAAAGGTTTGCTTAATCTGTAATTTAAAAAAAACTTTATTCATTGCATTATACGACAAAAAGCAGATTATATACAAGAAGACAATACCCAACTAACGTCCGCCCAAACACTGTACTTAGTACATAAATTACGGCACTAAACCACAGTGTCGTATAAATTGGCACTAACGTCCTAATACCTACACTAATACAACTAGATTAATGCCGACATAACCGGAATATTATGTTGCTAAAGGTACATCTACATGACGTTAATGGCGTATAATTGTTATACTACTGTAATAAAATTAGTCAGTAGTTAAAAAACAAATATATTAGTGCTAAAACCAAGTGTACTACTATAAAACATATTTTTTCTGGTTTATAAACTGCTGTCTGGTAAAAACACATTTAAACAAAATTTTGCGTAAGAACCTTCTACAATATAATTATCAGAGAACTTAAAAAAGAAGATGATTGCAATTGTCAAGTCTCAAGAAATGGCGTGACCAAGGTAAACAGGGATTCATTTTTATATAAATAGAGAGAATTTCGGATGGATTCGGATTGTTTTGGAACCGATCTCAATATGTAATTTTTTTGATTATTATTCTATGAAGTATCTCTAAAAAAAGACCATGAATGCGAATTTTTTAAATCCGGTAAGGATTCACTAATCAGGTAAGGACTCACAGAACTGAGACGAATTCAACTTACCTACCTTTCTTTTACGTTGCAATCGGTAATCCCGCTTAACTATCAAATTATACTAACTTCTCTGGGTTCCACCAATAGCTGCTACAGACTGGATACATTTGATTCGAACAAACGGGCTTGCTGGGACCGATGACCAAATGCATCCACGATTTTCAGTTTGATGAGTTACGGAATCTTACTGTGGGGATCTCCTGCCAAAGTCGATACTATTTTATCTTTATTCTACAAAAGAGAGCGGTTCGTGCCATATATGATATGGGTCCGCGCAAATCTCTCAGGGTCTAATTTAAAGAAACTGGCATACTTGCCATGCCATTACTTAAAGTTTTTGAAAATATTATGCATGTTCGCAAATAATATGCATAATCACTCAGGTGAGATAGTAGTTAAATGATTGCCTATTCTGTATAAAAAATAGGGTTTATAAAAATGATTGAAAAAATGCACCGCTGTGTTAGTGCCAGGATCTTCTCGAGAGGGCTGCAATTTTGCGAATCTAGCAGTAGCGTCGTTAACTTTCACGTTCTTTTTGGAGCCATGTGAATAAACGATTTTGAATTTTGAATCATGTGTAGCACCTATGAACGTGCCGCATCGGTAACGCCTCTATGTTTCATGAAGATAAAACTGTCGACACATCTTACTTTATTTAATCATTGTAACTATATACCAATGTCATTATGTGCCATATAAATAACCTCCTTACGTTAAACTAATAGCATGATACTTCGCCGCGCTGTTTGTAGTTGCTTATTACGATGTAATTTAACTAAGTTTAATGAGTTATAAGTTATGTGTTTATCCTCAAGGCATATTATTTGCGCATGTTATGTTGCAACGAGCAAGGAAATGTAATGTTTTGTGATAGTGCAACTGTTCGAACCACGTGCAATTTTTCCTATAGTCTAATAATTTGGACAACGGGAAAAATTGTTGTTTAGTGTAGTGATGTGACAGTGTAAAACAATTAGTTAATAGTGTAATAAATAATAGTGTAATAAAATGTAGTGAGTGCTATTGACGTAGAACAAAGTGTTTGTTCTCTTTAATAGGGCCAGTAAGAAAAGTGTTATTGGACACATTCTTAGTACTTATACTACTCTACTGAGCAGTTTGGATCGAAATTAAATTACTTATTAGTATTAAGACTAGATCGTAATTCCAGTGGTAAAAAAATCGTAATTTTTACATCATTAACAAAAATTTCGAAGATTGCGGCGTTGTAGAAGATGTAGTGACAAAGATTGAGAAAGGGATGCTTAGATGGTTTACTATATATATTTAAGTATGTTTTAACAAAAAAAAGAAAGACGTTTGCCAGCTTGTGATTTATAAAATAACAAGTCATTAATAAACAATTAAACTTAATCGGTTCAACGTATTAGCATTACAATGTAGAGAGGCAATGCCGCCAGCATGATGTTGACACCATATACCCACTGTTAGTGAGCTTGAGTTACCTATAAGCTCGATGTTTTGTAGGTAACTTAAATCTTTGCTGTATAGATGTATATAGATTTATTTTAGTTTTAGTAAGTATAGGCAATTGGGCCCATAGATAGAGGATATCATAACAATAATTATTATTAGTTGTTTAAACTTAACAATTAAATGTATAAATCCATTCCGTCATAAAAAGTCAATTTTTACTACTGTCCAGTTCTATTACTGTTCGTTTAAGCTTATTGATTCGCTTTATGGCTACCATGTACCAACGAACGTATAAATTAAATGTTTATGAAATGGATCAGGCTCGCCACAGATGCAATTACTGCCACCATGCTAATATAATAATGAGTGGCAGACAAGTACGCCATATTTTCAGTAAGGGTGACACATACATAATGAATTACCCGTAGTTTAGGTCATCTCTGGGTCGACTGATTGGCAAACCTTCTGTCTGACGCACTTGCCCTCCTAGCTAAAAACCAAAACGCTTTGTCTCGATTCTATAAAAAAAACGCTTTGTAAATGTTACAGACCTTGAAACTTGTATACACAAGGTTTCAAATATCTTGACTTAATATTTAGTGCTCACTAAGATTGCAAAGTTACGGACAACAATATGAAACCTTTGCACACAAGTTTTAGAATCTGTTATATTTAAGAAGCGTTTCTTTTGATAGAAACGAGATAAAGCGTTTTAGTTATTGGCTAGGACCAAAAACCAAAATGCTTCAAGTGGCAAGTAGTGCAAGACATAAATTTAAATAAGTAGCATCTTCTAATGTCGGAGGCCAAGACTCAATTCGGGTCTCTGCGCCAATATGGGTAGACTTGTACCAAAATGGGTAGACCTGTACCAAAATGGGTAGACCTGTACCAAAATGGGTAGACGTGTACCAAAATGGGTAGACCTGTACCAAAATGGGTGGACTTGTACCTTCCTACATAAAATAAGTTACTTGTTAAAAACTTTTTTAAAGACAAACTTTTAGAAGTCCGCCATATAGGATTTAAAGTGACGTTAATTTTTTTTTTTTTTGCGTTATTCTCAGCATGCCCTTTCATTTGATACCCATACTGTAGGAGTGCATTAAAAATTACTTGTCCGCCATTTTGGGCGTTCCGCCATGTTGAATTTAGAATTACGTCATACAGCTAACCATGCATTGTCATTCAAACTAAACGTGAATACAAAATTTCAGCTCAATCAGTTAAATATATCTGCTTTTAAATTGAGTTAAATAATAGCATGTAAAAAACTGCACATTCTCTGCTTTCAACTAAGTGGTCGAAAGGTGATACATTACACGTATTACTACAATGATTAACTAAGTCTTTGCCCTATGAGCCGTGGGTTTTGTTTGAAATTCCCGGCAGGAGCACAATCTTTTTCCCAAGGGACGTTTGCGCTTCTGGTTCGGCGTGTAATCGTGTGTGTGAAAACGTTTCCGGCACCCACGATACAATTCTTTGAACTTAGTGTCGGGCTGTGAGTATTAACTAATAATAATGATGGTCTCAATAGTATGGTTTCTAATTAGTTGCGATACGTTTATTATAAACGTTGTTTTTTTTTTCATATATAATTTTAAATACAAATACACGAAAAATAATAAGTACCTTTATGTATTTTTTGCTTATATTCTTTTGTGAACAGTGCTCAAATGTTAATGTAAATATTTTTTGTTTGTCTGACATTTGAACCCGCCGAAGTCACGACGCGGCGCGGGTGTTAAAATATGGTGAGACTTATAAATACATTTTATTGTGCAGAAATAATAAATGAAAAATGGCCGCAGTGTGTTGCATGACAACGACAAATTCGTTCGGTTCGCACGAGCAGTTTTATTTTCACTTTTATTGAAGAAAAGAAAGAGCATCTTCAAAGTGTTTGATAAATGCATCGGATTGATAAATGATGTAGTTGTATTAATATTGAGGAGGTAGGTATATTCATCGTAGTCTGTAGTAATGTTTCCGTTTTTAGCTGTTCAGTGAACGGTTCCCGATATGTCGTTGTTGTTTTTGTTTTCCCTCTTGTATTAAGTGTACAGTCAGCTGCAGCTCACTTCTAATATAAACAGAATCAATACATTAAATACCAATTGCCTATCACACTAATATTATAAATCTGAAGGTTTGTGCGTAAGAGTGGTATATTTGTTTTCTCTTCATGCTGTAACGGCTGAACGGATTATGATTAAATTTGGAATGTTAGCTTATACCTAGGATCAGCACAGGCACAGTGTTTTTTTGAGTTAATGAGTTAACATAAAAAAAAACACGGGCAAAGGTTCGGGGCATGGCTAGTATTTACTAAAACAATGTATTAATAATGAAAGCAAAAGTGCTAGCTACAAGCCACTAAGCTTATAGGTACCTCAAATATCCAGTAATGTGAATTTACAATAAGGTTTTAATTATTTTGTTGTTTATTTCGTTCAGATTTAAAGGAACTATTACATAAATTTGTAAGAATTTACTTCTCATTGCAGCTGACTATACCTGCCTATTTTTTTTTACAAACCCGAGTTAAAAGTAAATTACTTTTTTTAATCAATATGAATACGACTCGAGTAAGTTTCAATAATAATTAAGTCCGGAGTTTTACCGCGAAAGTGATAATAATATACAATGTGTAACAGAAAGGTGTAGTAATACTCAAGTCACACATCTAGCTACATGTATGGAGTCTAACGGGAACTTCTGCATTCGCGGCAGCACCATTAACATTGAGTTATGATGAATTAAAGTTTAAAAAAAAAATTGTCATTTGCAACCCTATTTCATCAGCTACCGTTCTACACCACATAGCCTTTGGACCTAAACATCTGAGAGTGGTGGCCATAACAAAGGTCAAGGTCACGCGCCACAGATGTAATCGTAGGGTGAGCAAAAAAATATTTTTTAATTTTTGTACCGTACAAATATCTCCGATAGCCGCACATGTAACTGTAGGGTTGTCAAAAGTATTTGAAAAATATAGTTTTTAATTTTTGTACGGAAAAAGATATGTCCGATTTCGAGTTTCGTTCTCTGGCAGGCGATTCCTGGCACGATACACATACACACCACCAAGTATTACTACACCTTTTTGTTTCAGGTTGTATAGTGTTCGAGTGTTAATGTGCAATAATAGTGGATTATTAATCGTTGAAAAGCCGTGAATATGCATGGGTAATGAAACAAATCCTACAAAGTTATCGTAATTTTCGTTTTCGCTCCAAAACTTCAACAGAAGTTCTACGAATTTATTAGGGCATTATGACTCTTTTATTTGGGATTATGACTGATGACTTTTAAATTAAATGAACTATTGATACAATTTACTTGACACTGGCTCAATGAACATAGATTGACGGGCCAAAATTAAAAAAATACGTATATATCACTTGGTATGTTTATATGTGATACAAGTAAAATTATAACCTACCCACTTTATGGTAAAAGTACGTGGACTGGCATATACAACACAATAAAAATAGACGTCATTTTGTCTATTTTAAAACAATATGATGATCGTTAAATATCGTATGGCCTATAAATCAAATGTTGTGTAGAATTAGCATAAATACAACAAATTGACGCCAGTCATTTGTCTTGGTTAGGTCATCGTTACGACAAATGGTATGATATCATCAACTAACCATACCTAATGAGCAAAGTGCCTTAATATTTTTACAACCATACTAGCTGACCCGGCAAACGTTTTGCCATATATATTATTTCTAGGAAATATTGTTTTAGTTCAATAAAAAAATAGTGGTTGATCGTAGAAGGGTGAAAATTTTAAGGTTGTTGGTATTTTTGAATGCTGAATCATAAAAAAAAATTGTCCGAAAAATTTTAAAAAAATAATCAAAATCTAGCCGTTTGAGCGTTAAAAAGTAACATACAAATACACTCAGATTCTTTTGCCTTTATAATATTAGTCTGATTTGTATTGAAACCAGTTGGCTATTATATGTACGAGTAGAAATGTACAAAGTAGGTACCTACTGTAAAACTCGAGTGCAAAACCAAACACTGTTTTTAATATCCACAAAGTGACCTTAGCCAGTTATAAATAATAATATTATCAACCTCCGTTAATCAAATATATACGGATTCCTAGTCACAAGTCACATTCAAAGTCAAGCAAAAGAGTCAAGGTCCTGTCATAGTCAAGTCATGCCCTAGTAAAGTAGTAGAAACTTTACTAGAACTTCTATTGGAGTTTTGGAGGGAAGGCGAAAATCACGTTTTTCAACTTGGTATCATTTGCCTACCCTTATGCACGTTTACTAAGTATTAACGGTTAATAATCAACCATTATTACACATTAACACTCGAAGAATCACAGGTTTTGGAAAATCATACAAAATTAACAACGCCATTTTTTCACTTACGCCGCGGTGGCTAGGTTCTAAGCATACAAATAGACCGTAATTTTATCAGAGGTTTCATAAATCCTTACACTACTGAGCATTTATTTATATTGATTCTATAAACAACATTGTATTAACATATTATAATAATTGACACATGTTATTCATTGAACCTGTTTATGGATTTCCCCAATAATCATGTAAGAACTGATTTCTTTGTTAATTATATTAATGCAAAATTGGATAATTCAGCATTGGTATAGTTTTTGGTGTAGATGGTGGAATTCATATTAGAAAAAAAAATGTGCCGCTGACTTTCTTGCCAGGTTCTTCTCAAGATGGCTGTAATATTGCGAATCTAGCAGTATAGAGTCATTAACTTTCATTAGTGCCTCTTTGGGGCCTATGGGAATAAAGGATTTTAAATTTGATGTTGGGTAATTAGTGCATTAATTTGTATATTTGTGCTTCTGGTTCTGGGTATGATTGTGTGTGTGATATGTAAATGTTTCATGTACAAGTCTTTGACTTTAGTGTAGACTGTTAGTGTGTATGCGTTTTGAAACGACAGATTTGGCATAAATTGATATTCCAGATTTGTTTAATCGAATTCGCTTTCCGGTGGATACAAAAGATTTCTCCTCTAGGGAAATTTGTGTTTCTAGATCTGGGAGTGATTATGTGCGTCTTCAACAACAAGTCTTCAAACTTAGCGTAAAGCCGTGATGTGAAAGTTTATTATTTAAATATACAAGTGAAGCTGAGGCATGTAAAAAAGTATATTTAAATGTAAAAAAGTTTCTACAAACGTATCACAACAATATTAAAATTTAATAAAAGAAAATGTGGGATTTCCACAATCTTACGGCTGAGATTTCAGAGCGAACCACTCGGCTATGCATTACACTTTTGCTAAAAGAGGCTTGACGAGAAGATGGATGAAAAGTAAAACTCGTCGGTAAATTTAAAAAAAAAATAACTTAAATGACATCTGCGTTTTAATTTCACTAAGAACTATTAAAACGGGTATTAAAATTAAAACGGGCATTAAAATTAAATCGGGTATTAGCGTGACCTACGCGTTGTTGATAACTAGATCGACAATAGTTTCGGCTTCATTCAGAAGCCTTCTTCAGGATGAGCGCGGAGCGCCGTCGCGTCTGGGAGACGATAATGTACGACCCGATATTTCACGGCCCGATTTTGTACAGCCAATAATGCACTCCCTGATAATGTGTAAATCATGTACATGGATTAGAAATATCAGGCAGTGTATTTCCAGGTCGCCAATTATTTCCTGTACAAAATCGGTCCGTATCGATAATGTACGGACAATAATGTATAGCCAATAATTCATATACTGGCTTCCAAGTATCGGGGTGTGCAATACTGTGCGATCAATACTGGCTGCGTAAAATCACACCGTGTCGACATTGTACGGCCAGTATTGCACAGCCAATAATAGGAAGGCAACCATAGACAATCATATGCTCTCTATGAGTTGAAACAGTCTATAAAAAAGTTCTAACCTAAGAACATTAAAAACATTTGCTTCTGTGTGTCTTTATAAAAGTGGCTGCAAGTCTAGGTTAGGTTAGGTTTGAACTGCGACAAAACAAAGCGCGAGCCGAGCGAGCGAAGCTAGCATGCTGCGGCAACGGCTGGCGAAGCAAGATCCTTACCCTCTTGAAATTACTGGATCATCCAAACGAGGCTTTGACTCTGACATTTGCTTGTACATGAATTATCGGCCGTGCATTATTGGCTGTACTTTATCAGCTCATATTTTCCAACCTGTATTGTACGGCCAGAATTGCACGACCTGATATTTCCATTGCGTTTTCCTGATAGCGTATTATCGGCTGAACAAAATCTGTCCGTGTTGTTATTTTACATGCAGTAATGTACGGCCCGTATTGCACAGCCTGATAATTGGAAGCTATATCACGGAATACTAGTTCCAAATTATTGGCAATAGATCATCAGGCCGTGCATTATTGGTCGTACAATATAGGGACTCTCGCGTCCCACCTCGCATGTGCATCGAATTGTCGATCTAGACCGGACGTTAGAATATCCGTTTTGATTTTAATTTAATAGTTCAAAACTGTGCGTGACTTTTTATATTTTTTTTACTAAGAGCCTTAGGAGAGGTTATTTTCATCCGAACAATATTAAATAAAAATTTGTCGGAAAAAAACACACAATGCACAAACACAACCAGAATCAAAAAAATTTTTCTTTGAGCAAGAAAATTATCCTTTCACCGGGAATAGAACCCGCTATGTCGGCCCGGGAAGTCAAGGCAAAAACAATAACAAAGTTATTCTATTTTTTACCGTCTTAAAAAAGAAGGAGGTACTCAATTTGACTGAATTTTTGTTATTTATTGTTACCTCGTATCTTCCTCATATATCCTTGGTGACCCGATATTGATTTTATTATATTTGAAATCTGGTGCTTCCCGTGTGGTCCTATTTAAATTTGATCAAGATCTGACCAGTAGTTTTTAATTTATGAGTATAACTAAAAAACTACTGGTCAGATCTTGATCAAATTTAAATCAATATTGAGTAATAATGCGTAATTAATCGATTCAAAACCAGAAATTACCTTGATCAGATGATCAAGGTAATTTCTGGTTTTGGGCCGTAGTTTTACATATTCTATGAGAATTTGAAGTCACTCGCTTACATAGTTTGGACGCTAGATACCTCTGACGGACGGACGGACGGAAAAAGTGCTGAACGACCCAAGTCAACTATGAGATCTCGTTTCGCTCGATAAATTATAATTCACTACTCAATCAAGATGCAAAAAAAAAACAAATCGCTTTCTTAACATGAGCTATTTTCACGAGTGCCCAAAGAGGCACATATGAAAATTAATTACTCAATCTCTATCAAATTCAATCGAATAAGTTACGCAATCTCGAGAACATCCTGGCAAAAAACTCTAAACATTAATTATACAAGCATTTGCAGATGTATAGTACAGTTATGCACCGTGGCGACACTACACTTATAACTGTTTAAGGATCGTGGTTCGAGCACCAAATTACATAGGTTGTGATAATGTGATTAATCGAAAAACTTTTAATTTAAAGTAATTACTACAGCGCCATTGAAACCCAACTACATCAATTAAAAAATAAGAATATGAAGCCAATTTCAGTAACATTAAAAATAACATTTCTTATAAACCATGCTATGTTGACTGGTAGGGTTGTGTGGTTAGATTATTTTTGTCACAACTGTTACATTCTATTGAACGTTTTAACCATCAATACAAATATATTTTAATGAAGATTCATTAAAAAGTATTTGTATTGATGTTATAGAATATTGAATAGAACGAATAAAGTCAGAGATACAAACCAGGATTTTTTATTATACCTATATATTCTTAACTTGAAAACTCCCAGAGTATGCCTTTCAGGAAACAAAGACGCGAGGTTAACTCCTTCGGCGTACGGATGACAAACGATGGCAAAAGTTACTTGATACTTTAACTTGATTTACGCGGGTAAATATGCAGGGCACAGCTAGTTTAATATATATTTCAAGTAGAACAAGTATAGTATCGGTATTCTACCGCACTTTGGTGAGTGTGCGCAGGAATTACACGAGCTAATTCCCCCATGCCCGTTTTACCATCTAACAACAAGACAAAATGGCAAACGTCATCCAAATATGGTTGACTTACCTCCAGTTCGCTCGAAGCGTTTCGCTTCTACGTTTATTATCCGTACAACAAAGGAGTGGAACTCATTGCCGTCGTCTTTATTCCCCGAACAGTATAATCTGGGAGTCTTCAAGTCAAGAGTGAATAGGTAGCTTCTAGGCAAGCATGCTACATCTCCGGCCGCATCATCGCTTTCCATCAGGTGAGACTGTGGTCTAACGCTTGCATAGCGTACATAAAAAAAAAAAGGAACGAAACGCAAATCTACTATATTATATCCAAACTTTGTAACTTAAATGTTTCATAAAGTTTAATATTAAGAAGAACTTATTTATAATATCAGTTTGATGCAGTAACTACCAAACAATTGTGCAAGTGGTCACACCGCACACTTGTTTGACAACTTGACAACTTGACCAACTGGTTTTAGACTTACAACAATGTTCTATAGAGATGGCAATTAATAAACTATTTGTAGAAAAGTAGTAGTAGTGTAGTCGATTGTAGAATTTGATATTAAGATGAATAGTAACGACGCGATCGAGATTGCAGCATGCCTACCGTTCACTGTAAACTTGAAGTGTTCGAGATTGTTCCGATAAGAGCACAACGACGCTGCCGATTGAGCTCTCATATCTTGAATAAATGATGCACTTCCTACTATCCTTCCTACTAATCAAATCAAAATCATTTATCCACATGGGCCCAAAAAGGCACTCATGAAAGTTAATGATTCTATTGCCAGATTCGCAAAATTACAGCCATCTCGAGAAGAACCTGGCAAGAAACTCAGCGGTGCCTTTTTTTATAAATTTTTTTTTTAAACATTCTTAATCTCTAATTCATAATTTTATTAACCAAGGTGTTATAATGGTAGTTGCTAGAAAGCGCTTGTGCAGTTTGCCTCCATGCATCCTTGTCATTAATATAGTCGATAGTTTTATAGTAAGCTTTCTTAATTAATGCCCGTTTTATTACAGATTTGAACTGAAGTACCTTAGTTGTGATTTTAGGTATTCTATTGTAAAATCTAACACTTAATATTATAAATGCGAAAGTTTGTGTGTGTGTGTGAATGTTTGTTACCACGTATCTTAGTAACGAATAAACTGATATTGATAAAATTTTGAATGTAGATACACAGACTTAGTTTAAATTCCGGTATCACACAAGGCTACTTTTTCATCTTATTAACACGGCCAGTATACCATAAAATCAAGTTTTCAGTTAAAAAAAGACCTTAATTTTTTTACTGCTGTAATTATTATTTGTTTGAACAGGAAAACTATAACATGTGTCATAATATAGGGAAAAGGTCCACAAGATAGTTTGTCCCAGTTTTGGGACCGAGAATATTTTTATTAAGCGCAACAATTATTCTAATTTAATAAAGGTTATTATTATCCTACTAATATTATAAATGCGAAAGATTGTGCGTGTGTGTGAATCTTTGTTTACACGTATCTCTGTAACGAATAAACCGATTTTGATGAAATTGAGAATGTAGATTTAATTCCGATATAATACATAGGCTATTTTTTAACTTAAGTAACGCGGGTGAAACCGCGGGGCGCGGCTCGTTATAAATAAAAGTACGCTACGCAAGGCTACGCTTTGTTTCGAGTACGATTGTCATCACAGGCGTATATAGGGAGCGTATGATGTAGCTTATAGAGGCACGCTTACCGAAGTTCAAAATATAACAGTTATGTAAGGTCGCGCCTGCTTCCATTCTTAGATTCTAACTATCACTTTTTATTTCGGCTTAAATCTGTTCTACGAAAATCCAAAATTATTAAAAAAAAGAAGATGTTTTCGTGAAACTAATTAATCTTACAGTGGTATTTCATAAAATATATGCTATTTTAATTTTATAAAAGGAAAAAAATATATAATAAGGACAATTTTAAAATCAAAATGGGCCCTAAAAAGGCACTCATAAATGTTATACTACTGTTAGATTCCCAAATTACAGCATGTTTTCGTGAAGCTGATCAAAATACAAGCCATTTTACACCCAGGATATTAAACTTATCTCCGAAATTGTTTTAGTAGTTGCGCAAGAGCTACAAATTATCATAATAAAATTGATTACAATTACGATTATAGAGATAAAACTGTTATTATAATAATTTTATTTACATTTGACAATGTTATTGGCATAACAATGCCATTTTTAATTGTATAAAATAATTTCAAATACAACTGAACATTTGACGACCCTATTGGCGCAGTGGGTAGGTCTCCACTGCGCCGTTGATCCTGGGTTTGATTCCTGGTAAGAGCACAACTTTCTTTCCTAAGGAACATATGTGCTTGTGGTTCTGGCTGTGTGATGTAAATATTTCCGGCACCGACGATACAAGTAGCGTGGGGCTGTGTGTGTACGCGTTTGTTATTTTAGAGAGCTGGAGTTGCGGGTACTATTTTTGGCATAGCGTGTACCGCAGTACCACCCTCGACCAAATCATCATCAACATTTGAAATATTATTCAAACGTTAGGACTCAGCATATCAGTTGAGTTCTCAAAAAAAAAAAAACTTCAGATGTGTATGAAATTTTTCTCCCCAAGGGAAATTTGTATTTCTGGTTCTGGGTGTGATTGTGTCTGATGTGAATGTTTCCGAACACGAGTCATCGAACTTAGTGTCGCTGTGAATGTGAAAGCGTTTATATAAATGTACCTACTTTAAACAGATGTGTATAGTTTCAGTTTTTATATAGGAAATTATAAGCAAACGCTTTGTAACTGTTAGTTTATAAAACCTTTCACTCGACCACTAGGAACTGTTATTCCTCGACTAACATGCGTATAATAACAATTTAATGTTATGCCTCATCATTAAAATATTTATATACCTATTGAGGTAATCACATAACTAATAAAAGACTAATAAACCGCTGCATTATTTCCTCATCGCGTTACATTATGGAATAGAAATCATTATTACTAAGCGGATCGAAAAAATACCAAGTTGTTCGTATCAACTTGACCATGATACGAAGTTGACCTGCTAAGTTCAACTTGCCGCCTCCACTTTATCACGGCTCGCCGTTCGCCCTTGGTCCGAAACGAAGCGGGCCGAGAGTACAACACAGTCGCATGGTGCGCTGCCCCAAACGGACGTGTCCAAACCAAACTCCAAACCAAACTTTTACGAACTTCCAATACTTACTTAACGTCCTTCATCAAAAAGTTTACGTAAACTTTTTGTATTTTACGCGGTTGTGATCAAGTGTTCCAATTTTAAATCCGTGCTGTTTTGCGTGTGGCCAGTTTTTTTTATGTAGCAAAAAAACTTGTATGTTTTTAAATGTAAGTGTTGTGGTTGCTTTTGCAAAATGAATGGAATTGTCTGCGATGAGAGAGAGTCTGCTATAATTGACAGGTAAGTCGTAATTATCTAGGAGAGTTTGAAAATAGATTGATAAACTTCCTTTGTTTATTTGGAAAATTGTGTTTAATCGTTGTTGCGCATTGGTTGGTATTTCAGTGGGTACAGGATTAATAAATCGTGGTACAGAAACAGAAACAGTTTATTAACGTTTTTACGACTGTTTGAAAGTGAATTAATTATTACAATATTCTTTCGGTCTTAAATCGATGTCGAATTCTTTCCGAATGATTTTTCTTTAAACTTTTAAATGGTTTTCTCTATTGACGTTATATAACAACTATCAACTATTTTTTATGTTTGTTTTGCAAATTGCACTTTGCTAAAATCAGGTTAAAAATATTTATTAAGTAGTTTCGAACGAACGAACCGATCGAAACGAATCGTAAATAAATCACAGCTCTACTTGCACGCACTGTAATTGAACCATAGCTCAGTCATGTTTAACTAGAACAGCGGAAACTTAGCTTTCCGTTTATGTAGTTTTGAAGCAAAAACTTAACTATGAATTTAATTTACAACGTTTTAACTTTCCTTAAAATCATACTTGTTGGCGAGTAATTAACGGCTAATAATTTTTACATACTCAGACTAGAAGAAACAAGTTTTGCTAACTAATAAATAACTACATCTATACTTTGTCAGTTTCGCGACAAAAACTTACATAAGTAGGTAGGTACCTAGTTTGTAAAAGTCATAACATCCTCACAAAGTCCTATAATAAATATCAGATATGTATTATATGTATTTAGTATCAACATTGTCGAAAACCGGTTTACAAAAGTCTCGGAAGAACCTGTTACTCATTAATAAGCCATTTGTTATCGTGAATTAATATAGCTATTATATTTATAATTACCTTATATTTATGAGATAAATAATTGTACAAGGTAGCCTGAATTGTTATATATAGTGCGACTCTACTAATGCATCTCCCATCTTGAACCATCTTACAGTTTTTTTTGCAAAAAAACATACATAGGTACTTACAAAATATAACATACTAGCGATCCGCCCCGGCTTCGCCCGGGTGTGATAAATGAAGAACCGCTCGACCGATTTTGTGCAAACTTTACATAAGCCATCTACTAAATACTTAATGTAATTTCCCGCGTAATTCATTACTAATTTCATACATAGATAATTAATACCTAGTTAAGTTTAGATTTAAGATGTGCATGTTAAAATAGAATATTATTAGTATTTTTTTTTTTTTCAAACATTGTCTGTACCTACTCGTTGCTACGCCCTTCCAGGGTGCATGTAAATAACTATAATTAAGTGTTATTGTATTTTTTACATGTGTGCAATAAATAAATAAATAAATAAATAAATAGTCCGAACAAAGCCTAAACATTTGGTTTAGATAAGTGAGCCCGTTCTTGAGTTATAAAATAACAACGAAAAGTGGCATTGATTTTTATATAGTTAATAAAGATAGATAGATAGAAGATAGATATACATAATATAAGCTGGTTACCGTGGTCTCACCGGCTTTGGAGATGTTAAAATGTGATGATAATTATGATGAAAAAATAATTATAACGCTTCCTATGTATTATTAAATTAAAACCACCAAAAGATGAACATCACTTGATCAACGATGTAATTAGTCAACAGTTTAATTCTGTGAGCATCCCATTCCACTACTACCTAAGTATATGTATACCTAATAGAGACAAGTGCCAAAATCAAAATTTTAAAAATACTTCCGACGCTCTATATGTGCGTGACAATCTTTGATTTTTTATGGTTTATTCAAATTTCGTAAAAATAATTCGTCTAATAAATGTGCGTATATGAAATAATGTTTACAGTGTTTTGATATAAAATGGCGGAACAAAATGGTTACAAAAATATATTGATATTATTTGCATGAGATTGGTTTTTTTTTTCTTTATATTTATGAACGTTATGAATAATAAGAAGGCATCATTTATCGTATCACACAGATTACGACGAATATTTTTATTTATCTGGTTTTATTATACCGAGTAAAAAGGTTACAACAACACGCGTTTTAGATGAAATTCGGGTATCGCCACCTTAACCTCCTTGCGTCGATTCTTTCTAAAATACGACGTGAAAAAAAAAACGTACGTAACGTAAATTCAAAGGCTAGATCGGTACGACCACTTTGATAAAGTGTATAGTATAGTATAGTGCATTCAATCAATTATTCAACTAGTTGTGGTATAATTTTTACTATGTAGTACCTAATACCAATCACAATGCCTAAGAATGTATAACAAACAATGTCTACCTTGCTTTCACATGAGTGGATACAATATGCTTCATGACACGCCAACAATAATTATACTACTCTTGTTTTTAACCGACTTATACCAAAATAGGAGTATCGCAATTAGTCGGAATCTTTTTTTCATGCATGTTTCCTTATAACTCTGTCATTTAGAAAATTGTTGTTCTGTTTGAAAAGGTATTTGTTTTAATTGGTCCTATTATAACTTAATCAAGAGCTGATGAAGAGTTTCGGAGATATTTGCGATTCATGCTTTCTACGCAGCGGGCCTTGGTTCGATACCCGGTAGCAGCACACTGTTCCTCACTAATAATAATAATATAGGGAATCTTCAATAGGTATCTTCTAGGCAAGCATGTCACATCTTAGGCCGCATCATCACTTTCCATCAGGTGAGATAGTGGGCAAATGCTTGCCTGTTCCGCATAAATATCTATATAACATTATAAACAATCAAAGAAAACAAAATACTATTAAGTAGATACAATCAAAGCTATCTACAGAAGACTCATTAAATATGAATAGGTAGCCTTACATACAAAAGACGCTAAGTAAATAAAATTAACGAGATATCAAAACGTGTAATTAAACATAGCATTAGCAATTAGCACAATCAAAAATACTCAAGTTAAGGAAAACATTTATACCTACTTAGCATTTTTTTTTAAACTGGCATTTTAAGCTATGATTATCCTCGACGCTCGCTACAAAGCCACGAAGCGATGCTTCGTGGCTTTGCTTGTATTTATATTTTTTTTATTAGGTAGCATAGTCCTTTTTTAACAACTAGGTATGCCCCGCGGTTTTACCCGCGTAAGTCGCAGACCCTCGAGAATTTCGGAATAAAAAGTAGCCTATGTGTCCAAGGTGTCAGCTACCACCATGACAAATGTCATCAAAATTGGTCAAGCCGTTTGATCGTGAAGATGTAACAAACATACTCACATACTTTCGCCTTTATAATATTAGTGTGATTGAGGTCTGAGTCCACAAAACCTCGCTTCTTACTAACCAAATTTAATTCTAATTCTCTATAGTGGCCACGACCCAGGTATCTGATAGGAGAACGAGCGTTGGGATGTTAATTTCCCCAGTGTACGAGAGAAATAATACATCTCTCGCGGACCATAAGACCGGACTGATGATACTCCGCAAGGTTAAAGGACTTATTGCCAGACCGCCGGAGAAGTACGTTATCCAGAGTTCTGAACTGGAACTGCAGATGTATAGTCAGTAGAGTCCATGTGAATAAACGATTTTGGTTGATTGATTGATTGATTGATATATTTTATAAGCAGGCGTATTGGTTACCATCAGACAAGCGTCTTCTATTTCTTGTGTAATAATAAAACTTGAGTGTCGTTTAACCGAGAGATCGGGAATAAATTTTAAATGGCTGTCAAAAATACAACGGTTTGACAATTAGAAAATTTAAACCAATGATGAAGGATTTTATTAGTAACACATAAAACACACGTAACAACTTCGGCAGAGCAGCGCAAACGGCGAAAATATGGAAACCTCAGCAGTGGTTACATATTTGAGCATTTTGAGCTGATTGGTGTTGAGACACTGGGTCCGTGGGGACCGGGAGCTCATTCTATTTTCAAAAATCTATCAGAGTGCCTGGTTGAGGCGAGGCGTGATCAAAATGCTGGCACTTATTTGGCTCAACGTTGCAATTCAAAGAGGCAATGCCGCCAGCACGATGGGAACGCTACCCACTGGTAGTGGGCTTGAGCATTCGAGTTACCTATAATCTCGATGTCCTGCAACTTAGAACTAAGTTGCTTGTATATAGTTATAGTTTAGTTTTGGAAATATAGGCAATCGGCCCGTAGATTATAGGATTTTTATTGAACCGGATATTTTGGCAAAGGGGCTTATCTTGATGAACTCCAGTCTTGAACGATCTACATGCCAAATTATTTGCAAAATTGGTTCAGCAGTTTAGCTGGAAATTACTTATACCAAACAATACATAAAAAATATCTGAAAAATATTTAATTTTTGTATGGCAATCTTTCATACGAACAAAGGTGTTATTTATAATAACCTCGTATATCTAGAGTTATTTATTTATATACCCTCAGTTATTTATATACCCCCTTATACACCCTCATAGTGCTCAGCAAATTGAACTAAATAATTTCGTAAGAAAAGCTTAAAAAAACCGACTTCACCGGTTATATTCTGGTTTTGACTTGATCGGTTTCGATAAAATTTATATGGGACCACCTCTGAAGTATAATCTACCAAACAAAAAATAATTTTGAGAATCGGTCCACAAATGGGGGAGAAATCGGTGAACATACATATAAAAAATACAGTCGAACATAGAACCTCCTCCTTTTTTGAAGTCGTATTTTTTTAAATATCGGATTGTGAGAGCGAGAGAGAAGACAAAACGAATAAACCCTCTTAAACAGGCAGAGTTATAACTGTATAAATATTACATTAAAAGTAAAACGGGAATTAGCGTGACTGTCCATGTCTAGATCGACTATTGTTTCGGCATCATTCGGAAGCCTTCTTCAGTGAACCCGCTTTCGCGTTCCCGTTTTAAATAATAGTACAAAATGTACGTGAATTTTTATTAAAATAACTGTTGTTAAATTGTAATAAACCGACAGAGTTACAGACAAAATATCCGATTACAAGTCCAATTTCATTAATAATTGTTCTGTGAGAAAATATAGCAAGTGGTTTTTCCCACGATGTATTCTTAGACAGTTATTTTATCTGTATTGTATCTAATTTTTATTATAATTAAAATAATATATTTCATTATGGGTATAAATAACACTTACAACTGTTCTTTCCAGAGGAAATATTACACATATAATTATGTTTCATAATATAGTGTCTAGACATAAAAAAAGTATTCTCTTATTAAATATTCACTGGAAATATTAAGAAATAGTTACATCATAATTTAACAAATGCCAAGACACTTGTATTAATATTAATTTTGTGGCAAAACACCGATGACTCAGACCTCTAAGGTACCTTTTAAAAATAATTATTATGATGCGTAATTTCCTAATTATTTAAGCTACTTACCTAAAAGCTCGGTGCTTTTTAGGTAACTTAGATGATTGTTGTAGTGGGTGAGAAATCGTGAAACGAGTGCTCAATACAGAATGACGACCACGACCGCTCTGCCAAGAGGGAAACATGATAAGAAGATGATTGTTATATAGATGTAATTAGTTTTAGGAATAATAGGCAATTGACTCGTATGTATTTAGTTACATGATTTAGTTGTATATTTTATTTAGTATATCTTAGAAATTTTAAGTGGGCCTAGAAGCTACCAAAGCAGATTGTAATTTGCAAATTTTTATATTTATCCGTCCAATACAGATATACCTATTTTCTAACTCATAAACAATGTTCTTTCACATGAATCCTAAAAAACCATGAAAGTGTTGACACTATTGTCTAATTTTATACAAAATTCACACCAAAAATACTACAAATTTTCGGATTTGTGATATTACTTTAATTCACCTCATCATATCGTAATGGTATAGCAGAGCACGTAGTAGCAGAGGAGACTTCGTGGAATATATAGCTCTCTAATAATACATATTTCTTGTTTGGCGCCCGTCTCAGCTCCGCTAATTGAACGGCTTGTTTAGGTAAAGGTCACCTCTTGTTAAATACATTGATTAAATCTAATCACGTAGATTTACACTACTAGGTTCTAGCCAACTGTTGTTTTAATAATTGGTTCTAGATAAAGAGCTTAAGAACGTTATTTATGATTACACTACTTTGCCACATTTTGAAAATTACGAAGCTATTAAATCGCATCTAAAGGTAAGACTTTTTATCCGAGGCGCGTAAAGGCCGCTCTACATGCGCGCCCTGAACGCTCGCCTCGCAGAGATAAATCCTACTAATATTATAAATCCGAAAGTTTGTTTGTAAGTGTGTAAGTATGTTTGTTCCCTCTTCACGCTTTAACGGCTGAACGGATTTGGATGAAATTTGGAATGTACATAGATAATACATAGGATTAACACATAGGCTACTTTGTAACTGGATAATAGCGGGCGAAGCCGCGGGGCACGGCTAGTAAGATATATACCCAAGGCTCGCCTCGGGCGCTTTGTACTCGTATATCAAGTCCCGAAGACTCCCAGATTATATCGTTTGAGAAACAAAAGACCACAATGAGTTCCACTCATAGGACTGTTCAATGCTGCAAAGGAGTGGAAATTGCACACGTTTTTGTTTCACCAAACTGAATTCTAAATATATAACTCAAAGGTGACTGACTGACTGACATAGTGACATAGTGTCTGGCAGAAATCGCTTAAAGCGATAAGACCGCCCATTGTACTACCTCATATAACTGTATTATTTTAAGTTCTACATTTTTACTTTTATTTGGTGTGCAATAAAGAATTATTGTATTGTATTGTATTGTATAGTGATCTATTAACGCACAGCCCAAACCACTGGACATCGGGCTGAAATTTGGCATGCAGGTAGATGTTATGACGTAGGCATCCGCTAAGAAAGGATTTTGATTAATTCTACCCCCAAGGGGAAAAAATAGGGGATGAAAGTTTGTATGAAACTTTGTCAATTTTAAAATAATACTTCTTAACGCGAGCGAAGCCGCGGGCAAAAGCTAGTTATAAACATAAAAATAAACGCTTTCACATTTACAGCCCACACTAAGTTCTATTTCTATTAGACTTGTATCGTGGGTGCAGGAAACATTTACATCACACATACAATCACAACCAGAACAAGAAACACAAATTTTCTTTAGGGAGAGAACTTGTGTCCCCGGCGGGTAAAGAACCCGTTACCCCTTGCTTAGAAGGCGAACGCTCACCCAACAACACCAATGGTCAGTCTATTCATAATCTGTGAGTCTAGACTAGAGTAAATGGCAATAAAATAAATGAAGTAAAGAGCTTTTGCTTTACGGATAAAAAAAATTTACGTCTTCGTTTTTATTTATGCCGGATGGTGTTTATTTATATGTGATAGCGATATTCCCTTCAAGTTATTTATTCATTGTAGTTTTGGCTCTTGCTAGATGGAATAATATCTATAATTCCATTTATTAAGTACAAAAACATACACAATCAAACATTATAAACGCTATATAAATAAATGAACACTTTTACACTCACAGCCCCAGACTAAGTTTGATTACTTATGTCGTGGATGCCGGAAACATTCACATCACACAAAATCACAACCAGAACCAGAAACACAAATTTCCTTGGGGAGAAAACTTGTGTTCCTGCCAGGAATCGAACCCGATACCCTTGCTTAGAAGGCGAACGCTCACCCAACTGAGTCAACGGGCAGTTCAATATTACTCATAATAGTTAAAAATATTATAATAGTTAAATATTTCTCACACGATGCCACGAAGTCAACGATAACCTTTAAGATGAACCTCATGAGTCATGACGTCACCACATTTACCATCAACATGTTACAGACAGATCCGCTATCATTTCTTTGTGTTATATTTAGAGCATTTATCAGTGTCTGCGTTTTGTATAGACCATTGAAATGAATGTTTTTGTTTGTATGTTGAACAAAAAATGTAATGCCTCGTGAGAGTCGTGAGTCGTGTGCTGGATGAAAAAAGCTCATCTTGAAGTCGCGAGTGATGGACTTTGGGTAAACGTGCAACTTCGTCGACTATGTCGTCACGTCACTTAGTATCAGATGAGACAGAGGTTAACGAGGATGAGGAGACGTTTCTGAGAAAAATGCTGATTTGCGATAAGCTTATATACAAATATAAACAAATAAGTAACTGACTTGCTTACTTGAGACACATATAAACACAATATTATTCACATTATTTTTAACGCATCAAGTTAAGTGAAGTTTTAATTTTATTATTAATCTTCTATACATAATGAAATTGTAATATGCCTATGTGTGTTCATTATAGATATTCAAGAATACTGATATGGGGGTATTTATTGGAGCAACAAAAGCCAACACATTTTTTTTTCATATTTTTTGTCTGTCTTAATGTTTTACACGCATCACGCAAAAACTAAAAACAACAAATTTTGTTTTAATTATTTAATGGAGGGAAACTTACAGCTAGTTAAAAATATAGGTACACTGTTAAATGAAATATATTATATTATTATTAATTAAGTGGTTTATAAGGTAACCATCTCTTTCTCTCTCGTTTTTTTTTAATCCTACTAATATTATAAATCCGAAAGTTTGTGTGTAAGTGTGTAAGTATGTTTGTTCCCTCTTCACGCTTTAACGGCTGAACGGATTTGGATGAAATTTGGAATGTACATAGCTTATACCTAGGATTAACACATAGGCTACTTTTTAACTTGATAATAGCGGGCGAAGCCGCGGGGCACGGCTAGTGGAAAATAAAGATAAAAGCCTTCAAACCGCAATTCTAAGCAATACGGCGTACTTAATTTAGTAATACTACACCTAAGTAGATAGAGAACTTATACGCCCGTATTTCCAAATAGTACGATATAGATTGATGGCTTGTTCTCAGACATCCACAGCCCATTATACAGATATACTGAGTTTTAACGTATTTATAGACTCAGCAAATCCAGACCGATATCAATCACATAGATACTTCAGCTAAAATGTTGTGGATAAATCATTATTAGAATTTTAAGAAAGTATCAGCAAATCGCTTTTGAAACTCTAATATACGTGGATATCAATAGTGCATTGCAATTCAGAGAGGCAATGCAGCCAGCATGATGGGAACGCTACTCACTGGTAGTGACTGGTAGTGGCTTGATCACTTGAGATACCTATAGGCTCGATGTCTTGTAGGTAACTTGGTTCTTTTTGCTGTATATAGTTTTAGTTTAGTTTTAGGAAATATAGGCAATTGGCCCGTAAAAAAAACTTCAAATATAGTTACGATATCATTTTTCACACTATCAAATAGAGAACTGCCCGTTGGCTTAGTTAGGTTATCCACCTTCTAAGCATCGGGTTTGATTCCCGGTGGGAACAAAAGTTTTCTCCCTAGAGAATTTGTGGTTTTGGTTCTGGGCATGTTTGTGTGCAAGATGAAAAATATACAATGTGAAAGTTGCCGGCACACAAGTCGTTGAGCTTAGAGTGCGGCTGTGTGTGTGAAAGCGTTTATGTTTATCAAAAGGAAAATTGTGCATCTAAGGTATTTTTAGTTAAGACCACTTGTATTAATATTAAAACAACCATGTATGAGGCATAATTCATAATGTAGTTAAAGAACAATAAGTGTACATTATCGCAACGATAAGAGTATTGAAATAATGGAATTAGCCAATGAAAAAGTAATTAAAACCTGAGGCAAAACGTGTCGGAGTTCGAGCAAGGTTACAGAATCCTTAAAATCTGTATGATAATAAAATAAAACGACAGAGGTAGCAAAGGAATATAATATTTTCAATGCCACTACAAATGTCGGCGTCAACAATTTAACCAAAACTCTAACAAATACCAAATAGAATAAATAATTTATTTAAATTAGTTTATCAAATATTAACCTTTGATGAACTCACGTAACATTTTAAGCAAAATAATAATATAATACAAATACTGACTACAAATGCATAAAAATGTATTCATTTAAAAACATAACATAAATACTTTTACACTCAGAGCTCCACACTAAGTACGATGACTTGTGTTGTGCCGGAAACATTTAGATACATCACAAACACATCCAGAACCAGAAACACAAATTTCCCTTAAGGAGAAAACAAGTGCTCCCGCCGACAATCTTACCTGATACCCACCGCTTAGAAGGCGAACGTTCACTCAACTGCGTCGTAAATTGGTACATTAATGTTTTAGTTGACCAAGCGAGCCCAAAGCGTATCCGCTTCAGCTTATGCAAAATTGCTTTAGTATGTCCGGATTTCCGGTAGTTCTCCTCTACAGATCGCATTTCTCAACCGATTCTCGTTAAATTTTGTGAGCGGGTTCGATAATTATATAGAATTATTTTGTCGATTTAGTTTTTTTTTTAATGGCGGATTGAAAGCGGTAAAAATACTTATTTCAGCCATTTCGAAAAATATGCGAGCTCATTTATATCACAATTAAAGATTACTCATTCATTACCACCCAATCCGATCGAATAATGCTCAATCCACTAATCGTTCTCCACCTTTGGTTCTTCCGGCTCATCCGTCCGCCCTTGGCCTTCGTAATCCGCCCAAACTTTATCCGCCCTATACGGCTTCGGTAAATACGTCAAAGTAATCTGACAATCTTTATTTATTATTCAGGACGTTTGACCTGATGTCAGGCTATTGTTTTCAGTACGTTTGTCAAAAGAATGGTGGATTATCATAACTTAAACTTGTTTTAAAGTAGGTTATAAATTAAATTCAAAGCGTTTATTGCGAATATATAGGTACATTGTAGATCTTATGTACGTAGTTACGTAACATCTAACTATAGCTATAATATTGGTCATGCAATTCTTGATAAATCGAATTGGTTATTCAATATTAATTGGAAACAGACATTTTAAATTTGACACGATAGTAATAATAGTTAATAAATGTATAAATCTTAATGTCAAATTAAATTCTTCTCATGAAATTAATACAATGTCAAATAATATTAAAATTTCTATATGTCAAATTAAATAGTTTTCAGTTATTGATTTTAATTGAATTTTGTTATTAACATAATCCGTGACTGTAATAAGCCTTATTCAATAAAAAATCACAAATTTACGGGCCAATTGCCTATATTTCCAAAAACTTAACAATTAGCAATTCAGAGAGGCAATGCCAGCATAATGGGAACGCTACTCACTGGTAGTGGGCTTGAGCACTTGAGTTACCTATTAACTCGATGAATTGTAGTTAACTTGGATCTTTACTGTATGTGTAAAAATACTGGTTCAATATATAATTTCTAGAAATTTCGTCGTAGGGACTGCACAGTGGGTATTCGTACATGTGCAAAAGTATTAAAAAAACTATAAACAAACTTTTATTTTAAAACATATTTCGCACATAATATTTACTTTTTTGTACGCTATTCAAACACCTCCTCACATAAGATTTACGAAATGAGTTCGCTAAGTCACTTCTAGGCAAGTTTCATCTAATAACACCGCACCGTATCTTTGAGAACTCAATTCTTTGCTTAAGGATGATTTACCATTGAGTCTATCTTTCAATTCGTGTTATATTTGGTTGATTAAAGGATGATTTACGTTAGGCATACATCTAAACTAAAACTTTATCTCGAATTGAATTACGAAATTGATTTTACCGCGTATATTTTACATTATTTTGTACTTAATTCAATAAATGACAAAGATAAAGATATTTGATTTGTGAAACATGAGTAAAATATACACACAGATTTTTATATGAGCATGCACATTGGTCATACAAATGATTAATGGATCGTCATGTTTTGCATAGATAAGCGTACAAATTTATAAATTACATCCAATTGTGGTACATATCGATATATTAATGTCATAGTTAAATTTAATTCATTCATTAAATTCTTCATTCATATTATGTCATTCATCTCACTTATCAAATTATCATTATGTCATATAATTTTTTCTGTTAGAAATGACAATCGCATTTGTAATATCAGTGTGATGCAGTCACAACCACACTAACGTGTAAGTGGTCGCACCGCGGCGCGGCGGGCCACACCGCACACTTGTTTGACAACTTGAGCAACAGGTTTTAGATGGACAAGAATGTATGATAGAGATGACAAAATAATAACTTTTAGCTACGAATAAACTATACTATTAAAATCTAATCTAATATACATAAATCTTGTGTCGCGGTGTTTGTAGTCGAACTCCACCGAAACGGCTCGACCGATTTCAAAGATTTTTTGTATGTTTGGTAGGTAGGTACGATAGGTCGTAAAGTACTTTTTACCCTCTACAGTTAGTTGTTTGAATAGTTATAGTTATATCCTAAATTTCATAGAAAAAAGTGTGACTATAGTATACAGTCATCCATTTATGGTCGACATATCTCCAGTTCGCTCAAAGCGTTTTGCTTCTACGTACAGCAAAGGAGTGGAACTCTTTGCCTGCGTTTTTGATCCCCGAACGGTATTATCTGGGAGTCTTCAAATCTCGAGTGAATAGGTATCTTCTAAGCAAGCATGTCACTTTCCATCAGGTGAGATAGTGGTAAAATGCTTGCCTATTCAACAATAAAAAAATACCAGCATTTAGCCTATACAATTACATATAATATTAATATTACTTATTTATTTCGGGCGCCCAAGATACAGGCTATGCCTAGTTTGGGGGCCCCAAACTAGGCATAGCGAATATAGAGAAAATTAGAGAATTACTATTTTTTATACTATAATAATACTAACAACATGTTTTGTGTCATATTTTGTTTTACCTGATATCAGCAATAAATATGATTATGATTATGATTTATTATGATTTATAAAACGATCGACTATATTAATGACAAGGATGCATGGAGGCAAACTGCACAAGCGCTTTCTAGCGATTACCATAATAACACCTAGGTTAATAAAATTATGAATTAGAGATTAAGAACGTTAAAAAAAAAATATGAACGAAAAAAATGCGCCGCCGTGTTTTTTGCCAGATTCTTCTCGAGATGGCTGTAATTTTGCGAATCTGGCAATAGAATCATTCACTTTCATGAGTGCCTTTTTGGGGCCCATGTGAATAAACGATTTGATTTTGTCTCAGGGCGAATTACTAGTTTATAGTAAGTAAGGGTAGTTAGCACAACAACCGTATTGGTGTACGTTATTATAATTAACATAATGCAAGCCTGTTTTTTCAATGTAATAAAACATTTTATAAAACTCTCGTAGCTTACTGTTGGCAGAAAAAAAAATGGCAATACTATAACTTTTAACGATGCATATTTAATTAAAAACAGTTATTATAGGAAGCCTCTTTATTTCCGGAACCAGCAAATAATGTCTGATTCCGGAAGTAGTGACAATGAAGTCGGATATTAACGCGGAAACTGCTTAAAAGAAGCCGTTTTTAGTAATATGACGTTTATTTTAATTCGAAATGAATTTTATTTTGTTTATATCAAGGAAAAATATAACAGGATGCTGTTTTGGCAGATACTTGTTATATATTATTATTTATAATTAAGTAGGTATATTATAATGTTCATTTTTTTTTTCCATCTTGCATCTTTCTGAATTTTGTTATGTTAAAACACCGACGTCCAACTTTGTTGCGTAATTCCTCTCCATCCAAAGGTTGTCTGGAAGAGATCGCTTTTAGCGATAAGACCGCCTATTGTTACACTTATTTTGTAAGTAATTATTTTCAATTATGTTTTGTCAAAAATATGGTGTACAATAAAGAGTTTATCTATCTATCTATCTTGGGAGCCAGTTCCATTCTAGGTCTAGCTAGGTCTTTTCCACTCTTGGCTATATATTCATTTACCAATAGTAAGTCAAGACAAACGCTAGCTTATCCGATATTTTGGTCATAATTAGATCATATCATATCTATGAAACCTTTGAAAAACGGCCTTTAGTGTGGGATGCAATTTGTGTCGGCACTTAAGCTCCGTCACATCTGCCTGAAACATAGAAAGGGGTTGTCGTCGCGGCAACTTCGGCAGAGCAACGCAAACGGCGAAAATATGGAATCCTCGGCAGTGGTAACATATTTAAGCTGTTTGGGATTGAGATACTGGACCCGTGGGGACGATTATTTTATTTTCAAACATCTATCAGACCGCCTGGTTGAGGCGACGCGTGATCAAAATGCTGGCATACTTATTTGGCTCAACGTATTAGCATTGTAACTCAGAGAGGCAATGCCGCCAGCATGATGGGAACGCTACCCACTGGTAGTGAGCTTGAGCACTTGAGTTACTTATAAGCTCGATGTCTTGTAGGTAACTTAGATCTCTGCTGTATATAGTTTTAGTTTAGTTTTAGGAAATATAGGTAATTAATTTGATAAAAACTCACGCAAGGTGCGAGGTGGGACGCGACGGCGAGCGCTCCGCACTCATCCTGAAGAAGGCTTCCGAATGAAGCCGAAACAATTGTCGATTTACACATCGACAACGCGTAAGTCACGCTAATTCCCGTTTTAATTTTAATTTAAAAAAATATAGGTAATTGGCCCGTAGTTTGAATATAGAGCATAGTTTGTATGTGTGTTACTTCTTCACCAATTTTGATGAATTTTGGCATGGAAATAGCAGACACCCTGTATTAACACATAGGCTACTTTTTATCCCGAAATTTCCTCGAGTCCGGGACTTACGCGGGTAAAACCGCAGAGCGCAGCTAGTTTATATATACCGTTAACATTGGTAAGTAGCGCACAATCCTGCAGGGGGTGGTTTAGAATCGACCACTGAGCAGAATAACAATTTAAGAAAATCAATTTTTTTAGTAAAAAAAAAAAGAAATCCCTTACTTGTAAGTAAATTGTGGCGCAGTTTAGTAGTAACAGTCAAGTAAAGCATGGTAAATCTTAGACAGCTGCTAAAATAATAGCTTAAGACTGCTAAGAGTGCTAAGGTGCAACGGAATCATTACAACTTACATGTGACAAGATGTCACGAGAGGTCACAGCTGTTCATGAATTAAAAAAAAATGATTTTCCTTTTTTTACAAATTTTTTTTGCTCAGTTGTCGATCCTAAACCACCCCCTGCAGGACTGTGCAATACTTACCAATGACGGTATATAATGTAGGCATTGATAAGTTTCATCAGAACATATACATACCTACATAATATTATACATAGATAACACGTGTTCCGTACATCGCCTGTGAATAGCTGTCACAACTCTCTTGTTATCTGCCTACCCTCGTTTGTATCGTATTGTGAATGAAACAATAGAGATATTATCTCTTCTTTGGACCTTTGGGTTTAAAGTATTCTCTTTATGTATGAGATATTGTACATTTAATTATTTTTGACTCATTAAAACATTTACAAAAATCGCCAAATGCTTTTAACGATTTTTAAAGGCAACCTTTTGACCACAATCTAACCTAATGGAAAGTGATGATGCGGCCAAATATGTGACATGCTTGCCTAGAAGATACCTATTCTTCGAGACTTGAAGACTCCCAGATTATACCGTTCGGGGAACAAAGACTCGGGCAATGAGTTCCACTCCTTCGCTGTACGGATAATTTGCGATTGGAACTAATAATGAATAATGCGTATTCTCAAAAATATATAAAACTGCCCGTTAGTTTCGTTGGTTGCGCCCTCGCCTTCGTATTGTCAAACGTCATCCATTTATAGTTGACATGCCTCAGTTCAAGTTCGCTCGAAGAGTTTTGCTTCTACGTTTATTATCCGTACTGAAAAGGAGTGGAACTCATCGCCCGCGTCTTTATTCCCTGAATGTTATAACCTGGGAGTCTAGGTCAAGAGTAATATCTTCTATCATTACTTTTATCGAGTCAAGTAAAATGCTTACCTATAGAACATACAAAAAAAAAATCCACAAGGCAAAGTTGTGGTTTTGGTTTTAGGTGTGATTGTGAGTGTCGTGAATGTTTCCGTCACCCACGACACAAATCATCGAATTTAGTATAGAAATGTGAGTGTGATAGCGTTTCATATATCAAACATTTCAACAATAGGGCTGAAACATTCCTCTTAGCACATTTCTACACAATAATCTCGAGCTGTATAACTAGTACGCGTTCGAACACGTTCTTTCATGAATTCCTAAGATGTGTGCGATAATATTTGCGATTTAGTACGTGGAGCAAGACGCGTGGAAATACCGTGTAGATATGATTTGATAATTCGTTGCGAACCAGTAGTTGTTTAGCGTTGGAGAACTATATATACTCGTATCTAGGCCTCGAATTTAACTATCACACCGTTTGAACTGCCCGTTGGCTTAGTTGGGTGGCGTTCGCCTTCTAAGCAGGGGTACCGGGTTCGATTCCCGGCGGGAACACAAGTTTTCTCCCCATGGAAAATTTGTGTTTCTGGTTCTGGTTGTGATTGTGTGTGTGATGTGAATGTTTCCGGCATCCACGACACAAGTCATCGAGCTTAGTGTGGGGCTGTGAGTGTGAAAGCGTTTATGTTATGTTTTATGTTTTATGTTTATGTTTCACTCTTTTACCGACTTCCCAAAAAAGGAGGAGGTACTCAAGTCGACTGTATTTTTTTTTTCTATGTGTTACCTCATAACTTCTTTCCAGGTGAACCGATTTCAAAATGTTTAGTTTGAAAGATGTTGCTTTGCAATTGGTCCCATATAAATTTGATCAAGATCTGATCAGCAGTTCTTGAGATATCGACAATAATGCGTATTCTTTAGACTACTTTGACGATGTTCTCGTTTTTGACCGACTTCAAAAGTTACCTCATAACTTCTTTCGTTGTGAACCGATGATGATGATGATTTTGATGATAAATTTTTTATTTCAAATAATTTTTTATATTATATATAATAGCTGGTGCTTTTTATGTGGTCCCGTGATCAAGATCAAGAATCAATTTGATCAAGATCTGATCTCTTGTTTTTGAGTTATGTTTAATAATGCGTGTGCAATACATTAAATCTGATCAAGGTTTCGAAGATAGAGCGGTGAAGTCCGTTTTTTAAGCTTAGCTTGCGTTTAATTATAATAATAATTGTTGGTACTGCCCAGTACTGACCTTTGGCTTGGTCGAGCACGCGGTCGCCTTCTAAGCAGGGATATCGAGTGGGGCTGTATCAAAAATCGTTCTAAAATCAAATAAATGAACTGAAATTTAACATAACATAAATGCTTTCCACTCACAGCCTACTAAGTTCAATGACTTGAGTCGTGGGTGCTGGAAACATTCACGTCACAAACACAATGCCTTGGGGTGAAAACTTGTGTTCTCACAGGTTTGACAGATAACGTTATGTATCTATCTACGGGCCAATTGCCTATATTTCCTAAAACTAAACTACAGGTTGTTAGGAAATAAATATTTTTTATTTGTATAATTTTTTATCATACACTGAAACAATCGTTTAAGAAATTATGAGACATCAAACAAACAAACAAACAAACGCATTCACACTCACAGCCCCACACTAAGTTCAAATACTTGTATCGTGGTTGCCGGAAACATTCACATCACACACACATTACACCCAGAACCAGAAGCACAAATATACCTTGGGAAGGAATTTGTGCTCCTGCCGGGAATCGAACCCAGGACCCACGGCGCAGAGGGCGGATACCTGTCCACTGCGCCAACTAGGTCGTCAAAATAATATGAAGGCCAATAAATCCTAATTACGAATTTTGTGGAAACAATGGCGTTGTTGATTTTGGATAATTTTCCAAAACTAGTGATACGTCGTGTGTTAATGTAATTTAACCATTATAACAATAGAGGATTATTAACAAATAATAATATTAATACCTACTCGTTGTACTAAGTAAACGTGCATGAGTGTAGGCAAATCATACAAAGTCGAAAAACGTGATTTTATCTTTCGCTCCAAAACTCCAATATAAGTTTCTAGTAAAGTTTCTAACAATTTATTGGGGCATGACTTGACTATGACTGGACCTTGACTCATTTACTTGACTTGTGACTGTGACTTGTAATTAGGACTGATATTATGAAATTGACTCGAAATATTTCATTATTTGTCACTGGCTAAATGCACAACATTGCGGAGCCCTACTTCAAATAAAATAATCTTAATTATACTATGTTCAATTTTGTAAAATCTATAGAAGGTAATATTACTGTACAAAAAGGAATATGGACTAGTTTTAAATAAGTAAGCTTTAATAACTCTTAGTTAACAATCCAACCACTTAATTTCAAGGTTAATGTTAAGTAGTTAAATCGAATCCGATATAGAATCTACAATCCGTTCGACTTGGCCAAGGCCTCGAGCCCCACTATCGACCGCTCGACAAAAATGTTGACATACGGCTAATTAACCCGGTTGTACTGTTTTAAAATAAGCACTTGGGAATAATCATAACTCACAAAAGCATGTTTAATAAGCACCTTATAACGTTATATAAGTTACAACTACTATTATTATACACAGTTAGCCGTACCCGGCATGTGTTGAAATGTCACATACAGTAAAAGGGTTTTACTTTTTTCACATGTATGGTTGCCTCATACTTTAATACCGCACCATTAACTTATTGGACATTGTTAATACAAAAATATTGAAATCGCAATAAAAAAATGGGGCTTTGAAAAATCTGCCATTTTGTTTTTTTTTTTCTTACACTTTTTTTTCTAAGGATATTTGGGTTTTTGAGACAAATAATAATATAGTAATACCTTAACTGTTGAAATCCATTCAATCGTTTGGAATATACGAGATAAGAAAAAAATTTTCAAATATACATACAAGATACACGCGAAAAACATAATCCTTCTTTGGCAGTCGGGTAAAAAGAACCATATGCATGCAACTTTAAAATATTTATCTTTTCAAATTAAAATAAAAAGGTAACTTAATAGTGCTCGCAGCTTTATCTACTGTAATAATTTATTGCATAGGTACCATAATATAATTATGTTACATTAATATAAAGCTAAATTATAACTACCATGGTCACTTTCACTATAAATGTTTGTATCAATAACGGTGACTCCGTGATCGTGGTGCTTGCAACAGTGCCGAAATATCAAAACAAATGAAATACATGGTAAATACAAAAAAATATAGTAACTTAAAACTAACCAAAAATAACTATCCTACTAATATTATAAATGCGAAAGTTTGTGTGTGAACGTATGCAACCACGAATCTCCGTAACGAATAAACTGATTTTGCTGAAATTTAGAATGTAGATAGTTTAGATTCCGAATAACACATAGGCTACTTTTAAACTAAAGAGCCATTTCGCAAAATGTGGGCGCTCGAGCTGTAATGTACGGCGCTTGCATTTACATCGCAGTTTCAAGTGATGATAAATATTATTTTGTGGGTAATGTAATACATTGATTATTTTTTAAACTTTTGATTTAGATCCAATTAAGACCAAAATCACATAAACGCATGAATTTTGTGTCAGAAATGTGACTATTTTAAATAAAAAATGGAAGTAAAGTAGGGTTAATTGTAGGGTACGGTAGCGAGGTTGCAGTGTGAATTAAAGATGTTAATTGTTTATAATAACTATCACTGTTTATTGTTCATGTAAAATGTTCTTTAAATATGTTCTTATGTTAAATGTAAATGAATTGTTAATGTTAGGCTGAATGCACCCGTGTGCCGCGGTAGCCAAAAGTGCACTAAATCCAAAATAATAGATATTTAATTAGTTAGGTAATGCGACATGCGTCACGGTGCAAAGTGCTGTTTAAGGTGTTCGGGTTATATCCCGAACATCTCTTTTTTTAATCAACGTAAAAAACAATTCCGCTACATTATGTGTCAATAATATTACGTGCCTGTTGTTTAGTCATATTTAACTAATCTATTCAATTCATTTTAATCAATGCATAAGGAACTTAAATTTTACTCTGTTGTCGTTTTTACTAAAACTAAGTTCTGAAAATCGAATATTATAAAATAATTAGAAAATTTTTAAAAAATCTGTAACATTATGTGACAATTCCAAAAATTGATCTTTATTTAACAAATAAAAATAGCATGAAATCTTTTCCCAAGATAGTAAATTAGTCGCTCAAAATTTTCGATTATTCACTGAACGTACGAAATGGCTCTTCATTAACGCGGGCGAAGCCGCGGGGCACAACTAGTTACTAAATATAAATATGTACAAAACTTAATTAAAAGGTAATGGTAACTTAATCAAATTTCATCCAAATCTATCCAGCAGCGTCTCAGATAACCTCGTTTCAAACATATTCACACAGACAAGGATTTATAATGTCGGTATAATGTGATCACTCTAACTAAGCCATTCAACAAACCAGCGATTCCATGAAACACAATATTATATTATTGTACATATTAAGGCAGAACTTAGATTCTTAGAAAGTCTGATTGTAATCATATCGGTTTCTTATTATGTTGGATTCTGAAAATAGACTCAGTTTCGGGAAAGTCAGCGTGGGTGCAGTGATAAGAACATTTCGAGGACATTTGCACAACTGCACTGGGTCAATGGAGAACTTTACCATATGTATATGAAAAAAACATTTTGGAATGTCGATAACCCAACTCATTTTCAAACGAAAATAATAGTTTTTTTTTATGGTATATAGGTAAGCATTTGACCACTATCTCACCTGATGGAAAGTGAAGATGCGGCCGAAGATGTGACATGCTTGCCTAGAAGATACCTATTCACTCTAGACTTGAAGACACTCAGATTGTGTGTTTGTATTTGTAATTTAATAGAGTTGTATTTATGTCTATTATTATGTTTTTACACCACCGACCT
The DNA here is from genome assembly GCA_948107665.1 of Lomographa bimaculata. NCBI lineage: Eukaryota > Metazoa > Arthropoda > Insecta > Lepidoptera > Geometridae > Lomographa > Lomographa bimaculata. The sequence continues at coordinate 16,373,485 of OX403605.1, forward strand.
CATTATATAAAGTTATCCATCTAAAGGTTGACTGGAAGAAATCGCCTCTAGCGATAAGTTCGCCCTTTGTACTTTAGTTTTTAATATTAAAACGCTTTCACACTCGCTTCTCCTGTAAGTAACTGTATTTGGTGTACAATAAATAATTTTCTATTCTATTCTATAGTCACATGTATTCCAACATTCGTAAGCCAATATAAAATGACTTCATACAAAATACGTTGTCTCTGTTTTTGCAATAACGAAACAATACTTAATTAGCAGATAACAATTATGCTGTACAAGGTATAAAATGAGCCGACATAGATAATTATTAATCATAGTGTCGTTTTATGACACACTAAATGTAGTTACGCAATTTTAACTAACTTTGAAGAAACTGATTGAAGAAAAATACATTTTCATTAGTATAGATCCTTTTTGGCTAATATAGCATCATCAGTAACATCATGTATTTGGTTATATAATAATTAATATATACAAATTAATAATAATATACATATATATATATATATATATATATATATATATTTATATATATATAATAAATGTATATCTATACCTAATTAATAATAATATTTCTTAACGCGAGCGAAGCCGCGGGCAAAAGCTAGTATATATATAAAAATTGTATCTTGTTTACATGCTTATGTTAGGTTAGGCAATACTGTAAGAGGATGACGCTAGCACAATGGTCTAACCAAGTAAAAGAAGGTATCTTCTCGAGCAATCAGGTGGTGTGGGCAACAATGGACTGGAAACCATGCTCTTTTTCTATAGAAATACAAGACAAACTGTCAAATGTCATCCATTCCTTCTCCCCCGGACCCCTTAACAGGGCAGACGTGCCTAACCAGTCCGTAATTTGTTTTTGAAATTTAAATACATTATTAGTCTCCGTATCATAAAATACTGCAGAAAAATAGGAGCACATAAGTAATAAGAAGTGAGCCAGTGACTTAGCGCTGTATGAAATCGGTGAGTGTCTGCAACTATCGCACACATACGCATCGGTAAGTGCACGTGCACTGCATGCTGCCGCTCTCACCGCAGACTGCACACATACACAAGAAGCACACACGCAAGCTGTAGCGGACGAGTCCATTTTTGAGTGCACGCGCACTATCTGCCGTCTATTCCTCGGGGGCACGCACACCACCTAACGTTGCACCTTGTAAACGTCAGATGTGCGTATAGGCATATCACGTATGTGTGACCAGTGAACTATATATGAGCTTCGTTCTAGTTCTGCTGCCCTAGTACCGAATACTGACTGCATACTACGTCGGAAGCCAAAATGCCTCTCAAACACTCCCCGCCGCGCGCCCCAGCTAACTTACTGCCCCTGTCGCACTGTAAGTCCGATTCGGATATAACCAGTCCTCCCGCCAAAACACTTGTAGTTCCGGAAATTTCCGGGCAACATGCTAAGAGTGACCCAAACATCGCCGCTCGCAAGCGTAAAAGAGACAAAGAAGATAAACAAGAAGATAGCCGCGGTCTTAACAAAAAGGATGTGTTGGAAATATTCTCTTTGTTTAAAAAAGAGCAGGAGGGGATTTTTGCCGCCCTCCTGAAGGAGCAGAATGACAAACACTGCAGCCTTATGAAAGAGCAAAACGAAAAATTTACTGCACTCATGAACAAGGTTCAAAGTGGTATAAACTCCCATACTGAACAAAATACTAACATATCAAACTCTATTGAATTCCTATCCCATAAGTATGACGAGATGGCTTTAAGAATAAACACCCTAGAGCAGGAAAAAATCACGAGCCGTGCTTACACTCAATCTCTTGAGACCAGATTAGAACAAATGGACCGTAGCTTACGAAGCTCGAGCATGGAGATACGTAATGTGCCCAAAAAAACCAACGAAACGAAGGATGATCTCCTAAAAATCTTAAAACAAGTTGGTAGCGCGCTGAACGTTCCGGTACAGTCAGCGGAAATCCGAGATGTTTATCGCATCAACTCAAAGAACGAAAAAAATCAGCCCATTGTTGTAGAGCTTTCCACTGTTTCCCTGCGGGATACAATTATCGGGTCAGTGAAGGCACATAACAAAAAATTTACAGCTAGCAAATTTAGCACTTCCGACTTGAAACTTGAAGGGCCACCTAAACCAGTGTTCGTGTCAGAGAGTCTTACTGTGCAGACGAAGAAACTATTCTTCCTAGCCCGTGAATTCGCAAAAAGCAACGGATTAAAGTACTGCTGGTCATCGCGAGGAAAGATTTACCTTAGAAGAGCAGAAGGAGCCTCACTCATACGAGTGAACGGCGAGGAAGACCTCGAAAACCTAAAAACTAAATGACTAGATTTTATAAACTATTATATTGTAAGTGTACTATATTTATCCAACAACTACACCCAATATACATCATTTGTTAACAAAATTAAAATAATCAAAAATCACCACATGCTGCAATTATTATACTCTTTACACACACCACCAGTATCATCACAAACAAAATATTACATATACACCAAACCCCTACATTTGCGAATATACTTTATTTTTACTTGTTTTAACGTACTTTACCATGTAACATTCAACATCAGAATGATATTTATAATTTTAAGAACAAATAGAATGCACCCGATTACTGCCGTAACTGATTATGGATAAGTCAAAACCTATTAATAATATAGTTGCGTCTGAAATAGACAGCATAGGAAATCCAGACTGTATATTGCTAAGTGACCCTATACTATGTTCACAAGCCCTTACTTCTTCTCAAACTAACGACAGCCTTTGCATTATTTGTGTGAATATTCGTAGTATTAATCGTAATCTAGATGTATTTTTGGCCTTTATAGCTAGCACTTGCATAAAAATTGACATAATTATCTGTACAGAAAGTTGGGTTGGTAATAATAATCAACCACCTTCCATTGATCACTATAATATGTCCTACACAAAGAAATGCTTAAACCAAAACGACGGTGTAGTTGTATACGTCCGCGATGAAATAAAAGCCACATTCTTTGAACCAAGTATATTAGAAGGAAATTGTTTGGTGGTATCAATGGGATATCAATACTCAATTATTTGTTCGTACAGACCGCCATGTTTCCGCAATCCTACTAACTATTTGAATTCTCTTGAAACAATTCTCCAAAGTATCACGACTGAAAATATTATTTTTACAGGAGACATTAATTTGGATATAATGCCAAACAATCAGAATAGTAATGCACAAATTTACCTAAACCTTATGGCCATGTATGGACTGAGACAAGGAGTTAATCAACCAACAAGAGTCAGTACATGTATTGACCACTTTATGGTAAAAAGTTGTCATACTTGGAAAACTATATTGTTTGAACAACCTCTTACAGATCATTCTCCAATTATGTTATATATAAATAAAACAAAATTACTTAAAAACAAAATTGCTTCTAATAAAGTCACAATTAATTACAACAGATTAAAAAATGAATTATGCAAAGAGTCGTGGGCAGACCTATATAAACTAAGTGACGTAAACATTGCCATAGAACTTTTTACAACTCGCCTATTGACATATATTAAATCCAATTCTCACACATCTTATTTACCAAAGAAAAATAGACCACTTAAACCTTGGATAACAATGGGTGTAGTAAAATCTATAAGAAAACGAAATAATCTGTATAAAACTGTAAAAAAGAACCCAAATGACGAAGCTGCTTTAAAACGCTACTTAAACTACAGAAATATATGCAATGTTATAGTTAAATCATTAAAAAATCAATACTATCAATATAAACTGCAAACAAACACTGGAAACATTAAAGAAACATGGAAAATTATTAAAGACGTCTGTAATTTCAATAAAAATAAAGTATCTTCTTCAGAACTTTTAAATATCCATCCTAATCCTACAACTTCACTTAATGAAGTAAATAACTTTTTCACTACAGTTGGTGAAAAACTAGCTGGTGTAATTTTAAATAAAATGAGAACAAGTGAGCAAGCACTAGCAAAAAAATCTAATTCTGGCAATAAACCCCTAAACTCGTTGTCCCTATTCTTGACAGATACCTTTGAAGTGAGAGCTGTAATAAATACTCTGAGAAAAACGTGTGCACCAGGATATGATAATATAACAACCACAACGCTTAAAGAAATTAGTACTTACATAATTGATCCCATAACATACCTTTGCAACTTGAGCTTTGAGACCGGAACATTTCCTGATATCTGTAAAAAAGCAACAGTATGTCCTATCTTTAAGACCGGGGATAAGAACAATCCTACTAATTATCGTCCTATATCTTTACTTACCACGCTTTCCAAGATTTTCGAAAGACTGGCCAACAAACGTTTGATGAAATTCCTTGAAAAAAACAACATACTAAGTGAAAATCAATACGGTTTTAGAGAAAACAAGTCTACTGAAGATGCTGTTATAAAACTTACCACATTTATTAAAAACCATCTAGATAATGGAGAGCGCTGCATTGCTATATTTCTAGACCTTCAGAAAGCCTTCGACACCGTGTCAGTCCCAATTCTATTAACGAGACTTAATAATTGTGGTGTTAGAGGCGTAGCTCTAAAATGGTTCGAAAGCTATTTGTCTGCTCGAGAGCAAAAAGTCAAAGTCAATGATCACGAGAGTGACATAAGTTTTAATAGATTTGGAGTACCTCAAGGAAGCACGTTAGGACCGTCCCTATTCCTCGTTTACATCAACGAGCTGTGCAAAACATCTTTGCCAGATATGGAGCTTCTCATGTTTGCGGATGACACAGTTCTCCTTTTTCATGGGAAGTCTTGGGAATCTGTTCGTGGGCTGGCGGAAGCAGGGCTTTCTATAGTAACCTCATGGCTTGAAGACAGCCTACTGTCTCTAAACACCAGCAAAACGAATTTTATCTGCTTTAGCAAGACTGCTTCTGCCGGTCCCGCATCAGATTTTGAACTAATTACACACACGTACCCCTGTAATCGTTTGAGCAAAAATATGGACTTAGTTTGCACTTGTCAAAAATTAAATAGAGTAGAAAGTGTAAAATATCTTGGTGTAGTAGTAGATTCAAACTTAAACTGGCGTTGTCACATAACTGCACTTTCATCAAGAATAAGAAAGCTAATATATATATTTAAAAATTTAAGAGCAGTAGCTAACCATCTACTGTTAATACAAACCTATAAGGCATTATGTGAATCCATTATCAGATACTGCATCTGCATCTGGGGCAATGCTGGAAAAACAGATTTAATTTCTGTAGAAAGAGCACAACGTGCGGTATTAAAAGTCCTTATGTACTTACCTTACAGACATCCTACCACAGCTGTCTACAATAAAGCGCAGGTACTTTCTGTAAGAAAAATGTTTATTTTTCAAGCCTTAAAACGATACCACAAACTAGTAGTGCCTTTATTACCTGTTTCCAACAAACGTGTAGACCGATGTCCTGTACCCCGAGCTTGCTGTAAAATTGCAAAAAAACATTTTGACTATGTAGCACCATACCTATATAACAAGTTAAATAAATTAAATACCAGCAATAACATTAAAAAATTATCAAATAAAAAATTTCATAAAGTGATACACACTTGGCTCAGCAAATTGGACTATGACGATGTAGAAAGAATACTAAGTAACGTGTAAGTAGTATTAACATACAGTCACGCAAATGCACACATCATCCACACTAAAACACACACCTACACACCACACACATCCACACATACACACACACACACACAAACACACACGCATACAAACGCAGAAAAATCTTGTAACTAGCATGTAAGATTGACATGTAATTGAGCCACAAATGGGAGAAGACACTGGTCCCTGAAACACAGTTTTTAACTACATCAGGGGCCACTGGCTTCATAAACATGACTTGTAAGAATCTTGTGTCAATAAATTATTATTATTATTATTATTATTATTATTTATATGTGTTGTATGACATACCTCCTGTTTACTCGAAGCGTTTGGCTTCTACGTTTATTATCTGTACAGCGAAGGAGTGGTACTCATTGCCTGCGTCTTTGTTCCCAGAAGTGTACAATCTAGGTTTCTTTAAGTCTAGAGTGAATAGGCAAGCATGTTCCATCTTCGGCCGCATCGTCACTTTCCATCAGGTGAGACAGTGGTCAAATGCTTGCCTATTCAGCTTAAATAGTAAAAAAAATAACGATTGAAGCGGATTGTGAAATTGAGGGAATTCTGTGATCACAACCCTTAACAATAGGAAACCGTCTGCAGTAAGAGGGAGAGAGAGAAAGAGTTAGACCTCAATGTGCACGTGTAAGGTCTGAGCTGTCAAATATAGTCTTCCTATATTTCTATGCCAATAGACTAGTCACAAAAAGAGCCTACCTACTCTATGCTCATAAATGATTACTATCTACTTAGAAAACCTTTGACACGGCACCTTATCATTTCCTTATTTACGATAATTCTCAACCATTATATAAACACGTCGTACGACCTCGTCAAAGTAAGAACAACAAGTTGCGTAAGACAGAGGTCGCAGGTTCGGAGCCCGGAGCTGATAAAACGAGATCATTCTAACTTCACACGAAAGTATTGGGAACTTTCTGTCCTGGAAAAAATAAAAAAAAAAGGTCAGTAAACTGAGGATATACATACATCCTCAGTTTACTCACCTATTTCAATATATTTTGACGACCCAGTTGGCGCAGTGGACAGGTCTCCGCCCTCTGCGCCTGGGTTCGATTCCCGGCAGGAGCACAAATTCCTTCCCAAGGGATATTTGTGTTTCTGGTTCTGGGTATATTTGTGTGTGTGATGTAAATGTTTCCGGCGCCAACTATACAAGTCTTTGAACATAGTGTGGGGCTTTGAGTGTGCATGCGTTAATTGTAAAATTAATTGAATTAGACGTTACTTTACGGAAATCCTTAACGACAAAGTTAATTTATTATATTTAGTGTTAATCCCGATAATGTATTTAGTGTTAATCCCGGGATTAACACTAAATATAATAAATTAACTTTGCGTTAATTGTTTTGTTGTTGTTTGTTGTTCGTTGATAAGATAGGCCGATATAATTGTTTCAGAGTTGCAAGCCTCAAAAGGGGAAAAAAAATATATAGAATATGTTTATTGTCACCTATTATTCTATTGTTACCTTTTTTTTATTCAGAAACAGATAGGTACAAAGTTATCAAGCATATATATACTTCCGTGGTATCCAGTTAAAATTTTAAAGTTTTGCCGCGAACGTAAATTTTTTTTTTTCTTGTCTTTGACTACGACCAGTGCCTAGTCACCAGACTAGGACTATTTTTATAAGCTACATAAATAAACTTATTTATGTAGATAATTGAAACGCAAGCAAAAAAACCGACTTCATAGCTTATATTTCGATTTTGACTAGACCGATTTCGATAAAATTTATATAGGACCACCTCTAAAATATACTCTACCAAACAAAGAAAAAATTTACAAAATCGATTCACAATTGGCGGAGATATCGCGTAACATACAAAAAATCAGACAGTCGAATTGAGAATCTCATTTTTTGAAGTCGGTTGAAAATATTTATTATTTGACATTGGTTTAATGCATAAAGTTTGCAGAGCCAAAGTTTAAGAATAAACTTGAATTGTAGAATACATCTTGTAGAGAATGAGATTCTGGTAATAGATACCGGATCGAGAGCTCATTCTATTTTCAAAAACTATTAGAGCGCCTGGTTAAAGCGACGCGTGATCAAAATGCTGGCACTTATTTGGCTCAACGTATTAGCATTGCAATTCAGAGAGGCAATGCTGCCAGCATGATGGGAACGCTACCCACTGGTAGTGGGCTTGGGCACTTGAGTTGCCTATAAGCTCGGTATCTTGTGGGTGACTTAGTTCTTTGCTGTATATAGTTTTAGGAAATATAGGCAATTGGCCCGTAGATAGAAACCAATGTATTATTATGTCTGCATACGTTACAAATAGAGATGTGATGTTTATTATAAAGGCACAAAGATTATTACAATTCTACTAGTAGTTAGTCGGCCCTGTCTAATTTCTACAATTTCTACAGATACAAGAGGAGTTTTTCACAATTTGAAAGTTGCGCTAACGAGGGGTGCTTCAGGTACTTACACTAGTCGTGTTTATCTCTGCTAGGATGTTCCACAAATGACCTGCCCGACGGTGTTAATGCTGCAGCATATTGGACACACCTCTGGTGACGTCAAAGGTCGCTAGCCTCGGCAGATCGCTTGACGTCTGCTCCCGATACCTATACCTTGGCTATACCATACATTTGACGTAGTGAGCGATTTTATGTGCCAGTTCAATCATGCTTACTTTAACGACTTCCTAGATACTTAGTATATAAATAACTAGCCGTGCCCCGCGGCTTCGCCCGCTATTATCAAGTTAAAAAGTAGCTTATGTGTTAATCCTAGGTATAATCTATGTACTACATTCCAAATTTCATCCAAATCCGTTTTAGCCGTTAAAGCGTGAAGAGGGAACAAACATACTTACACACGCACACACAAACTTTAAGATATTAGTAGGATTAAACGTAAGCAAAGCTTAAGAAAATCCGAATTTACCGCTTTATCTTTGGAATCATGATCAGATTAACGACTATTTGACGACCCAGGCGCAGTGGACAGGTCTCCGCTCTCCGCGCCGTGGGTCCTGGGTTCGATTCCCGGCAGGAGCAACATTCCTTTCCAAGAGAAATATGTGCGTAATGTGTGTGAGACGTGAATGTTTCCGGCACCCACAATACAAGTCTTTGAACTTAGTGTGGGGCTGTGAGTATGAATGCGTTTTTTTGTTTTGTTTGATTAAATGTATTAAACACGCATTATTGAAGATAACCTAAAAACCACTGATCAGATTTTGATTAAATTTAAATGGGACCAATGAGAAAGCAAAAGCTTACAAACAAAAAGTTTCAAAATCAGTTCACCTCCTGTTTGTGAAGTCGGTAGAAAAGTACTAAACATTACATTGTAACATACCTCCATTGTTTTTTAAACCTTTTTTTAAGCTTTGCTTGCGTTTAATTATTGAAAGTTTTATTGTCACTTATTTTGAAAACACTGTCAGTTTGTTAATGATAACCAATTGATAGAGTTAAGCAAGCGTGCGTCTATATTTATTATGCGAACCGCAAAGCAATGGAATGCCTTGCCTGAGTATTATCTCTTTTTCCTATTCTGCAATATGAGGAGTCTTTAAGTAGCGAGTGAATAGGCATATTCTAGACAAACGTGTTCCATCGTCGACCGCATTGTCGCTTACAATCATCTAAGATATTGGTCAAGGATGTGCCTATTTAAAATAAATATATTATATAAAATGCTGTAGTATTAAGTCCTCCTATATATAGTACTAGCTGACCCAGCAAGCGTTGTTTTGCCATATACATTACTAGCCGTGCCCCGCGGCTTCGCCCGCTATTATCAAGTTAAAAAGTAGCCTATGTGTTAATCCTAGGTATAATCTATGTAAATTCCAAATTTCATCCAAACCCGTTCAGCCGTTAAAGAGTGAAGAGGGAACAAACATACTTACACACTTACACACAAACTTTCGGATTTATAATATTAGTAGGATTTGTGCATGAAGTTTTTAAATAAATAAATATTCGAGATTAAAAAAAGAATTTGACTCCGTAAAAAACAAATTGATTTTTAAGTCAAATATTACGAACACTGCCAGTGGGCGGTCATAAGTCATAAGTGATTGTCGTATATAGACAAGTGAGTCTATACATCACAATCATCGACTTATCCATATAAACTAGTCGTTCACGCCGATAGTTTTTCTCTATAAGGCAAAATGTAGGCGCGAGATCTTTTCTGAGGTTACTTGCTTATTACTTTTTTTCTATATAATAATTGTTTGATTTCTGTATTTGTTGTTCAAGTACAGGATATAACGCATATTATACGTAAGTTTCAAAGTTCAGTGTGAAGCCGTTATTGAGATAGAGCCCGTGACAAAATAGGTCTAAAAACTTTGGTTGCCGACCAAATCATTATTTTCTAACAAAGATTTTTTTTTAAACCGGATTCGTACTCTGCTTGTCAAGCCCTTTTCAATGATACACAAGGGTAGATGAAAATTGCAAAATATTTTGCGCCCTCCTTAACTTGTATCGGAGCCCCCTTAATATTTTTCATTTATAAATTTTAAATATCATTTCTGGCTTTGGGCTGTAGTTTTACATATTCTACGAGAATTTAAAGTCATTCGCTTATATGGTTTAGACGCTAGATGCCTCTGACAGACGGACGGACAGACAAAGTGCTGAACGACCCAAGTTAACTTAGAGATCTCGCTTCGCTCGATCAATAAAACCCATAATACAAAAGGCTACCAGGCATACCAAATACTATATGCAGTAATAGTTAGACTATACAGCAACTATAAAACTACATGAGCCACACCTACCCTCATGATAATATCCCGTTTATATGGGAAACGTGTACGCATTATGTAAATTCTAGATCGAAGGATTGATTGTTGAGCCAAGCGTGAATACGTTTGAATGCTAAATCAGGAAGTAAGATCCATCAACTGAGCTCCATGTTCTATTTCGGAGCGAGATTCTTTGATAGAATTTAGTTCTGGAAGCATTACGGTTGTGACGTAGTATTACGAAAAATAGGTATTGTGAATAACTGTGTTGCTGTAAACATTTTTAAGACGCCAGTGCTGATGATGATGAGATAGTTCTCATGTCGTTTTGGTAAGAAAATTGTGGGTCTACACGCTACATCTACATTGTGATTTACTCTCGAGCCTAGCTGCCGTAGCACATAAATATAAACGCTTTCACACTCACAGCCCCACCCTGACTTATGTCGAGGGTGCCGGAAACATTCACATCGCACACACAATGACAACCAGAACCAGAAACACAAATTTCCCTTAAGGAGAAAATTTATGTTATGTCCTTTTGCTAAGAAATATGGAGGCATACTTTATATCTACAAAGTGACTTCATGTCGAGCTTAATTCCTGGAACACTATAATAAGCTTCATCAGATTCTCGTTAATGTCAGTTGGACTCTCCAAAACATACCAAATGAGTCCAAACTCTAGAAATTGACTAGTAATTGAAGCGATGCCATATTTATTCGCCTCCAAGTAGAAAGAAAGAAAAATAATTTATTTCGACACGTAGCAAAAATATAACAATAACATTGAAACACTTATGAACTAATAAAATAAGTATCATAATGCATGCCGAAATGGGTTTGCCTCAGCACAAAAGTCAAGCACGAAGCTCGACGCTGATTTTCAGGCAAACCAGTGGGTGATATATAAATGTGATTAAACTTATTTACAAATATTTATCCAATAAATAATGTGTATACAGCTAAACTTACTAAAATTACAAAGAAACTGTACATCTGTAGCATTGAAAAAACATAAATGATCAAACAAAACGAAGTATCTCTGTAACGGTTGGACAGATTATTGTTTTTGGGATGGATGATTGGATTATTCCAGTTCGCTCGAAGCGTTTCGCTTCTACCTTTATCATCCGTACAGCGAAGGAGTGGAACTCATTGCCCTCGTCTTTGTTCCCCGAACGGTATAATCTGGGTGTCTTCACGTCAAGAGTGAATAGGTACCTTCTAGGCAAGCATGCTACATCTTCGGCCGCATCGTCGCTTTCCATCAGGTGAGATTGTGGTCAAACGCTTGCCAATCGTAAAAAAAAATGTAGATAAATAGTTAAAATAGTATAGATCCCGGAATAACAACAGGATCACTATTCATTCAGATTCATATTTCATAGAATCCAATACCATGAATTGACGATAGTAGTTCATTGGCTACAAACATCTGTACGTAGAGTGGTTGTATGAATCACCGACTGGCAGGAATGCGGCAAAACAGATATAATGGTAATAAACCATACGTAAAAAACCCATCGAAGTCAGCCGGAATTAGTGATTATTTGAAGACAGTATAATATGACGTGTAACTTTGTTGTTACATATTTAAGCCGATTGGTGTTGAGACACTGGGCCCGTGGAGACATTCATTCTATTTTCAAAAATCTGAGCGCCTGGTTAAGGTGACGAGTGTTCAAAATGTTACTTATTTGGCTCAATACAATTTAGAGAGGCCGCCAGCATGATGGGAACGCTACCCACTGGGAGTGGGCTTGAGCACTTGATTTATCTATAAGCTCGGTGCCTTGTAGGTTACGTAGGTATTTGCTGTATACAGTATTTAATTAAGAGTATTTAAGTAGATAACTATATCATTATAATGTAACTACATAATGGTGGATTATTGACTATTAAATAAACTTTTTTAACAACAATAGATTTGGATGAGTACAATTGTTTTAAACTTTTTTACCGACTTACCAAAAAAGGAGGAGGCACATTTTTTTTATTTTTTTTAATATTTCTTAAACACGGATACATAATTATATTATTAGATACATAGGTATCTTATTATGTAGTCGCTAGAAAGGGTTTGTGCAGTTTGCCTCCATGCATCCTTGTTACTAATGTAGTCAATCGTTTCATAATAAGCTTTTTTTATTACTGACTAGCTGCGTCTCGCAGTTTTACCCGTAAGTCACGGACCCGCAAGAATTCCGGGATAAAATTTTCTTTTACAAGAACCTTCTCCTGACAATAATTAACACAACAAAAAAATAATTAGCGAAATTATTTCATCCGTTCACGCGTGATGCGATGATCAAGGGAAAAAGAGATTGATTTATATATATATATAGATTTGTATATTCCCAGTGGATTTCAGAATCTAAACTATCTTAAATGCTCGATACCAATGGATTGACAATTTCGATGAAATGACATGAGTGATAGCCGTATTTTTAAAATATTATAATATCGGATTCTTACGAAAACTTTAATAATAAAATCAAAGATGCTTGTTGAAAAATACTACGAAATAAGTAGCAAAATCTGTTCCAATGTCGCTCGTCATTTCAGTTTATTGGTTCCGTTTGACGGTCGATTGGTACTTCATGCATAAATAGAAAGTCTTCAGCAATCACCTTTGATCGCAGCTGCATATTGGGGTTCTTTGTGTCGGAAAAGCGTTTGTAGATAAGAAATACAGTGGTTCTATTTCAGGAGCTTGCTATTATATACCAGTTCAACAATTCAGATACTTGAAATGGAAAATTTGTGTTTCTGGTTCTGGGTGTAATTGTGTGTAACGGCACTCACGACACAAGTCATTGAACTTAGTGTGAAGCTGTGAGTGTGAAAGAGTTTATGTTTATATTTATTTTTAATGCGGTTAAGAGAAAAGACGTGCAAGTCGTATGTCTTTTGGTAAGCGTCACGATTGACTCTTGCAGTTCAGTGCCACCTATACAATGTGTAACAGAAAGGTGTAGTAATACTTAAGCCACGCATCTAGCTACATGTATGGAGTCTAACAGGAACTTCTGAATTCGCGGCAGCACCATGAATATTGAGTTATGATGAATTAAAGTTTTTAAACAATTTTGTCATTTGCAACCCTATTTCAGCCGTTCTACACCATACACGTCTTTGGACCTAGACATTGGTGGCCATAACAAAGGTCAAGGTCACGCACTACAGATGTAACCATAGGGTTGTCAAAAATATTTAAAAATAATATTTTTTCTTTTATGTATGTAAAAAATTATATCCGATTTCGAATTTCAATCTCTGGTAGACGATTCCTGGCACAATACACATACACACCACCAAGTATTTCTACACCTTTTTGTTGTTACAAAAAGGTGTAGAAATACTTGGTGGTTATATAGAGTTTTAAAACATATTCCAAGATGTTCCGTAATGTTTGCATAGTACTGCTAGCGGTTGAATGTCAGGCGATGGTGTGCTCTAGACGGACTCCGCAAAGAGTCCTACCGCTACAATGAATACTAGTCACACTAATATTATAAATCCGAAAGTTTGTGAGTAAGTGTGCAAATGCGTACGTATGTTTATTTGCTCTTCACGATGCCTATTACGGCTGAACAGATTTGGTTGGAATGTATATAGCTTATTAACTAGGTGCCACTTAGGCTACTCTTTAACAAAATAAACACTGGCAAATATTAAATACTAAAATAGCCACGGGGAACGGATAAATAGTATTTAATATTCCTGATTGGATCCCAGTTGACTACTTGGGAGGTATAGCGCAGACCTGAAGTCGGGATTTACCATAACCATGTTGTTATATTGTTGTGTGTGTTAAATGAACTGCTCGTTGGCTTAGTTGAGTGGCGTTCGCCTTCTAAGCAGGGGTATCGGGTTCGATTCCTGGCTAAAACACAAGTTTTCTCCCCTAGGAAAATTTGTGTTTCTGGTTCTTGCTGTGATTGTGTGTGTGATGTGAATGTTTCCGGCACAATTTTTGGAACGAAGTATGACTGTGAATGTGATATCGGTTATTTATTTATTATATTGTTTTGTATGTATAAAATATTCCTTTTTTTCTGCTTCTGCATAACCGGACAGAATAGATAATGTTTGCATTACACAAGAGTAATGCCAAAAATATACGTGTGTGTGTAGATGTTGGACTTATTTAAGCTAATATGGAGACTATAAAGAGCTTAAAGATTTACTCCTATTTTATCTATATTTCCTCAGTAAACAGACGATAAAACCTTAACTAAGCTGTCACTATAGATTGAGGTTGCGTCACAAGGTACATCCGCGTAGGTTGCGGGTAGGCGAAAGGGCAAAAGTAAATTATTACAAAGAAACAGTGAGGGTTTATTTAGGTCTTTATGAAACAGAATGGGCGCCATGCGTGGACATGCGTACAGAACAGTTACTTAGGGAATAAATCGGATCCATAATTTATCACTTTCTTTTTTTTCTTATTTATTAATAATAATATGACGTGCCTAATAATTATTTTTTTCTCAGTCTATCAATTGGCCTATATTTCTTAACTAAACTAGAACTATATATAATATCTAAACAACAAAGACCTAAGTTAGCTATTAAGTATTGTTAGTAAATCATTGAAATTAAGATCTATTATCTTTGGACTAAAGTAGTATCTAATTTAAACTGTTTTTTTTATGTTCGATAAGCATGCATTTGACCACCATCTCACTATCCTGGTGAAAAGTGTCATTACCTAAACTGCTGAGTACGAATATGTCAAATAACATTTTCTTTTTTTTAATTCTTGATAGGCAATCTTTTGACCAGTATCTCACCTGATGGAAAGTGAAAATGCGGCCGAAGATGTAGCAAGCTTGCTTAGAAGATACCTATTCACTCTTGACTTGAAGACTCCCAGATTATACCTACCTTTCGGGGAACAAAGACTCCACTTCCACTCCTTCGCAGTACGGATAATAAATGTAGAAGCGAACCGGAGGTATGTCAACCATATATGGATGACGTTGACAGTTTGTCTTTTGTTTGTCTAGATGGTAAAACGGGCATTGGGGAATTAACTCGTGTAATTCCTGCGCACACTCTCTAAAATGTATATACGATAGAATACTGATAGACTTGTTACTATCTCTATTAAAGGGTCACTATTACTTTGTTCTTGAGTTATTTACTAATAGCGCTCAATTTGTTACACTGCCATATGCATCCTTACAATATCTCAAAAGGTTTAGTTCATTAAGTCTTCTCACCAAGTCGTATGTTGTCAACATGTAAACATTAAGGAAATCCGAGCTGGATTGCCTTAACGTTCACATTTAACGACAACATTCACATGGTAATATTTTTTTTGTTCAAAAGCTTCGGTGAGCCTTTTGTTTTCATTTATTTTTAAATAATTTGTTTCTGAGCAAACAAGTTTTCATTATTATTTACCTTTAACTACCAATACAAAGCTATCGCATATATGTATTATATATTGTGAGAGATGGTAGCTGTCGCTCATCTTTCAAAACCCAATAAAACGAGGGAACGTCCGAATGAAATGAGGTGTTTACTGTAAAACTTTGGTAGAAAGAAGTGCGGGTTTGATTCTCATGTCAAGGCTACAACAAATAAAGGTAAATAAAGGTTACACGTAAAAAAGCTTGTGTTCGAGAGAGAAAGGTACTCGCAATTTCCGTTTCTTAACCTACATTCTAAATTGATCAAAGGTGTACATGATGTTTACCTTATTCAACGTGACGTACAAATGTTTAAAAAGGAATATAGTTTCTGGAGAATTTTCTATTTTGTATGCTAGCTAGCATTTCTCAGCTAGGAAATTCTCAGTCTCATTTTTTTTTCATACTCACAGCCCCACTCAAAGTTCAAAGACTTGTATTGAGGGTGCCGGAAACATTCACATTACACCCAGACCAAAAGCACAAATGTCCCTTGAGAAGGAATTTGTGCTCCTGCCGGGAGTCGAACCCAGGACCCGCGGCGTAGAGGGCCGACACCTGGCCGTTGCACCAACTGGGTCGTCATTTTGACACATTTGACCACCATCTTACCTGATGGGATGTAATTATGCGGCTGAAGAAGTAGCATGCTTGTAGAGGATACCTATTCACTCTAGAAATGAAGACTCCCTGACTACACCGTGCAGGAAACAAAGACGCGGGCTATGAGCTCCAATCCTTCGCCGTACGGATGATAAACATAGAAGTGAATCGGGTCAAGCCAACTGAAGCTTACTATAGTAACAATTTACAGTGATCCAAAGAGCCTGATAACAGAATACAATAAAAAAAACCATGTTTTATTCAACGTCCAGGTGAATACTCTAACAAACATTTGAATTGGGTTGTTATTTAATTATAACTGTGCAAAGAATATTGACAAAGCAATTTACATAGTTCGTCCAATGGGATTTTCTATCGAAACTAGAAAAACTACGATCATACTTGCATCCCTTATTTAATCCCTAGGGGATGAACATTTAAAAATATTTTCTAGTGCTGTATACTGATTTTATATCGTTAAATAAATCTATCACTCATGACTGTCTTTTATTATTATCATGCTTTTGAATACAGAAGAGGGATAGTACAAAAATCCCTTTTCTATGCTTCTAGCTAAACCCACAAGTTTAAGCTGTACCTTGTATGGTTAGAAACACTAATGCTAGTTGAATTTCATCACTTTTGGTTTCACGTTTCTAAAGTACCCAAAGGACGTGAGTCGAGTGTAGAATAGGACTAAATAGAGTCAGAAGCCTACGCTATAGTTTACTATTTCTTTATAGGCATATCCAGACAAAGTAGAAGTGCGACTTTGTTGTTTTTTTTTATTCATTTTTGAGAAAGATCAACAGCTTTCAAATCTAAAAATTGTAAGGTTTAGCATATTCAAATTATTCAATTAAAGGTCCTCACGGTTAGACAAATAATAAACTATTCAAATGTAACTTATGAACACTAGGAACATAGTATAATAGATAAAAATATTTATACCACTAAACTTAATACAAAAACAAAATCTTTATTGTATCTTATTCATCATAAATTCCAAATATCTATAATCTAACTAATGAAAATGTAGTATGGCTTGTATAATCATATTTTGTGACATTGGACGCCCGAGATGGGTCAACTGTAATAACATTACCTGCAATAAGAACTCGCGAATACTAACACTACAGTTTTCCCAATAAAGAATTATCTTGAATATGGGTACAATTAGCTAGTGGGAGTTATGACAATAGTGCTACATATTCCGCCATTGCGGCATGCAAAAATTATACAATAACAGTGACCAGGGATCACATTATACCATGTTAATCTATTAATTAACTCATACACACAGAAATTGGTACTCAATCTGCTACATTAAACTAAAAACTAAATTAAAATTAACCAAAAATAACTATAACTAGATATAAATATGTACAAAACTTAATCTAAAAGACCGCTAATAGATAAATAGACTAATTATTATATTGGAAGAATATTAATTACTTAATTCTATCTAATATATAAAATTCTCGTGTCACAGTTTTCGTTGCTATACTCCTCCGAAACGGCTTGACCGATTTTGATGAAATTTTTTGTGCTTATCCGGTATCTATGAGAATCGGCCAACATCTATTTTTCATCATCATCACTTTTCATCATTATCAACGCGGGTGAAACCGCGGGGCGCAGCTAGTAATGTATATAATTAGCTTAGTTAACGAAATAGTCACTGCTCAATGGCCGCCGAGCCGACGCTATACTAGAATAGAATAGATCTAAATCAAGACCTTATTATATTCATTACTTTAAAGAGTGGGGCTAGATCAATTTTACCTAGACATTCGAGTCAGTGGACTAGGTTAGGAAATCTTTAGACGAAATGTAACATCTGCCATTTCCTTTTTATTAGCTAGAGAAAGAAAATGTATTTTTTACAAAGTTTTAATTAGTTACTCTATTTGAATGGAATTTTCGATGAACAATTGTTGGTACCTGTAGATATGTCACACCAAGGCGCACAAAGTGGCTAACATATTTATGATGCGTAACTCATACTAATGTATCAACGTACAAACAAACCAAGTTACCAAACGTTACTTATAACCTACGAATCTGCAAGACACGACTGATAGATGAACTCTTTATTGTACACCAAATCAGAAAGAAAATAACAGTGAAAAATAATAATTTAAACTAACTTAGGTTAGTACAATGGGTGGTCTTATCGCTTAATGCGATCTCTTCCAGACAACTTTTAATGAATAGTACATCTCTACATCTTTCTCTATCTTTTATAGTTCCTTTGTCGCGGTCAAATTTAACAAATTTAGAAAATTAATAAAGTCAACAATAAAAGGATCATCGATCGGTAATACAATCGGAAAGCCTTTAATATCGTCAAAGTCAAAGTCGCCAACATATTTTTTTTTTCTAATTATCTTAAATGCAATGAAATTTATGATATATAAAATTACTACTTTATATAATAATTTTATATTCACCTAATTGTAATGGCGCTAACATTTTTCAACAGTAATATATTAACTCTAAGCTTATATAAAAGTTAAAAAGAAATCGAAATAACAAATATAAAATACGCGTTACAAATGAATTTGAAAAAATTTTAAAATGTTGTTTAAAGATACATAAAAAACAATACGGATACGCCGTCACGGCTTCTTTACAAACATCCATAGGTCTAGAATAATCAAGATCTAGAAAAAATATCATTATAAATATTATATTACTTCAGCTCTTTACGTCACTTTATAGTGCTCAAAACATCTTAATATGTCACGAAGAAAGGTCCTGAGTCTTGTCACGTTCGTCGACAGACCTCTGTGAAGACGTGACAGCTCTGTCCTGCTATCGTCCCGGCGTGCTTTGAATCGTCTACCTGAAGCCCTTCAGTGTCATCACATTACAAAGTCTTTTTGAAATTATTAAATTAAACTTCTGTTTGACATTGTAGGTATGCTCAATATTAATGCCGATGATGGTATAAACGCTTCACGCTAAAATTTCAATTCATATTCAAAATATTTACTTACAAGGGTTGGCTCCAAAGAGGCACTCATGTGTTTAGTAACAGTTTGTGTTTGACACAATGCTTGCCATGAATAACTTACCAGGCTTCCTGAAACTATCACAAAATTAAACGCAAGCAAAGCTTAAAAAACCGACTTCACCGCTTTATCTTCGGAACTTCGATCAGATTAGATGTACTAAACTCGCGTTATTGACGATATCTCAAGAACTACTGATCAGATCTTGATCAAATTTAAATGGGACTAATTGGAAAGCAAACATTTTCAAACAAAAAATATATTCGAAATCTGTTCACGTGGAACGAAGATATGAGGTAACACACGGAAGAATCAGCTCAGTCGGTTGAAGATAGCTGCTTTAAAATTGAGTTGCAAGATTCCAGCCGAACAAACATAGTTACATACATTGCAAGTTAAATAAAAGCTTGTAAAAATAAGACGTATACATAACCTGCGATTTTACATTATTCATGTGACACTTCGACTTCTGTTGGTTCTTTTCCTCTAACTACGTGATGCGAATATCGCACTATCAGGTAAAGTACCAAGAAGGTTTTATAAAGAGTTTTAATGGTTTTCGGAAGTAGGATGAGGACATGTCTGGCACATTATTTAGTGTAGCTACGGCCAATTTGTTTATTCTTTCCTTATATATACTTTACTAGCCGTGCCCCGCGGCTTCGCCCGCGATTTCAACGAGATTTCAACTTAATGAAAAGTAGCCTATATTTTATTCTGTAACCTAAGCTATCTGCATTCTAAATTTCATCAAAATCAGTTTATTCGTTACGGAGATAAGTGGTAACAAACATTCACACACACTCTTTTCTATCAACTGTTGTTGTAGACAGGTTAAATAAAGTGGCCAAACGTACGAAAAAGATTGGGAATATCGCGAATCTCTCAGGGAATTCTTTAAAGAAACAGGCATACTTACCATGCCTTCGCTTTACATCTTTGAAAATATTATGCATGTTCGCAAAAATATTAGTAAATATAAATTAAATAAGAAGCGACGCACACAATCTTAATACTAGATATAAGCATAAAATTACAGTGCGCGCATTTAAATTAAGCAAAACGAATAAATCTTTTATGGTAAATGGGGTTAGATTTTACAATAGAATTCCTAAAATCGTAACTGAATTACCACTGGTAAAGTTCAAATCTGTAATAAAACGGGCATTAATTAAGAAAGCTTACTACAAAACCACAGACTATATTAATGACAAGGATGCATGGAGGCAAACTGCACAGGCTCTTTCTAGCGACTACCATGATAACACCTGGGTTAAGAAAATTATGTATTAGAAATTAAAAAAGTTTTTAAAAAAAAAAGAATGAAAAAAAATGCGCCGCCGAGTTTCTTGCCAGATTCTTCTCGAGATGGCTGTAATTTTGCGAATCTGGCAATAGATCCATTAACTTTCATGAGTGCCTCTTTGGGGCCCATGTGAATAAACGATTTTGATTTGATTTGATTTGAATAACTGGCAAATATGGCACACGTTACGGTGCCCCCCTTCGTAAAATGGTAAAGAAATGGAGGTGACACAGCAGCTCTTTCTGCGGCAAGGATGCCATGAAGCGTTCCTGCGTTTGTATCACGGCATGTCATGCAAGCGTTGTATGAGGACGGTAGCGGGAGGAGCTTCGGTCTTCTCTACCACTGCTGCTTTATCATGCAGGTCTGCAGTCAGGAGGTTGCGTGAAATGCACAACGCAGCTAAAGAAGTTTTCACTTCAATAAAAAATATATCGCTCCTGTGTCATAATGACAAGGATGCATGGAGGCACTGCACAAGCGCTTCGTAGCGACTACCTACTTCATTTTAATTTAGGTATACCTAGGTTAATATAATTCCTGTATTATTAATTAAAGAATGTTTAAAAAATAATCACAAAATGCTCTTCCAACTTTCTTGCCAGGTTCTTCTCAAGATGGCTGTAAATTTGCCAATCTGGCAGTAAAGTCTTTGATTACTTTCATGAGTGCCTCTTTGGGTACATGGTGATACGGTCGAGAGTAAACAGATACGAACAAAGTTAATTATGCAAATACATATCTATCGAATAACGTAGAGACAAAAGCCAGAACTTCAATCCCTTACAATCCCACTTCATCCGATATTATTCATTTTATTCAATTATCCATTGTTCATTTTATTCCACTCTATTATCCTCAATATACATTCTTATTCCCTCTTTTGTAGCTAAAATGTGGCCTTGTCACGTTCAAAGTCACTATTTACAAGAATCCTCCTTATATTAAAATGTTTTATTCATGGAAAAAGTTGACGAAATCCCTATAGAGACTGCTTTAGCTGTGAAATGCAACAACATTAAAACATATTTTTAGGAAACTGCGAGTGAAATTGAAAAGTTGGATTTTAAATGGTAGGTAGCCCATGTAAATCACTTCATATTCCCTGCAAAGCGCTGGTATAAAGTTGCATGGTTGGAAGTTTTGGGTTTGTTTAATGTTCTAAGCAGCGTTAACTTCGTTCTTTAAAAAAATTCTTAAACTGAGTACTAATACTGATTAAGGTAGTCTTTTGCGTATGTGGAATGAGGTGGAACAGTGTTTTCAAAGACATGAAGAGGTCATTCGAGATTTTTTTTTAGCATATGACAATTTAAACAAAATGGTTTACTTTGCTACTGAACTGTTTTATTAATCAGTCAGAAAGAAGAAGAGAAGAGATCTAAAAAGACACGCTGATTTTATATATTCAACTACTTTTTTTGTATAAAAGCAATACTGGAAAACCTCCGCTAATATTAGGAAAACCCATAAAAAACCTCACAAGTTTATCGTAGGGTAATCGAATCTACCATCTGTGGAATACTATAAACATTATACTCTCCTCACATGCCATATATGCCAAGTGCCAAATGCCAAGCCATATGAACTACACACAGTGTACAAAACAAATTTTCTCATAAAGGGAAATGTGTGTGTGATAGGAATGCTCATACTTATTGTAGTGTACGTAAATAGCGTTTGTTTGTTTGTTTAGTGTGAAACATGAGATCAAAATCATAAAGATATTAACTTACTAGTTAACATTTCGCTGATAACTAATAACTTATTGCTCATATGGATTTATGAGTAAATAGTGGTAAGTGCATGATATACAATTACGTCGAACTAATTTTCGTTTACCAATGCACAATAATAACAAACAACAATAAAATCAAAGGACAAATGTGTCATTGGACATAATTTAACTTAAGCCCAATATACTTTTTATCGGTGTAGACTTTCGGCTTCAGTAAATCAAATATAAGTTAACAGATTTATCAGAATATCAGATCGCTTTGGGAATTAAATAGAAAATTGAATGGTTCTCGCTGATATTCTATTTCCAGTTACGACTTTATATTTTTATTTGTTTTAAGTTATGAAGATTTAGCTTTGCCCTTTTTTACCAACTTCCCAAAAAAGGAGGAGGTACTCAAATCGACTATATTTTTTTTTATGTGTGTTACCTCATAACTTCTCTCCACGTGAGCCGATTTCGAAATTTTTTTTTTAGTTTAAAAGATATTGCTTTCTAATAATAATTGTCCCTGTTGGTCCCATTAAAATTTGATCAAGATCTGATCAGTAGTTTTTGAAATATCGTCAATAATGCCTATTTTGTGGACTACTTTGACTATGTTCTCGTTTATTAAGTTACGTCATAACTTCTTTTGATGTGAGCTGATTTTGATGTTTTTTTTTTTATTTGAAAGCTGGTTCTTTTCATGTAGTCCCATTGAAATTTGATTAAGATCTGATCTCTAGTTTTTGAGTTATAGTAAATAATGCGTGTTTAATACGTGAAATCTGATCAAGCTTCCGAAGATAAAGCGGTGAAGTCGGTTTTTTTAAGCTTTGCTTGCATTTAATTATTTGCTTTCGCGTTACCAGTGATAATTAAGGCACCTTCCTTATTTCACCTTCGAATGTAGGCACTATTCAACAAATTTCTAATCCAGCTATTAGTGCGATACCTTTCCGACAAGGCTACACAATCGCACACTGTAGAACTGTCATTAAGTATATCTTTTTTTTTAATATATACATACTTGAGACTCGTCTCAAAAACTCAAGTGATTTTTTTTAACCAAAGTTTTCGAGAAGGTTTTAAAATAAGGAAATTACTCTGCTGGATTATGAAAATAAATACAAATAGCCTGTCGCGCGAACAGCTAGTGTCTACAAGCTTTCAAATAACTGTCCGGAACAAAAAAAAATACTTTTTTCAGCACCAATGTGTTTATGGATTTAAGGATTTAATATGTACAAACAGACAAACAAACGCGTTAACACTCACAGCCCCACACTAAGTTCAAAGAGTTGTTTCGTGGGTGCGGAAACATTCACATCACACACACAAATACACCCAGAACCAGAAGCACAAATATCTCTTGGAAAGGAATTTGTGCTGCTGCTGGGAATCGAACCCAGGACCCACGGCGCAGAGGGTGCAGACCTGTCCACTGCGTCAATGATGTAGAGCCATTGATTGTTTCGTTTCAATTATTGAATAAAGCCCGCTGTTTCTGTTTCTAGAAATGTCAAGCGTAAACGGAAATGGATTTCTATAGAGCTAAAATTCAAATAAACATATTATTATTTGACACGGAGAAAAACTAAATTGACTGGGAATTGAATTGGGTCGGCGACATTACTTTACGATTCGTATTTCAATTTATGCGTGGAAATAAATAATTTCAATTCGGATTCGTTTTTATTTAATAGAAATCGATTTCAAAGGGTTTCATACCGTTACCGTACCATACTGAACTAAATATTGCTATACAACCTGCGTCTTCTATATGTACTAACATTAAAAAAGGTCTATATATTCTATCCTACTAATATAATAAAACCGAAAGTTTTTTTTTTTATTATTACAGACTAAGCAAACGTTTGACCACAATCACACCTGATGAAAAGTGACGATGTAGTCTAAGGTGGAGCACGCTTGCTTAGTAAATACCTATTCACTTTACTTTTGAACACACCCAAATTGTACCTTTCGGGAAACACAGACGACGGCAAAGCGTTCCATTCTTTTGCTGTTCTATAAATGAACGAAGACGCGAAACGTTTCGTTCGAATGAACGGTATCTCAACCATAAATAGGTGACGCGACGCCGTTCTTCTAGATGTAAGGTGGAAAAAAGGTGAAGCGGGAACAAGGTTGTGTAGTTCCTGAGCACATTCACCGTAATGTATTTTATAGAATACAGACAGGCTTGCAACTTTACGCCGATGTTCAAGACTTTGCAATCTGGCTTTAACTAAAGCGTCATTGTTAATTAGCCTCTTTACGCGTCGCTCTATCGAATCCAAAGCCCGCAGCTGATACTTGGCAGAACCATCCCACAGGTGTCAGCAGTACTCCATACACGACCGGACCTGCGCTTGATACAAGTTTAAAGCTGTCCCGGTGTGAAGTACCGCCTGACCTTCGACAAAATACCAAGTTTTTTCGCAGCTACTTTGGCCTTAGATTCGATATACGAACCAAAGTTGAGGTTGGATGCCAAACTGACACCCAATAGTTCTAGTTGATTGCCTATCTGGATGGGCACATTACAGAAGATGGGAGCTAAAAGAAACTGGCTTTTTTTTAGCAGAGAATAGACACGCCTGAGTCTTAGAAGCATTAAACCTAAGTGTGTAAGTATGTTTGTTCCCTTTAACGGCTGAACGGATTTGTATGAAATTTGGAATGTACATAGATTGTACTAAGGATTAACACATAGGCTACTTTTTAACTTGATAATAGCGGGCAAAGCCGCGGGGCATGGCTAATTGTTCTATATGTTTATACCATGGTTTACTAAGGTCAAATATATTAGGTATAGGTAATGTTTTTCAGTAAAGTAAGTTTATTTAAGTAGTCAAACGTTTGAACATTATCTCATATGTTGTTAAGTGACGATGCGATGCTAAAAGAAACTACGTGTATAAATGTATTTTCCCATATATTTTTACTCACGATGACATTGAATATCAGGCGAATTACTTACAAGACAAGTAAGTCGTTAGTTTTAAAAGTCCCCCATATAAGGTTAGTATGATCCCCCATATAAGGTTAGATGTAGTCTGAGCGGTGGGACTCGCCGATGTTAAAGAGGTGGACGCAGCTGCACGCCAGCGGTCCTTCATACATTTAATTTTATTTTATTTGACATTTATATTTAATTTTGCATGTTTTTTTTTTAATATTCAATCAATTATTATTATTATTTTTTATTTATTTTTATTTGACATTTAATTAATGTATTACTATAAATTGTTATTATTATATATATATTTGTAATAGAATTCTTTTAAAATATGGATTAATTATCTGAAATAAATAAATTGAATTAGTATATTTTTTACTTTTTTTAATGCTCTATAGGCAGGCATCTGATCGCTATCTCACTCAAAATGGTTATACTGTAACTCTTAAAGTAAAACAATATATAATAAAATTTGCCAAAAATCGCAGCATTGCATTGTGGGGTGGTACGAACCTGCGCGTGACCTCTACTGTTAAACAATCAGCTGCTTAATATTTTTTTATTTGGGACTTTTACCTATTTCGGTATGCCAGCCACATCATACTCTATCATTCTTTTAATTAGTGCAAATTTATACTGTGCGAGACAGTGCCACAACGGTTAATAGGTTCGAAAAATATGAGTATAATTTCCAATATTATGCCTGTTTAGGTAATATTTTTGCACAAATCCCTTTTATTTTTGTTACATGGATGCCATCTTTCTACTACAGCTGCCAGGTTTTAATCTGATTTACAAATGTTCTCCAAAATTCTTCCCTATGAGAAAAATTGTGTTTTTGGTTCTAGTGGGTTTTGAATGTTTCCATCACCTACAATTGAATTCTTTGGACTTAGTGTGCGGCTGGACCTAGTGGCGGTAGAGAGAAAGCGTTTAGGTTTATGTTTTTCAGGCGCGATACAACTCTTTAAGCTTAGTGTGAGTTCTGTTCGAGCGGCTCGACTCGAGCTTCATCTTACAGGGAGAATCCAGACAAGAATACATCCTAATTTCTAATTCTAATACTAACTGGAGGCGATAAGGCCTGTACTGACGCCCCGCTGGGGGTGTATTGTGCATTTCCCCCTGCCAGCAGTTAGCCCAGCCACCCCAACTCCTTTATATATATCGGAGTGCGACTTTGGGTCGCTGGCACAATTGTTCCAGTGGTGAGGAGGTAGGTGTGCATGATGTCGACTCTGTCTCATAAGAGATATAATACATCCTAATAATATGTTTAAAAATTGTAAGAGTAATAAAAGTTATTAATTCAAACATAAATATTAAGTAGCTTTAGACTTAACAATCGTTAATTAAAGCTGTCTTATTCCAATTTCACGTAAATTCATGTATAATTAGTATCATAATTTGAAGGTTGTTCTGTTAATTACCTGGATCGTGAGGTGTTGCTTCAAAGCGAAATACATTTTTAAATTCTAGTAGGTTTTGATTGTATAAAGCTGTTTAAATAAATAATTTATAACAGCGAGGTGACGTGGATTGGTAAACTACTTGCCGATGCTCATAAAAACTGTCAATTTTTTTCTATGCTCGTTAGTCAAGCATTTGACTATTATCTCAACTAGGGAATGCGATCTCGACCCGAGATCGTAAATTCGAGATCTCGCGATATTAGAAATTACAATCTCGCGAGATCTCGGAATTTTCGAGATCTCGGGTAGTTTTAAAAAACACGTTGTTAATTATCCGTATTTTGTTTGGAAATCAACGAAAACAATATAAGAATACTGTAAGTTAAATAAAAGTCTACTTTTAGGGATGATTTTTGAACCAATTCTTACAAAACAAAGAATATTGCAATGAGAGTATTTGAGAGTGCTGTGTCATAAACGGTATTATGGCAGTCGCTATGTGCCCAGCAGCTGAAAATGCCCTCACTGATTCAACACTGGTTGGCACCAACGTGAGTAAACAAACTGTAAATACTACCCCTTGTTCCTCCACATTCATATAGATCCATTCCTTTTTTTATGAATGACTCTAACATATCTAAACTTGTTGTAGATACACGCAAAAGGACTTTTAGATGCTCTCATTGTCTCTTCTAATTTCTCTTGAAGAGTCGTGTTACTTTTTGCACAAACATTCAAATCCTCTGCAATTATTGAAAGAGGAAATCTTCGTTTTCTATATTTGCTACAGATATAAATCTCATTACCAGAAGATTCCAATCCCGCCAATCTCGAGCGAGATCTCGTCATATTATGCTTCGGGATTGATCTCGACAAATGACACGAAATCTCGCGAGATCGAGATCCCGCGAGATCGGGATTGCATTCCCTAATCTCACCTGATGGAAAGTTCAAAGATGCGGCCTAAGATGTAGCATGCTTGCCTAGAAGATAGCTATTCACTCTTGACTTGAAGACTCCCAGATTATACTGTTTGGGAACAAAGACACGGGCAATGAGATGCACTCCTTCGCAGTACGGATGATAAACGTAAAAGCGAACTGGAGGTATGTCAACCATATATCGATGACGTTTGTCTTATCGTTATCTTGTATTGTAAATTGAGAATTAATTCATGTAAGCTGATTCGTACTGGAGTCGGATTTTAGTTTTTGAACTATCGTCTTGTTTAATGCGCTTTCATTTTGACTAATAGAGATTTTTTTAAATTTGATTGCTTATAACTTTATTTTAATCATAATTGTATGATAAAATAAATTTTCATAATAAAATCCTATAGAAAATGTGTGTTCCCACCGGGAATCAAACCCTGCACCCGCAGCATAGAAGGCGGTCATGTAATCAACTACACTAGCGTGCAATTCGTATATGAGACACAGTTATCGCTTTCCATCAGGTGAGATAGTGGTCATATGCTATGCCTATCGAGCATAAAAATAAGGAACATTTTTATTCACATTTACTGTTTAATTAATTGTTATGTGATATTGTATCTAAATGTTACTTACTACATTAAAATGTAGTTGTTCTCTCTACGCTCAATAGTATCAAGTGCCTCAAGCTGGTACCTCGCCGAGCCATCCCAAAAATACACAGTCAGTACTCCGTACACAAACGGACTTGTGCTGGCTTGTTCCCATACACCCATAGTTTTATTGCCACGACTTCCACGGCTTTTATTTAGGATGCTATTTTATCCTCAGGACATTCACGAAATGTTAAAGTATAGCTATGAACAAGGTTTTTTTTACCGACTTCCCAAAAAAGGAGGAGGTAATCAAGTCGACTGTATTTTTTTTTTATGTGTTTTACCTCATAACTTCTCTCCACGTTCGAAAAATTTTTTTTGTTTGAAATATGTTGTTTTCTAATTTGTCCCATTTAAATTTGATCAAGATCTGATCAGTAGTTCTTGAAATATCGTCAATAATGCGTACTTTGACGATGTTCTGGTTTACCCGACGTCAAAAGTTAACTCACAACTTCTTTCGTTGTGAGCCGATTTTGACGATTCTTTTTTTATTTGAAAGCTGGTGGATCAAAGTTCCGATGATAAAGCGGTGAAGTCGATTTTTTAAGCTTTGCTTGCGTTTAATTATTTTATTTTAAAGACTCGCGTGTTTTGTTAATATCTTTTTTTACCAGTGAAATTACAGGGCTTAAGGAGGTTAAACATCTAATATCTCTGGATGACGAGAGCAGTGCCTTGCCTCGCTGGATTTAGAGCCATATAAGTTCAAAAATCTCTGGATGACAGAACTGCAATGAACAAGCGTGACGCTTACCATCAGGCGAGCGACTTGCTCATTCAATGGAGCGCGCTCGTGACTCATAATATGAAAAAAAAAATGTAAGCTATTGCATAGCTTCTATCGCGGGCCTTGAGCGTGGAGACCGAATCCAGAAATTCCGTAACGAAAATAACCTAACACCCCCCCACTCCGACCGGCACAGCGGCGATACTTTTTAGTTTTGCCATCGATCGATGAATAAGAACTTTTAATGACTTTTTTGAAATATCACGCTTGTCTCTTTAGTTCAGCAACTCGCCTCTAGGTGGCAGGAAAAACATACTGCATAAATAAAATAAATAAATAATTATAATTGCATAAGTTGATAAAAAATGCTATGCAATAGCTTTACCGCGGCAGTCCCCGAGTGCCACACGTGTTTTTTGTTGCTGTTTCATTCATGTAATTAAAGTTCAGCATTTTTCCCGGGGTGAAGTACTGTCGCGCCCTGACAAGATTCCCAAGCTTTTTGGCAAATAGAAAAATATCAGAAAATTATCAAGTTGTTTTACTGTTCTATATACATATACTGTAACACGGAGAATTTATTCACATAACTATTTCCATAAATAATCCATCAAGTTGCATAACCCTGTAGAATGTCAATGTCAGATGCGGAGCGATATATCCTTGCAGTTGGTAAACAACGACTGTGCAATAGAAATTGTCGGGTAATATTTTGTACAAGGGCAAGGGCAGACGAATATAATAAATCCGAAAGTGTTTATGCTTGTTTTCTCTTTTCACTGTAACAGCTGAACTGATTTTGGAAATTTCCAATGTACATAGCTTGCACCTATTTAGGATTAACGCTGTAGAGTATATTACTTTCTATGGGCAAGGGTTTTTATATGTTTGAGTTTAGCTATGTGATTGTTTGTGTGATGTGAATGTTTCCGGCACTCACGACACAAATAATCGAACTTAGTGCGGGGCTGTGAGTGTGGAAGCGTTTATATCTGCTAATGTGTGCATAATAATAATGTTCGCATCTATTGTTACAGGTAATTGGCGATTATCCAAGCAGGGAGGTCGCACCGGAGTACGCCATCAATCATCATGCATTAATATGGTGTGATGGCTTATTACAGTACGTACGGTGTTATTTAATTAATGATTGAATATTTAACTAGCTGTGCCCGCAGCTTTGCCTTTTTTTTGTGGGAGAGAATGCCTTGCACTTTCTTTCCTTCCCTGGAGTGAATGGAAGGGGTGTGTGAGATTCGAACCCTCTAACTAGGGTCGCGTTAGCAGTCACTATCTTGCCCCAGCGGTGGGCTAGGATGCAAACTGGGTCACTGCGCCCATTGAGGGATTGTCTTGCTTAACAAGGCCACTCCCTTGACGTGTAGCACAGTGCAAGCAGGTGGAGTTTCATCTGGAGAATCATGGGCGCCGAAAACATTCATACCACACAAACAATCACACCCAGAATCAGAAATCGAACCCGACAACTGCTGCTTTAAAGGCAAACGCGAACCCAACTACTCCAGCGGTAAAACCAAGAGACCTTTAAAGGATAGCTACAAATAGACAGGGTGGTTTCAAATCAAACGTGTTCGTGCCCTTTGTAGAAGGAAACGTCACAAACGCTGTTTAGAACCATCCACACAACTCCACAAGCAAAACACGTCTACTGAAGTGTATACAAGTACCGAGATGCTAACAAAGCTACATACTCATAGTTACTGTTAAGTGTTCTGTGACTGAACTGACAAACAATCAGCCGCACCCTCAAAGGTACTGGCTGTTTGAGACCCTGCGACGTGGTTAACTAACATAATTAATTAAGAGGTAAATAGGATAAATAGGGAAGCCACATGGAAGAAAAGTTGCATGATGAAAAATAAAGTCGCACGATTTTATTTTATGGCACAAAGAAACTAGTATTTCAGCTTGAACTGATATCTAGCATTGAAAACTACATAACCTCTTAAGCTGAAACTTAGCAAGTAGGCGGTTCATGAGGAGTAGGCGCCCACGGTTCATGAGAAATCAACTCTATTTAATTAGAAACAAAATAAAAGTATTACACATAATATATTTATAGTATGAAACTAGACACATTTTTTTGAGCTGAAGTTTTTAGACATTAGTTAATTCTGCAATGATGTTGTTAGGGTTAATTCCATTTTCACATTGTCAAAAGTTGATACGAAAGTCGCGCGACTTATTTTTAAGGGCATCCCTACGTTCAAAATCTCAAATGTTTACGATCGTAGACTGAACTAAGGCTTTGTAATCACTTAAGTAAATACATTAGACCTGTTCAAAGAGTGCCCGCGCACTGACACAGTTTAGTCATAGTTTCTACAAAACCGCCGGACACTGTGGTTTCTGTGTCGGAGTTAGATAAGGTGTTATTTATAGACCTCTCGCTTTGTTTTAAATACATTTTTCATATTAACTACTGGGTTACACTATAGTTCTCGAATACATAAAAAAATTACCGTTCATTGTACAAATTTATTGATTAATTTTCTTATTCACACTTAATTTACCAACACGTTATACACACACTATGAATAGTTTGTGGGGTTTTTTTACATGCTTTCCTAGTTCTTTTCACTCTAGAGTTGAAGAAAACCAGATTGTATCATTCGGAACAAAGACGCAGGCAATGAGTTCCACACCTTTGCTGCACGGATGATAAATGTAGCGAAACGCTTCGAGCAAACTCGGGGTATTTCAACCATAAATGGATGACTTTTGACAGTTTGTCTTATTGTTTGATGGTAAAAAGGGCATGGAGGAATTATATCATGTAAATCCTGCACACTCAAAATGGAAGTGATAGAATAGCGATAGGCTTGCAACCTTACGTGTGATTATATAGAGACTTGGTAAGTAATAGACAAGTCGAAAACAGCGCAGCTGTATGTAGAGCCCAGTTCCGAAGCTTCCTGAAACTATAAACGGACTAATTGACTCGATCGATGAGCTGTTTCCGCTGCTAGAAATAGTCTTGAAATAAATTTTACAGCAACGAACATGTATGAACAGACCTGTATTAAACACTTTACACTAATATTATAAATCAGTCAGTAAATCAATCCACTTTGTTACTTTATCATAGAATCACACAATAGATCGATTTTTGTAAAAATCGATTGGAGGCAAGATTTTAATCGCTTTTGTTCCGATTAGTTATCGCGGGCGAAGCCGTGGGATACTGTTAGTAGGTATAAAACTTATTATTTATTTATTTAATAATGCACACATGAACAATAGTTATTTACATACTTGGACGTAAGCTAATGACATGTACCCTGTATAAAAGGGTGTAGCAAAATACATATACAGCATTTTTTCTTATTATAGAACGTTTTAACTTAGATATTAACTATACAAATACTAAATTTTTATAAGGTAACGTTACAGGTTTATGCCGCTTGAGCCACATTATTAAATACAAACCCTTTCACACTCACAGAATGTAGAGCATATATGTCTCCCGCTGCATCATTGATTTTCTTGATAGAGTACGTCACCTGATATAATCTGACAAAGAAGCTGAAGAATTAACACGCTTGCCTTAAAGATACCGTTTTGCTCGAGGAATATATTTTAGTACTTTTACCAAAAGAACGATTCGGCAATGCGTTTTAATAAGCTATTTTTTTTTATGCGGAATAGTCAAGCATTAGACCACTATCTCACCTAATGGAAAGTGATGATATGACATGCTTACCTAGAAGATACCTATTGACTCTAGACTTTAAGAACTCCAGATTATACCGTTCGGGGAACAAAGACGCAGGTTATGAGTTCCATTCCTTCGCTGTACGGATAATGATATTTAAAAGGAAGACATGTAATTTCAACATTAGGCGTACAATACAATCTAGTAGTGAGGGATCTATAGTAGCATTTATATTAGTCAACATTTAATAAAAAATTAAGAATT
Source organism: Lomographa bimaculata (assembly GCA_948107665.1). NCBI lineage: Eukaryota > Metazoa > Arthropoda > Insecta > Lepidoptera > Geometridae > Lomographa > Lomographa bimaculata. Next base: position 16,406,545 of record OX403605.1, read on the forward strand.
AAACGCATAAAAACGTATAAACGCATTCACACTTACAGCTCTACACTACGTTCGATGACTTGTGTCGTGGGTGCCTGAAACATTCACATCACACACACAATCAGAACCAGAACCATTAACACAAATGTCCCTTGGGGAGAAAACTTATGTTCCCGCCGGGGAATCGAATCCGATACCCCCCTGCTTAGAATTATCTCAGCGAGAACGGTTTTTACACAATTGTAGAATACTTCGAAGTCTCAAGATGATATAGTCTATACGTAGTACGGTAGACTATACGTTACCTAGTTAAAATTTTCTTATATTGTATGTAGGTAATTGCATAGTCCATATACACGAAATGTCACTGTCTAATATTGCTTTATATATATAGGTTTAATTCTAATGCCCCGAAAAGCTACTACTCGTAAAATCTTAGACTAAAAAATAACCGTCTGTGGATTTCCTTATTACTATTTTGGTGCAAAAACAACCTTGTATTATCTAAAAATAGTATTTACTTTGCTTCACGAACAGACAACTAAAATAATGCATTTGTTTTTTTTTTAACTTATGCATCAAACGATGAAATCTTTTTTCAAACAAGTCAATGTACTAAAAATTCTAAAAAACCGACTGCGAAATATGTTAACTTACCTTGTATATAATTTTATGTCATCCCCTTTTAATTTCCTTCATGTTGATACCCTACTTCGCGCCATAAATCCGCCATTATTTATTTTTTTAACACCTACCTAAGCACACTTTGGTTTTTAAGACGAATATAACAATACCTTAAGTGTCGAAATCCATCCACCTGTTTCGAAGATACGAAGTAGGTAATATCGAAATTTAAAAATATACTTAGTTACATACTAAATACGCGCAAAAAACATAACCCTTCCTTGGTAATATGGATTAAGATAATTAAACGCAAGCAAAGCTTAAAAAAACCGATTTCACCGCTTTATCTTCGGAACCTTGATCAGATAAAATGTATTTAACACGCATTATTGACGATAACTCAAAAAGCACTGATCAGATCTTGATCAAATTTAAATAGAACCAATGGGAAAGTACTAGCTGTCAAACGAAAAAAAACATCAAAATCGGTTCACATGGGAAGAAGTTATTAGGTAGCACACAAAAAAAAATAGAGTTGAATTGAGTACTTCCTCCTTTTTTGTGAAGTCGGTAAAAATAATTATTTCAACATTAATAAATGCAGATGTAAAAAAATGTTGATTGGCAAGGGACAAAGACAACGTTGGGAAAAGCATCGGAGTGTTCGAATTATTCCGTTTTGTGTTGAAAAGTTCTGCCAGTTATTGCTCACTACAGTGCTCTCTCAATATAGTCCGGTCAAATTAAGCGATATTTCGTAAAAGAGTGGAAATAATTAGGGAAGTTGTAAATTCTTGTGGAATCGTTAGATAACATCACTAGTAGTCTCACCCTGGTTCGCACCGTTCCTAGCGCGTACGGAACTATGTTAAATATTACGTACAAACTTTAAACGGCTGTTACTCCAAATGTATAAATAAATTGTTCTAGGAAATTTTAACCATGAGTAGAGACTATCTCAGACCACGTCTTGATATACCTAAAAAGTTATTCGAAGCAAGGAATGCTGATTTATATGTTTTTTTTAGTTTGCGGCTCGGGGGAAATTTGAACAATAGGTGCAAACTTACACAATGCTTCCAGAGGCATTGTAAACACTCAGTTAATTTTGCACCTTAGTGCAAGTAACGGAACATGTATTTTTTCATTTTTTGTAAATTGTACTTCGGGGGAAATTCAGGTAATTGTGCAAATTGTACTATAATAATCTATTCTGAGTTTATTATATTTGCCGCACATAAAAAAAAGAAAAATGTTGCCGGAACATTAAAAAAAAACAAACGTTTTATTTCATACATGGCACGCGGGCGTTTACGTGCACGGCGCAAGGCGATGCAAGCGGCAGGGCGCGAGCGGGGGCAAGGTCAATGATCTGAGTCGTTGAATACAAAGATAAGGAGAAGAACTCAATAGTTTAGCAGTTATACAGTGAAACTTGTGAGCGAAGGAAGACGTTTTGAATTTTAATTTGCGCTAATAATATGCAACTATATGTAACCCGTAAAAACTATCGAAATATAAATATTATCGAAATCGGTTAAGTCAAAACCGAAATATAAGCGATGTAGTCGGATTTTTTAAGGTTTGCTTGCGTTTCAATTATATATGAAACGCTAGTAAACTAATTATTGTTCTGTAAAGCTGTCAAATTGGCCTTATTAATATTTTTATTTAAATCATAATATAATAATTATTATTAATAATATTTTCTTTCCCAAACGCAATTTTTCCATGGACCTGCGTGACTTACACATACAATTTAATTTTAAATTTTATTCTTAATTACCTTTATTTATTACTAGCTGACCCGCCCGGCGTCGCCCTATTCTGAAAGTATTATAACTTGTGTCGTGGGGCAGTAAACATTAACACCACACACACAACATTCACGTCATACCCAGAATCAGAAACATAAACTTTCCGTAGGAAAAAAACTTGTGTTATTGTGTTCCCATCGAGATTCAAATCCGCTGCTTTGAAGACGAACGCGTAGGTAGTTCAAAGTTCAAAATTTACCCACCCTGCGTCGCCCGGTTAAAAAATATACACATAAACACTTCCACATTTACAGTCTGGCACTAAGTTCTAAGAAATCTTCTAGGTAAATTACCACCATAATCGAACCCGCTACTTTGAAGGAGAACGCGCACCCATCTACGCCCGCGCCGCGGTAGAAAATATCAAAAAACATACCCAAAAACGCTTCCACATTCACAATCCTACACTAAGTTTAATGACTTGTATCGTGGGGTCGTAAACATCCAAGTATGTTGTGAAACATACTCAAAACCAGAAACACAAATTTCCCGTGGGTAGAACACCTGCATTCCCACCGGGAATCAAACCCCGTGTTTTATAGGCAAACGCCCACCTACGCCAGCGGGCAGTTCAAAGTTCAATGATAAGTAATAACCGACAAAACAAAAATAAAACAGCCGAATTTGTATCCTTCTTCTTATGTAATACTACTACTACTCGAACCGCGCAGTGACCCAAAGTAAGTCTTGGCCTCCGATACTAAAAGTCGCCACTTCAGACGGTCTTGCGCCACATCTTGCCAAGTTGTGACTTGGAGCTGCCCGAAGTCTTTGTCCACTTCATCTCACCAGCGGTATCTGGGACGGCCTACTGGACGATGTCCGCTTGGCCTTCCCATATATGCTCGCTTTACAGCACGATCCTCTTCCGTTCTTTCAAGGTGACCGAGCCAGCGAAGTCGGCGGGCTTTGGATTCGCCGATAATGTTTAGCTCGGGGATCAGATCTTCAATATCTTTATTCTTCCTCCTTCTCCATATCCCTTCTTCTGTTCGAGTTCGACCCAGTATCTGCCGCAGATTTTTTCTCTCCGTAACAAGAAGTTTTCTTTCATCCCTAAGAGTCAGTGTCCAGGTCTCGCATCCATAGATTAATATAGGTCTTATTACAGTTTTGTATATTCGCACTTTGGTATTTGTGCTAAGAAGCCCGGACACCAAAATCTTGTGTAGGGCTGCACTACAACGGAGGGTGTTTTTGTATCCGGATATCTATCTCTTCTTCCCTGGTATTGGTGGCCGTCATAATACAGCCCATTACCATTTAGCCCATTATACCTTTCTACTCCTTTGTATGTGATGTCTCTCACTTTGAGGTTATTTCTCGGCATGCGCATGTTTTGTAGCGGCGCATGTGGACATACTCAGTTTTATCCTGATTAATTCTGAGTCCTACGTTTTGCGCCTCCCGTTCTAGTACTTCTGCAGCTCTTTCTCTACCAGATCTTTCCTATTCCCTCATAAAGCGAGGTCATCCGCGTAGCCTACCACTTTATGCTGTCCATTTAGCTGCACTCCGCCGTCAAGTGTCAATACGTGTCACATAACATGTTCAAGTGCTAGACTAAACAGCATGGGTGATAGCGCATCGCCTTGTTTTAAACCGGTAAGGACTTCGAATTCCTTGGTCAAATCCGCTCCAACTCGAACAACAGCTTTGATTTTTTTAGTAGCTACCACATCATTCGTACCAGCTTATTTGGAATCCCAAAGTATTTTTTTATATTGTATAAAGAGAGTCACGATCTTTACTATCATATCGTTTTAGCAAAATTCAAAAACAAAGAGTGGACACTCTGCGCATACTCCCACTTCTTCTCCATTAATTGTTTGAGCGGGAAGATTTGATCGACTGTACTACGACTGCGTCGGAAACCACACCGGTAATCGCCAATTATAGCCTCCGCGTATGGTTCTAGTCTCTTCAGCAATAAGTAAGACAGGATCTTGTATGCAGTAGGTAGCAAGGCCTTTTTGTGGATCGGGCAATTGACTCCAATATTCCATTCCTTTGGTAGCAGCTAACTATTCCAGATACTACTCATAAGTTCGAATATCTTACACTAAATTTAGTGTAAGAAGGAAGTATGGAAATATGGGGGTGCTATAATTATAGCACTCTCATATTTCCATACTTCCTCTGGCAAGTTGTCGATTCCAGGGGATTCGTTATTTTTAAGAGTCATAATAGCTCGTCTAATTTCATCAAGACTGAGTGGTTGAATTATGATATTCTCGTCACTGCCGTTACTACTCTCTTCTGTTTTATCCTGAGGTAAGCAGTTTAGGAGTTTTTGAAAATGATCTGGCCACATTTCATTTATTCTTACTTGGTCAGTGACGAGGTTGCCATCATCATCCTCCAACATTTGTACAGTCGGTTGATATCCTTTCTTGAAATTCCAAATTTCTTGGTAGAATTTTCTACTGCCACTTGATTTTATTAATTTTTCCATGTTCGTTCCATACTATGTTTTCCATGTGTTTTCTTTTAGCTCTCTTTATAGCTTTTTTAGTTTTAGTTCGTTGCTCTTCATACTTTTGTTTCCATTTTCATCTTGTTCTGCTTGCTGTTTTAGCTGTCTTCATCTTTCTATCATGTTTTTACATTCGTCAGTTAACCATTTCCTCATCTTTTGTGCTTTTTTTCCCTAATGTATTCAGTGCTACATCTTTAACTGATTCCTTTAGTATTCAACATCTGGTCTATATTTTCATCTAATTCTAACCCTTCAAATCAACTTTTTAGTTCAAGCTGAAATTCTTTGCACTTCTGTTCATTAGCGAAGGCCTCTACATTTATTTTATCTTCTTGTGCTGCGACTTGTCTTTTTACAACTTTTATTTCGAGCTCCTTCTTATGTAAGTCGGTTCAAAACATAGAAGTATGCCGGATTACGCAGCAACTGTAACTCATTCTGTGACCCACCGTTTTTACTTTCAAATAAACTTAATGATTTCTCCTAGACTATAGGTCCAAATTATATGCAGTAAATAGCAAATTGCATCTACGTGAACTACGTAAGCCGATGAAAAGGTTTTTTTGATAAGGATTAATATTAAATACTTAAAATAAGCCAACATTACAGAAGCCGCTATTTTTTAATGTGCAGGAATTCGTAGTACGTGTCGATAAATTTCTGACCCGTCGTCCTACCATAAAACCAATTTCACGATTTTTTATAGACTATTTATCCAAATCGTATGCAGTAAAGAGTAAATTGTATTAACATGAACTGCGTAAGACGATGAAGTAGCTTATTTTGATAAGGATTAATACTTAATGTCTCAAAAAGCTAACTAAACACACGCCGCTTTTTTTCAGATTTTTGACAAAGATTAGTTTTTTTCAAAGCTAAATATACATGTTAGATATATGCTGTAACGTATTTTTTGTAAAACTCATGAAGGCCAACATTTTTGCCATACATTGTATTCACCTATGCCTAACTGTTTAGTCAGCGTACGCCGATAAAGCGGAAAGTTAGTAAATTTTTCTCCGAATATTATTATCTTACGAATATTATTATCTCGAACTGATAACTAACTTTTATCCCAACAAAACATAGCCTATGACACTCAGGGATAATCTATTACTGAAAGAATTTTCAGAATCGGATCAGTAGTTTTAGAGATCACCTTTTACATACAAACAAACTTTACCTCTTTATAATATTAGTATAGAATAGATGTTACAATAATAGTATGAACTCTCAACGCAAAATAAATCCGCCCGCTCGCTAAGTCGTGCTGCTCGGCTACTAATTTCTATTTTGTTTGACTGACACAAATTATCCATCGACGCTCCCTGCCTCCTCCCGCACGTACCGCCCGCTCCCTTGCATCGCCCTGCGCGGTCGGCTTTTGTGAGCGCGGGCGCCCCGCGTGCCTCACCGCAGTATGAAATAACATATTGTTTTTTTTTAATGTTCCGGTAACATTTTTCTTTTTTTTATGTGCGGCAAATGTAATAAACTCAGAATAGATTATTATAGTACAATTTGCACAATTACCCGAATTTCCCCCGAAGTACAATTTACAAAAAATGAAAAAATACATGTTCCGTCACTTGCACTAAGGTGCAAAATTAACTGAGTGTTTACAATGCCTCTGGAAGCATTGCGTAAGTTTGCACCTATTGTTCGAATTTCCCCCGAGCCGCAAACTAAAAAAAACATATAAATCAGCATTCCTTGCTTCGAATAATTTTTTAGGTATATCAAGACGTGGTCTGAGATAGTCTCTACTCATGGTTAAAATTTCCTAGAACAATTTATTTATACATTTGGAGTAACAGCCGTTTAAAGTTTGTACGTAATATTTAACATAGTTCCGTACGCGCTAGGAACGGTGCGAACCAGGGTGAGACTACTAGTGATGTTATCTAACGATTCCACAAGAATTTACAACTTCCCTAATTATTTCCACTCTGTAGCCTAATTTGACCGGACTAATATTCCATTCCATACCACACACGTATTTTTCCATTCACGTAATGTTTGCCTAGATGTACCAACTAATTGGTCCGATCGATACAAAGCTGGTTTCCACGAAAAGTAGAAAACGTTAGTGTTTCGTTCAAAGACGTTTAACTTTTAATGAGGGAATCAAAAACTTTTGAAGTTTCTTCTTTGAAACTAGTGAACCTTGTAGAGACTTTGCTGGATGTGATGATTAATTTCTTATTAAATTGGAATACTCTTACACTTCTAATAAAATAACACTTTGCATACACGCTTTCACACTCACATCCCCGCACTAAGTTCGACGACTTGTGTCGTGGGTGCCGGAAACATTCACATCAACAAACACAAATTTTCCTCGGAGAGAACTAATATTAGGTACTTCGGAATTTAAATATTTCAATTTGATATCGTTTATTCACTCGGGCCCCATAGAGGCACTCATGAAAGTTATAGACTTCTGTAACTGCTCGTTGGCTTAGTTGAGTACGCGTTCGCCTTCTATCGATTGCCTGCGGAAACACAAGTTTTCTCTCGAAGGGAAATTTGAGATTCCGGTTTTGGGTGTGATTGTGTCTGTGACCTAAATGATTCCAGCAACCACAATACAAATCATAGACCTTAGATTGGGGCTGTGAGTGTGATAGTGTTTATGTTATGTTTAAATTATGTTTAGATTATTTGTTTGTAAACCTTTAAAATCATACTTCCTACTAATATTAAAAAAGTGTATGTTTGTTCCCTCTTCACGTTTTAACAGCTAAACGGATTTGGATGAAATTGGAATGCACATAGATTATACCTAGGATTAACACATAGGCTACTTTTTAACTTGATAATAGCGGGCGAAGCCGCGGGGCACTTCTAGTAAAACATGTCTTAATAACATATTCAAACAAAAAAATAAAAGTTCTTAAGCTACCATGGTCACTCTCACCGTAAATGTTTGTGTCAAAAATGGGATACTTACCATGATATTTAACAAATTGTAGTAAATATTCCGTTATTGATACAAATAATCTAAATTCGTTTTTGTATGTTTATAATATATTACTATAATTTATGTAGGTTTTTGTATGTGTATTATGTATCTAACATTAATAAGTATAAGTACATTTATTAATTTAAATACATGTCGAGGTACACCACCGTCCCTGTTTGTGATATTTTTATCATCTCCCTTTGGTTGTCTGAAAGAAATCGCTTTGAGCGATAAGACCGGCCTTTGTGCTCCTATGTTATATTTAAGATTTCTTTGTAAGTGTTATTTATTTTGGTGTGCCAATAAAGAATTTATCAATCTATTTATCTATATTGAAAAAAAATAAAAGCTTTAAAATAATGTTCGAACTAAGCAAAAGATACAGACCTCATTACTAGAAAACAATCATCCAATTTTAGTTAACAAATTAATTAAACCTCAAAATAAAACAAATTAAATAAACCTTAAATGTTTCGCTAAAATAATAATTATAATGTTGTGTGGGTGACTTTCAACAAAGGTCAACTATTGTTGTAACTATGAATCTCTAGCAAATCTTTCTCCTAATTATATTAACAAAATTCTAAAAATAAACTACGCACATAAAGCTTGTATTATTAACAAATTGATTCTTCGATCTAAAGACTTGCTCATACTGACTTGACAGCGTGAAACTAGAAAATATATTGAACCTTGCCTTATACGTATTGGTTTCTTTTTACAAACTTTTATTTAGCTTGCTCTGTATGTATGTTTGTTCGGGTGGAATCTTGCAATTCAATTTTGAAGCAGATATCTTCAACCGATTGAGCTGAAATGTTGTATTCACGTTTGACGTCATTCTAAGTCCAACATGGCGGAACACACGAAATAGCGGACAAGTAATTTTTAATGCACTCCTACAATATGGGTATCAAAAGGGCTTGCTGAGAATAACTAGAAAAATTAAGTGACGTCACTTTAAATCCAATATCGCGGACTTCTAAAAGCATGTCTTTAAAAAAGTTTTTAACAAGTAACTTATTATACTCGATGGCAATAATTTGCCTGCAATCACACTTGATGGTGAATGATGATGCGGTCGAATATGTAACATGTTCGTTAGTATACTGAATGGTAGGTAAATATAAATTATCATTTGCTATGTCTCTATTTAATGTTGCATAACAAGGCAAATGTTAAGAGAACCGTGGCGAAAGAAGAGAAGAAAAAAAACATTATAGATTAAATGCTTTAATAAACGCTTTCACACTCATAGCCCCACACAAGTTCGAAGACTTGTATCGTGGGTACTAGAAACATTCACATCAAATACCCACTATCACACCCAGAAACACAAAGTTCCCCCGGGAATTGAACTCGATACCCGCTGCTTATAAGGCGAGCATTCATATTACAGCCAACAATTTAATTAAACAATCTTGCAACAATACTTCGTAGCAAAATAAGTATTTCAGTTTTAAAAAAGCTTAAGCATAATTTAATACCATTTGAAAATTCTTTGGAATACGACAGTTAATTTATGTTATTTCTTTGTTCCAAATATTATTATTAGCCTTGACTGTCCCACTGCAAGGCAAAGGCCTCTCTTCCCTCTTTCCAGTCTAGACATTTTTGTGCTTTGTCTGTCCAGTCTTTCCAATAAGAGTCAAGCTGAGAGCCTGCGTATTCCAGGTCTAGTGTGTTTACCAACTTCGATCACATCGTCACTTACCATCAGGTGAGATAGTGGTCAAACACTAGCCTGTCACAAATAAAAAAAAAAAAAAAGCTCATCTCGCCATCTCCTCCTGGGCCTGCCTCCTTCCAAATCGAAAAGAAAATCCTATCTTTCTTTCCTATTTACTGTATACTTATTATTCGTACATATAGTTATTCGACACATATGAAACTCCATTTTCTACAGTCACAGTAGTCGAGTAAACCATCAAATTAATTAAATATAAATTCTAGACACATTGAAATATGACTCAAATTAAATACTCTACCATAAGAATGATTATTCATACATAACCATAAACGCTTTCACACTCACAGCCCCGCACTAAGTTCGATCCCCACCAATACGAAACTCGACGAAAAGGCAAGCCATAGTAGAATCATAGTAGAATCCATAAGTAGAACTTTGACTAAGTCTGAGAAATTGACACATGTTATGGGTCCGACAGTGTATAATCGTCTGCCGGATAATATAATTGAAGCGACCAACCTGCAAATCTCTAAGTCAAGGCTGAAACGCTGGTTGATCAAACAGTCGTTTTATAGCTACGCTGAATTTTTGAATGTGACTAAAATAAACCAGTAATTGTCGGAAATTGTAACAATATTATCTATTTATTTAATTTTAATTATTAATACCTATGAATTTATTATTATTTTGAATACCTGTGAATTTATTATGTAACTATGACATTTGTTTTTATTTTTAATAATAAAAGTGCTATTTCTCTTTCTCGTTGACGTGTATGGAAAATATGAATAAATGAATATGAATATGATGACTTGTGTCCATGACAGATCCAGAAACACAATTTTTTCTTGGGGAGAAAACTTGCGTTTCCGTCGGGAATCGACCCCTGCTTAGAAGGTGGACGCCCATCTCACCAATAAACCAATAACCAACAATACGAGTCATATTAAATACATAAATACAATTTCCCGTCAGTGTCCACCCTGCCTAATACACAAAAATCTATTTCTACATTACGTTAGCCCAGAGCTATTGCAAATACATAAAATCCACAACAGACAGACCGGCCCGATTCCCAAAATAGACCCACCGATTACAAGTACAAGTAAATGTTTGCACTAGCTCAGCCCGCGGCTTTGCTCTTGGTAATTCACCTGGGTTACTTGCCAAGTTACTTGCTAGCTTCACCGCAATATTGTATTTTGAAACTACATACTATATAGTCTTGATATATAACGATTATTCGAGTTCACTGACCCAACGTTGGGAAGTACCCTTTAGTACTAGAATTTAGATGCAGTTACATAGATTAGTAAATAGTTAAACCGATTTAACACTTACAGACCCACACTATGTTCAAAGGGTTATGTCGTTTCAGCCGGAAATAAATGAACGAGCGAAGCGAGATCTCTTCTCTCTCTTCTCCAAGTCGACTTGGGTGGTTCAGCACTTTGTCGGTCCGTACGTCTATCAGAGGCATCTAGCGTCCAAACCACCAAAGTCACTGTTTTTAGACCTATTTTGTCCCGGGTCTATCTCAAAATTGAGTACACGTTTAACGCTGATACTTCCGTATAATATCTGTCATATCCTGTACTTGAACAACAAATACCTACAAGAATCAAACAATTATAATTTAAAACAAAAGTTATAAGCAAAAGATTTTCTTTGGTATGCAAAATGTCATCCGTACAGCGAAGGAGTGGGACTCGTTGCCTGCGTCATAGTTCCCAAAAAGGTATAATCTGGGAGTCTTCAAATCAAAAGTGAATACGTATCTTCGAGGCAAGCATGTCACATCTTCGGCCGCATCATTACTATCATTCAGGTGAACATCTAGAACATCTAGACAGACGGCAATACGGCATCCTCTAATAGTAAAAATACCAACCATTCGCTCGAAACGTTTCGCTTCCACTTTCATTATGAGAACTGCCCAGGAATGGAACGCCCCGCCGTCTACTGTATTTCCCGAAAAGTATAATATGGGGTTGTTCAAGAAGACAATGAATAGGTATTTACTGATCAAGCGTGCTCCATCTTCGACCGCATCGTCCCTTTCCATCAGGTGAGTTTGTTACTCAAATAAAAAAAAGGTGAGATAGTGATCAAATGCTTGCCTATCTAGCATAAAAAAGTAGGCGCGAAATCTCAGTTGGACGCGAACGATTAGCATATAATTATCACAATCAAGGGCATGACTCCTTTCACGACTTTTCTCTGACACTTGAAAAATAAAAAAAAAACTCACTTGGTTTCGGACTTGGCCATCACCGCCCTTCTCAAAAAACCACCCTGTATACGACTAGAATCGCGTAAAGTTTGTTCTAGTGAAATAAAAATAAAATGAATTAATTCCAGTTTATTTTATGGACAGTATATTTCGTTAAAATACTTTCAACAAAAAATAATCTCATCATCAACTGAGTCGAAAAATCTTAGACTCAAGTCCGTATATAATTATTTTATTGCTATTTATAAATGAGAAACATCCAAAGCATTTCAAATAAGGCTCAAACTGATGTAATTATTTCTAAAGAATTTTATTGAAGGGACCTTTGTGACGGAGAGGGGTAGAGGTAATGTTTAATTTTGCGCAATTTTTCCCTCCGCGGATCAAAGACGCGGGAAAATAAGGATATTAGGTTGTTTTTGCATTTGAATGTGGAATGATTTGATTCTCTTTATATGAGTTACTTCTCAGCTAGTCGAGTCTAAATTGTGGAGTCTCAGTCACCGACGTAAGGTCGCTAGTCTATCAGTATTCTATCGTCTACATTTTGGAGAGTGTGCGCTGAAATTACATGAGTTAATTCCACCATGCCCCTTTTACCATCTAACAACAAGACAAACTGTCAAACGTCATCCATTTATGGTTGACATACCTCCAGTTCGCTCGAAGCGTTTCGCTTCTACGTTCATCATCCGTACGACGAAGGAGTGGAACTCATTACCTGTGTCTTTTTTCCCCGAGGGGTATAATTTGGGAGTCTTCAAGTCAAGAGTGAATATGTATCTTCTAGATAAACATGTTACATCATCGGCCGCATCATCACTCTCCATCAGGTGATATAGTGGTTAAATGTTATTCCATAAAGTATTAAAAAAAAAAGAGTACTAAGTACCTAGAAATGAACACTTGACTGATTGAGGTTAGTTTAACAGTTTTTAAATTTTGGAAATTATAATAGCGGTATTCTTGAGAAAGTAAATGAGAATGCGAGCCCATAAAAAGCCCGTCTATGACCTTCTAGCTCCATTATCAAGCCCTGGTTACCATTGAAAGACAAACTACTCGTCAAGACAATTTAAATGAGCCCAAACTCGATGAGGTTGTGTCGTTTTATTGGGAAGTTCTTTTGGCCACATTCGAGCTCCATCTTCAGATAAGCACCGTGTCATCATAATATTGCATTGCCACGCGATTTACACATGTATGCAAAATTTCAGCTCAATCGGTAACCGGGAATTGGATCAAATTTAATTTGCAAGATTTGATGTCAAACATAGGGACAGGTGAAATAAAAGCTTGTTAAAAATAATCATTATCCAATATTGCATTCGCTCAAAACGTTTCGCGTCTTCGTTCATTTATAGAACGGCAAAATAACCCCTTAAAACATTTTGTTTTTTATTCTCTATAAACAAGCACTTGACCATTATCTCACCTGATGGAAAGTGATTATGTGGCCGAAGATGGAGCACGCTTTCCTAAAAGATACCTGTTCACTCGAGATTTAAATTAAAGACTCCTAGATTGTACTTATCGGGAAACACGCGAGCAAAGAGTTCTTCAAACTTCGTTAAATTTTTTTTTTTAATTCTAGATAGGCAAGCATTTGACCGCTATCTCACCTGAAGGAAAGTGACGATGGGGCCAAAGATGGAACATGCTTGCCTAGAAGGTACCTATTCACTCTAGACCTGAAGACACCAAATTATACAACTAATCTAAACAGAGTCGAAATATCTAAATGTGTTTACCAAACTCATCATCTTAATAAAGATACATTTTATGCACAACATACTTTCGAAAAGTAATTAAAATTCTGTTTCATTACATTTCTAAGCTTGTACTTAACAGCGTTCTTTACAAAGAATGATGAACTTTGTACAAGAAGCCACTAAATGTCGAAAATATGAATGCCAAAGTTTAATTAAATAACAAAAAGCTGTGGAAATTGCTAAACAAATAGGAGCTTGTTCTTTCATCAACTTTTTTTGCAAATAATAAAACGAGTATAACAAAAAAAAATTTGTTTTTGATGCCAGCGTCGTATCGTATGGAATACTTAATGGGCAGTTAGCAAGATTTTATAGGACGCCGGAAGGTATTCGACTGTTGTCTTATGACTAACAAGCGATTTTTACCGTCAAAATCAAATCAAAATCGTTTATTCATATGGGCCCCAAAGAGGCACTCATGAAAGTTAATGATTCTATTGCCAGATTCGCAAAATTACAACCATCTCGAGAAGAACCTGGCAAGAAATTCGGCGGCACATTTTTTCATTCATTTTTTTTAAACATTCTTAATCTTTAATACATAATTTTATTAATCTAGGTGTTATTATGGTAGTCGCTAGAAAGCGCTTGTGCAGTTTGCCTCCATGGCCTTCGAAACACAATAAGTAACGTTCAGTTGATAACCTTTCAAACTTTGCCGAGAGTAAATGTATGGAACGAAAGGAAATTCCGTTTTTGCTAACGATCAAAACTCGTTCTAGACTCCTGATGGTGAACCTAATTAGTGAGTATACCCTAAGTAATTTCCGAATAAAGATTTATGAGAGATCAGGATGTATGACAAAGACGTATGGAGGCAAACTGCGCTTCCTAGCGACTAAAAATATTGATAGACTACATGATATAGATATACCTTAGTAAATTTAATTATGTATTCGTGTTTAAGAATTATTTGAAAAAAAAAATTTAAAAAAATGCGCCGCTGAATTCCTTGCCAGGTTCTTCTCAAGATGCTGTAATTTTGCGAATCTGGTAGTAGAGTCATTAACTTTCATGAGTGCCTCTTTGGGGCCCATGTGAATGAACGATTTTGATTTTGAGATCAGTTTCAAGTAAATTACGAATAGACTACTTGTAGTACTTGATGTTAAAAACGGACGTCGCGTCGATTCACTTCGTTAACGTGAAAACCGTAGCCGTAGCTTGCTTAGACAAGCAATGTCAAAAATGCGCCAGAAATATAAAACCAAGGCTATTCATACTAATTAGTGCAATAGAAATAACTTAGCAGCTAACTACACCCTATTTCCCTTATCGCCTGGCGTGCACTTATGCACTGCCTTCGTTTGCACTCCATCACCTCAAGCCTCCATTTCCCAAAGGTTGCAATTACCATAATGCCGTGCCGTTAGCTGAAAATCTTGATATATGATCTGTTTTTGCAGTGGTTCTCAACTACGGTGTTAATCGATCCCAGAAATAAATTAACACATTTTAAAATCCCGAACTTTGTGCGAAACCTTTAAAACTCTGGCTAAGATGATTTAGATGAAACGGCTAAGATTATTTGGATGAAATTTGATATAGTGATAGTATCGACTGTGATATAGAACTAGGTGTATCCCGAATAAAACTGCAAAGTCGTGGCACACAGTAAGTTTCAAATTTCTCTCACTTCCTTAAAACTTGAAACCACAACTTAGATTACGTTTGTTTTTTTATCTTAACTAGCGTTAGCCCGGTTGTAAGTTTAAACCAAAGGCCAATTTTTTTCTAGATAGACATCCGTTTAATTATAGGTATAAATATACGAGTCAAATAACGTTCTTGTAGAATACATTAGCAGATACAAAACTCTTAAAACAAGTAGGTACTTACCTAAATAATAAAATTGACAATACGTTTTTAACTACGTAAGCGATTTCTTCCGGACAATCTTTGCAAAGGTAATATAATAACAAAACTTAAACTATTCATTATCATTTAATACTTACTTATTTAAATCCATCTTTCGTTAAAAAAAATAGTTTTTAGTCAAACGCTGAATAAATCAAATATTTTAAACGTTCCACTGCTTTTTAACGTTTTGTAAGTTAAAAGAACCCCAGATTAATTTTAGTGGGCAATATTTTAAGAAAACGTGGCGATGAGCCAAAAAGTTTGAGAAACTCTAACATGTAAAGTTAAAACCGCCATGGGACACGGCGTCGCGTGGGTAAACTTGACGCTAAGTTATAACTTTTCTGTTAAATTATGACGCTATTTCTCCTAAATTTACGAGGGAAGTTAAGCCTTAGTTCAGGTTCCTATTTTCTAATATATTTTATTAGTAAAGGCTATGGCTTGGCACATGCAACCTTCGGTCTACATGCTACGTTAAATAGTTAAAGGGAAGCTCTCAAAAATATGATAGTTCGTATAATCCTATCAAAGTGAAAGTAATATGATTTCTTAAACATTTTTCTTTGTAGCTTTTTACAACTTTTGCCCGTTTTACAATTGAATGAATTCCACTCGATATGTTTTATTTTTAAATAATGCCTTTTTGAGATTATATTCAACCTCATAAATTATTATATGAAACTTTTATTGCCTGAGGCGGTATTTGCTGATTTTGTTACCAATTCGGAGTCTTCAAGTTGCGAGTGAAAGCGTCGAGGTCGCCGAGGTACCTTCTAGGCAAGCGGCGACCACATCGTCGCTTACCAACAGGTGAGATAGTGGTCAAACGTTTGCGAAATATCCGTTATATCCTATTCTTGAACAACAAATACAGAAATATGCTGATTATGATGATGCTGATATATACCAGCATTTACAACCAAATGAAAAGAAAATCAAAACTAAGTAGAATCATTATAAATTAATCATTATGGAACTCATTGCTTGCGTCTTTGTTCCCCGTACGGTATAATCTGGTAGTCTTCAAGTCTCGAGTGAATAGGTATCTTCTAGGCAAGCATGTCACACCTTCGGCCGCATCATCACTTTCCATCAGGTGAGATAGTGGTCAAATGCTTGCCTATTCAACATAAAAAAAAAAATATCAATATTAACATTTTATAATTCTCCAAACTCTGACAAGACACCAAACAAATAATAACCATGTTATTCGTAACTGAATGTATGTTTGTATAATTTCTTTATGAGGATAAGTGTGACGCATCGTCCCACGTGTGAAAACATCTGTTACTTGATGTAAACATGTCACTAGACGTAAATGTTAATGCGAGCCCCTTTTTTATCAACACTCAATAGGGAATACGCATACTTAACATTGCATTTAAAACCAAAACAAGTAATACTCAAATTTTATTTTCTAATTCCGTTTTTACTAGTTGTAAAAAAAAGGCCTAAAATGTATAACCAGAGAACTTGTCAAGACAAATAAAACGAGTCCAAACTCGATGGGTTTATCTTGTTTAGTTCAGAAGTACCTATCCATCTTCCATCTTCATCATCAGGTCAGCTCCATGGTACAATACAATTGTATTGTCACCAAAGATTATAAAAATACACCAAATTTGAGTCCAATCGGATATCGGGAAATGTATCTAATTAAGCTTGCTAGATTTAATTAATGATAGACAGATAGATGTGACAGACCGACAGATAACGGGACTGGTGAAACTAAATAAAACATTGTAATAAATATTGAAAAATGCGAGCAGGTTCGAACAATTTTAAGCGCAGCTATCTTGACGTCCACGATCTATTCATGTTTGCTGTAAAGGAAAGCAGATCTATATTATATCTTCCAGATGACATGAATTAAGTATTATTGACTGCCAAATGCTAATACACAGTGTATTAGCATTTGGCAGTTAATAATACTTAAGTATTTCATGTCATCGATAATACTCTACCATTACAAATTACAAAACAAGTAATATATTTTTTCAAGCTCGGTACAAACTTACGTTATTTTTGTGTTTTTAATATTTTTTTTATTTATTATGTCTGTTATTGCTGCATTTATATTTTATCGGGGATAATAAATCATACCTAATAGATGAATTATACGATTATTGTCTTTCTTTTATTTTTATGAAAATAACATAAAATAATACGAATAAAAATCGCGGATATTAAAGTATGATAGATGCTCACATAATATATTGTTTGTACCTATAGTTACTGTTTGTTGAAACGCGAGCCAAAACACAGGGCACAACTATTCAATGTTTTTATGCCATTCCGCGTACGATTACCTTAATACCCCAATAGCGTATTCGTATTACCACAATACAATTTACGAATATACCGCTCTCAATAATTTTATTCGCAAATTGATCCGAATTGCGAACGAATTCAATTGGCTTTCATTGATCTCGTTCGTAAATACCGAGTCGAGAACTGCGGACTATTTAGTGAGCCAATTATTATTTGAGGGGAAGTATTATTACCGGAAGCTGATCACAGAATATACCTCCATATAGTACCTAGTATAAATGTATTTATATGTAGTGTTTAAGTAGCTTTTAAACACCATTGAGCGTAGAGGTACTCATTGGTAGCGAGCAGCTGACTAATTCAAAGCTTCAGAGCTTGGGTCATCGCCGCATGGTAGCTAGTCACTCGTTTTTTTTATCGGATACATTTCGGAGTGTGCTAAAGAACTGCATGATCTAGCTCCCCCACCATCGGACAAGCAGACAAACTGCTAAGCGACACCGCTATATGGTGGACATTCCACAAATGCGCACTAAGCGTTTTGCCTCTACATTCATTGTGCTACTACTTTACGGTTCGTAAAGGAATGGAACTCCTTACATGAGTCGGTGTTTCCTGATGAGTACAATATGGGAGTCTTCATCCCATATTGTACTCATCAGGAAACAAGATATCAGAATATATCTTCTAGGCAAGCTTGCTCCATCGCCGTTCACGTTGTCGCTTACCATCAAGTGAGATGGTGGCCTATCTTGAATAAAAATAAACCTAAACTTTCTTTTGCCACACTACCATCCCTGCTTATATCTAAATCTTTCATATAAATGTATTAGGAAGTAGCTTTAAAAATAATCTAAACGCGATAAAATCCGTCTAAGGTTGTTTAATTCAAGTAGCTCGGACGTCCTCAAGGGATGGGAACGTGATAAGTTAAATTGAATTATATAAATTGCTTTTTACATGTTTTGTAAGTTGATTGAAGAAAAGACGTAGACATTTATGTTAAAAAAATTATACTAGGCTCAGACAGTATAACACAAAATTTTAAAACAGATAAAACCACGTGAGTTTTCACGAGTTACGTTCCTTGTTACGTTCAGTAATTACATTCAATGATGTTATTTGGTGGGAAAAGGGAAGATAATAATATGGTTATACGCTATAAACATCAAACAAACTCAAATCAATCAAATCAAAATCGATTCATTGATTTACATTCTCACAAAAATCTATCGAATCATGACCTGTATAGATTTTGTGGTATTCCGTTTCGGCTATAATATAATTGATTAAATAAAACATAAAACACTTTAAAACACAGAATCTCACACTATGTTCAATGAATTGTGTGTGGGTAGCGGAAACATTCAAATCGCACACACAATGAACAGCAAGCTCAAATTTCCCTTGGGGTGGAAACAAGTTATTTGATATTTTTATTTCACTTCTGTTCCCACCGCGATTCCAACCCCATACCCGCTGCTTGAAAGCGAACGCTAAGCCATCAGGCAGTTAACTTCACTTATCTTTTCTTTGTACCTACTAACTGCAAATATCCAACTGTACCAAATTGTAACCATTTTCTTCAACGGTATTAATTCCTAGCAGCTGTCGCAACCACCTCGAGTGCGAGTGTCAGAGACGATTACTGTTCCCATTAGTTCAGCTGTTCACAGTCGGACGCCTCCGCATGCCTCCGCAGCCGTCCTGTACATAATATGTGTGTAACTATACTATGTTAAGTATATATGATATGTAGCGAGTACTGCAATGCACACAAACACGTGTAAAAAGAGATAATAAGTCTCAAATAAACTTCTTTTTTATGCTAGGTTGGCAATAATTTGACCACTATCTCACCTGGAAAGTGAAGATGTGGACGACGATGTAACATTGCTTGCCTAGAAGATACCTAATTACTCGATGTATCGTAAACGGTAAGAAAAAGAGAGGTATAAAGAACTGTTCCCAGCAGTGGGACGCAAAACGCTGGTGATGATTTCTGAACTATATATAGGATACATAAGAAATCAAATGTTACATATAACTTCAGTTATTTAATAAAAGTAGTTATTTAAAATTAAAAAGTAATTGCCCGTTGGCTAAGTTGGGTGAGCGTTCGCCTTCTAAGCATGGGGTATCGGGTTCGATTCCCGGCAGAAACATAAGTTTTCTCCCCATGGATAATTTGTGTTTCTTGTTCTGGTTGTGATTGTGTGAGTGATGTGAATGTTTCCGGCACCCACGACACAAGTCATCGAACTTAGTGTGGGGCTGTGAGTGTGAAAGCGTTTATGTTTATGATTAATTAAAAATCCCACTAAATTGTCCTCTTTTCTCCTTGGCGACCTCTACGTTACAACCCCACTTTACTCTCTGACTGACAAAGAGCTCAAAAAACCTATACATATAATAATATCTAGAGTCTTCGCAAGAAATCAATTTGCAAATATCAAAAAGTGGGCAGCCCTGATGTCAGGCTGTTTTATGGTACACGATGTGGATTAACTAGGTCTAGCCGTACATTCCAACCGACGACGCGACGCGATGCGACGTGACGCTACACTTCGCCAAAGCGCACCGCTGAAGACTAATCCTATTGTGTGGTAGCACTCCGTTGAAATAACAACTCTTAATGGTCTCCCTCCTACCTATTAACCTTGTCACTTGTTCATAATCGGCCAAGTAAACCACATTACTAATACACGGGGTTACAATACTATCTTAATATAATATTATAAATCTGAAAGCTTGTGTGTAAGTTTGTTAGTGTGTAAGTGTGTTTGTTCTTTCTTCACGCTTTAATGGCTGAACGGATTTGGATGAAAGTTGGAAAATGAATAGCTTATACATAGTATTAACACATAGGCTACTTTTAACTTGATAGTAGCGGGCGAAGCCGCGGGGCACGGCTAATTAATAATAATTAGTAACAATACAACCACAAAATAAATTAATTACATCTTTTGAATTTGTGTTTCGCCATTTCAAAGGATGAGAGCTCAGCATTACTTTTTAATGTTTTATATAAACGACAATGAACTAACAAATATTACAATGAAATTCTTAAAGTGCTTAATGTAGACTAAGTAAGTATCTACTGTATGTACATACAGAGACATACGTGTGTCAAGACTATAAAACTAGAATTTATAACGTTTGTTATTTCGTCAACCGGACACACTTAGAATTTTGATAATATTCAATTTATTTATCAAAGATGCACCCACTTTGGTTAAAAGTCTCTTAATGACAAATTTAAGAAGGAAAAATTATCGCTTGAGGCGGGGATTAAACCCGCGGCCATAGGGTGTCATCCCATTGCTCTAACCGCTGAGCTATTCAAGCCCAGCCTGAAGCGACGAAATTATCCTTTTCTTATTTTTAGTCTTATCCCCGCCTCAAGCGATAATTTTACATTTCTAAATTTACTATAGTTGCATGATTTTACACACTGTTGCAACTTAAATTCAATTATAAAATGACTGACCTACATCAGAAAAGATTCCTACATTTTTCACATCAATTTTAAAACAGAAAGGCTTAACCTCACAATAAATCTGGCAGCGAAATCCACCAGCATTTTCGTGTAAAACCGACATGAATATTCATGTAACAATATCGGTACACGACTCACCTGTACGTGAACATATGTACAAGTCAAAACATGTGCAGCTCGACACTATTTCATGAAAAACACAATAAATTTACATAACGAATGAATACTTAAACATTACAGTCAACATTGCATCAATATCCGAGGCAAACTGCACAGTTTCTGTGATCTGTGGCACAGGCATCTGGCGACTACATTATATAGAGATACCTAGGTTAACATAATTCCTGTATTAGTCAGTTAAAATTAAAAACATTGATGAAAAACTGCGCTGACAAGTTTCATGCCAGGTTTTTCTCGAGATGGCTGTAATTTTGCGAATCTGGCAATTGAGTCACTAACTTTCATGAATGCCTCTTTGGGGCCCATGTTAAATGATTTTGATTTTGACTGAAAATTCATAACCATCGAAGGGTTCGAAACTGCGACCATCCAAAGAGGCAGATCATTCATACAACCTAGGTAAAACCGCATCACACGTATATACAAAGAAAGAAATAGATATTTCCAAAGTGTGAGTGAAAAGCTTTTTGAAATAATTTAAACTCAAAAACCGACTTTGCTGCTTTATTTTCGGAACACTGGATCAGATTAAATTAATTAAATACGCATTATTGAGGATAACTAAAAACTACTGGTCAGATCTTGATCAAATTTAAACGGGACCATAATGGGAAGTACCAGCTTTTAAACAAAATAAACATCAAAATCTGTCCACCCAGAAAGAACCTATGAGGTGATAACCACTTTAAAAAAACATACATTCGAATTGAGAACCTCCTCCTATTTTGTGAAGCCAGTTAAAAACACCAAACTTACATGTTCTCTGAAATTCAGACCGTTGATTCAATCTGCCATAATTCTTTTAGTTCGTGCCTCGATACATACGGGGGGAGATAGCAAAGTGATATAAAAGGATAAACTCTACTACAATACGTACTGGACCCAAGTAATAAATTGATACAAAATATTGCTTTAACTGACAGTTAGTTTAGTTGGATACGCGTTCGCCTTATAAGCGAGAGTATTGGGTTCAATTCTCGGCAGGAACACAAATTTACTCTTCAAGGAAATGTGTGTTTCTGGTTCTGGTTGTGATTGTGTGTTTTATGTGGATGTTTCCGGCATCCTCGACACTTATGTCATGTTGGGCTGTGAACACTCACATCGCTTTCTCCCGAAGGCGCTTATATTTATTATTTATTTGGAATTGTGAGCTTTGGTAGGATATTTTAGTTGACGACCCAGTTGGTGCAGTGGGCAGCTCTTCACTCATCGCAGCACGGGTACTGTGTTCGATTCTCGGCAGGAGCATTATTTTCCTTAAAAAAGGGACACTTGTCTTGTTCTGGATGTGATCTGGTGTACGATAAATTGAAATGCGATAATAATGGATTGTACGTAAATAGACCAACACTTCCGCTTCAAACAAATAAGTCAAGCGCTGTAAACATTACTGTTCAAAACCGTAAACAAAACACGCGTAAACATAAATACTAAAAGCTACACATTTAAAGAGAGATACGATTGAAAGAGAAAAACAAAATTGACAGATCAGTGATACACGGCCAGATGTGACCGTCGGTATCCAGGGAAGCAAATGTTACATACAATATGTACATCCATACATTCATACAATATGTGTGTCAAGGGCGCCGTGTCACGTTTCTATAGTTTTGTTTTTGTCAGTTAATTAAACATGTAAATCAAGATATGGTTCAGGGCGGTTTTCTAACCCTTGAATGGGAACAGGCTCTTGAGGGCAGCTGCCGGAACACTGTTTGGTGCGACAGATTTTTTGTAAGTTTTTTTATTATTCAAGATTGGCAAACACTACCTCACTTTATGGTAAGTGATGATGCGCTCGACGAATGAGCATGTTTACCTAGAAGATACCTGACCCCTTATTACGTATGTCTCTCTGTTGCGAGTAGTGTCTATTCGAATGAACCTTATTTCTTAGGTGTAATATTATATTATAAATCCTACTAATATTATAAATCCGAAAGTTTGTGTGTAAGTGTGTAAGTATGTTTGTTCCCTCTTCACGCTTTAACGGCTAAACGGATTTGGATGAAATTTGGAATGTACATAGCTTATACCTAGGATTAACACATAGGCTACTTTTTAACTTGATAATAGCGGGCGAAGCCGCGGGGCACGGCTAGTATTATATAAAATTCTCGTGTCGCGGTGTTTGTTACTAAAACTCCTCCGAAACGGCTCGACCGATTTTTATAAAATTTTGTGTGCATATCGGGTAGGTCTGAGAATCGGTCAACATCTATTTCTCATACCCCTAAATGTTATGGGTGGTCCAATCCATTTTTTTTTACTATCATTTTTTTTGTTTTTTTTATGATTCATTTATATATATATTGACATTATACTTATCGGGAAACACAGAGTCAGGCAAGGAATTCAATTAATAAGCGATGCCCATAATAGGTAAATGTAGAAGCAAATCGCTTCGTACGTATTTGTGCAATATCATCTACATTACGATGTTGCAATGCAGTTCGTCTGGTTGTCCGGTGATAGAATGGCGATCGATGGCGGAATTAGATCGTGTCATTCCGCAGCACACTCAGGAGAGTTCTATCGGTTACATTTAGGAAAATGTTACCGATAAAAGACAGACAAACTCGCCACCCTGTGACGATGCTCTAGGCGTAGAAGTCTTTAATTGCTACAAACAGCTGGTCGTCGCCTATTATGTTTCTTGGCTCTTACGCTCAATAGTATCAAGTGCCTCATGCTGGTACTTCGCCGAGCCATCCCAAAGATGAGAACAGGTTTACAATTACTATACTGGAACTTGATAGTTAATGGTTATTGGATAATACTCTCACCGTCCTCTACAATATTATCAGTAACTATAACATGCTTAAAGAATACAAGAAACTATAGACACAAAACTGAATAAATATTTTTTTGTACAAGAAGCATTTGATTTCTATTTGCCTATTTAGCGTAAAAAAGTGGGTTACGTACCCAGATGATACCTATTCACTCTAGACTTGAACACTTCAAAATTACCGGGAACAAAAGCGCGGGCAATGAGTCCCTCTAATTCGATGTACGGGTGATGAACTTAGAAGCAAAACGCTACGAACGAATAAAAGATCAAACAAATGGATATGTTATCTGTATAAAGTAAATTTTGATAAAGCTTTTTTCTTTTATAGAAAGTGGTAAAATGGAATTCTACAAGAAATTAATAAACTTTCTTGTCAATTACGCTGTAAGCCGCCCCGTATAATCCTAAAAAATATGCGTTTAAATTACCAGGTTAACAAAGTCGGAAGACTGTCTGTAGAGATGCGAATGACCCAACCTTCTACAAGACCCGTCTGTGGATAATGTTAACAATGTGTCTTGCAGTCTTGATTTCTGTAATCAAGTATTTTCATGTTCAGTTTTTATGCTCGATGAAATTGATGTAAGAAGATACAAAATTGGGAAATAAATGTCAAGCAATTAACCATGTGAAATAGACGTATGTTTAAAAAAATATGTAACTGCAGTACACAAGATGGGTTATTGTTGGCTTTATATTCGTAATATATGTTACAGTAACTGTGCTTATTCCAATGGTATTCCAATGATAAATCAGGTAAAAAAAGTCAAAGGAGGCTATGAACGAGGCTATCTATTCTACACCCATTATTGGGTGAAAATATTTTTAAAAGCAAAGATTTATTTCGTGCTTTTCTACAATGTAATTAAATGTATTCTTATGTTATTGAGTAACGAGACGAGCAAGTCACTCGCCTGATGGTAAGCGTCACACTTGCCCATTACATTTCAGTGCTACCCAGTTATTAACATACTAGCAGTGCCCGCGACTTCGTCCGCGTGATTATTGGACTTTCAGTAAGGATCCCTAATTTTTTTGGAAAAATAATATAGTCTATAGCCTTCCTCGATAAATGTACTATCCAACACTGAAAGAATTTTCCAAATCGGATCAGCGGTTCCTGAGATTAGCGCGTTCAAACAAACAAACTCTTCAGCTTTATAATATTATTATTTTTAGTATAGATTAGTATAGATAAGTCAAATCCTGCGCTGCAAAACGCTGCGCTCGTCACGCCGAGGTATTAGAAATTTCACTGGAAACATTTTCATACTAAAAAATAAAGGTATAATAAATATCGAGTCCTCGAGCAAATCCTTTTTAAAACAAGTCTCACCTCCCCTCCCTATCGTTCGTCCTTCGCATAACGTCCCATACATTATAAACTGGGCCCTACGTTCTGCACACAAAGCCTCTCTGTTTGTATTAGGCAAATGTTGTGTGTATAACCCTCTACTCGCCTCTCTTTGCACAAGGTGTTTATAATCTTTGCCTCTGCATAAATTACGTAAGGCCTGAGTACACATGATACTTTTGGCAACGGTGATCGTCGGATTTATGAGTTTACTTACTGTGAAGAAGTATTGTGAATATAAGGCTGACAACAAGTGTGGCTAAAATATCCAAGGGTTCATGCTAATTTAGCTAGCTACTCTAAACGTAGTTTACGTAGACCAAGTAGAAATATTTGCCACCAACCAAAAAATTATGTTTCGTGCTCCATCGTCACTCAACATCAGAACAAAAACAGGACAAATAATCTGCTGAGGCCTATTTGTAATGAATAAAAAAGTATTTTAAGGCTGTTACTACTATTCAGGATTGACAAAGGTTATGTCCCCAATTACTTTCACTTACATCAAAATAACGTCCGGCGAAATTGCGAAAGACCCAGACGGAAATGGCATGATGACCTAAATGCAAAATAAAGATGAAATACTGGACTAGAATAGAACAAAACAGTGAAACGTGGAAGAAAATAAGAAATTCCTTTGCCCTGCAGTAGGATGGTTCAAGCTCAATATAATACGAGTAAAACACCATTTGTATTTCAATACAAACAAAACCGCGATCCACAGATCTTTTTACATACATTTGTTCTAGTCTCCCTTTTCTTTCTTTTTGTGGGAGGAAACGTCTACAAGTGTACACTTTCTTCCGTCCCACTGGCGAAGGAAAGTGGTGTGTCAAACCCAATAACCCCCGTGAGCAGTCCCTCGCCGAACGCTTGTGGAGCAAGATAGGGTCGCGCTAGCAGCCACTATCTTGCCCCGGGCGGTAGGCCCGGATGCAATTCCGGCCACTGCTCCTATGGAAGACATTATCCACTCAGACAAAATTCACTTTACTAACATTGATCTAGTCTCCGCTATTACAATCAGAGACCACCGCCTGCCACAATCTCTCACTGCCGAGCATGGCGTCTACCACGGCTCGGCAGGGAGAGATCTCCGCCTATGATCGCTGAAAGCGTGTGCCGCTGCGGGCCCCATGCGGCACACACTTCCAGCGTGTGGAGCGCCGTATCCTCCAGCGCCCCACATTCGTGGCAGGCCGGGGTCGGCTCCCGTCTCGCGATTTGGTGCAGGTACTTTCCGAAACATCCATGTCCGGAAAGCACCTGCACCAATCGGAAGGTAAGCGACCCAAAACGCCGCCGCACCCACCTCTGAAGGACCGGGCGGATGGCCTCCACCGTCCACAGCCCGGGGACCGGTGGAGCCAGGTCCTCCGTCCACCGCCGCAACAGGGCAGCCCGCGCCCGCCACCGCATGCGGGTGACCTCTTCCCACGCTGGGGGGTCTCCTCGAGCCCTCCTCGCCGCCACGAAGTGGTAAACTTCGGCGAGGATCTCCGCTTGGAGCTCCCAGGGGGGATCACCCGCAAGCACGCACGCTGCCGTCCAGGACACTGTCCGGTACCCGCGTATCGCCCTCGTTGCAATGACCCGCTGCGGACGTCGCAGCAGGGTCTTGTTTCCGCGGTTGAGGGCGTCCACCCAGACCGGCGCCCCGTACAGAGCCATACTCCGGATTACTCCGGAGTAAAGCCGACGGCAGGTTGCGTTTGGGCCACCCACGTTGGGCAGCAGCCTTCCCAAGGTGGCCGCAGCCCCCACGACTCTCGGGGCAAGCTGTGCAAAGTGAGCCCCAAAAGCCCACCTCCCATCCAGGATGAGACCCAGATATTTCATCTGGGTCCCCACGCGAACCGAGACCCCGTCCAGATCGATCCTCGTTCCTGGAGGGGGTCCCCCACGAGGCCCATGGAACAATAGGGCCTCGGTCTTGGAGAGGGCGACCTCCAGCCCCAGGGTACGTATGCGGTCAACCACGATAGTTGTACCTACCGTAGCCAACCACACCGCCTCCCTGAGGTCCCTCCCCTTGGCTACGACAAGGGTGTCGTCCGCGTAGCACGCGACCCGCATATTTGCGGGAAGCGTGCCACGAAGCACCCAGTCATAGCCTATGTTCCACAGGAGTGGAGCCAGCACCGACCCCTGTGGAACTCCGCAGGAGACGCGATGGCGCCTCAAACCATCGCGTCCTACCACCAGAACCTCGCGGTCTTGGAGGTAGTTAGCCAACAGCCTCCGCAGATACAGGGGCACCCCATGAAAGCGGAGTGCCTCCTGTATTGCTCCGTGCGGGAGGCTGTTGAAGGCGTTGGCTATAGCCAACGCCTTCTCCCCTTCGCTGACCGCATCCTGCGTCCACCTCTTGAGCCAGAGCAGGGCGTCTAATGTAGACCGCCCCGCTCTGAACCCGTACTGGGCCTCGGACAATCCAGGCCCGGTACCCTCTAGGTGCCTGATGACACGGGTAGCCACAACTCTCTCCAGCAGCTTACCCGTATCATCCAGCAAGACTATAGGTCTGTATCCAGAAGGCGAGTCAGCAGATCGACCCTCCTTCCGGAGTAAGCACAGTTGGCCATCTTTCCACAGCTTCGGGAACCGTCCTGATGTGAGGCATTCATTGAACAGTTCCCGAAGCCGGTCGCCCATCTTCCTCAGGGCGATCCCCAGCACCCGCCCTGGAATCCCGTCTGGACCTGGCGCCGTCCTTTTCCCCCGCAAGCGGTCGACTGCAATTTCCATTTCCGCCTCTGACAAGGGCGGGATAGAAGCGGGTTCCAAATCCTCCGGGGGGGACGGCGCAATCATCGAGGGTACGTAGCGAGGGCTGCTTCCAGGGAAGAGCCCAACCAGCACCCTGCTCAGAAGGTCTGGTTCCAGGGATTGTGCAATTGGGGGCGTCCGGCCCCGAAATTTTTTCCGGGCAGCCCTGTATGGACGCCCCCAAGGGTCCCTGTCAAGCCCCTCCAGGGCTTCATCCCAGGCTTGAGATTTGGCCCGGCCGATGGCCAGCTGCAGCTCCCGCTTGGCTTCGCGGTATACGCCATAAAGCCGGAGCTCAACAGCCAGCTCCTCTTCCGACATCTGTTCGTCGGTTCGGCCCCGACGCCGCTTCCTGCAGCGGGTATAGGGATTACAATCCTACCGATGTTCTATTATCCGCTGGTACAACATAGACACTGCGAGCAGATTTACAGAGGCTCTTAAGTACAGAATATTCAATAGGTATAATAGATAAGTGTTCAGTCGTTCGTAATTCCAGGCCCGTGGATAAAAAAATACGTTTTAACTAATTTCCCCTGGGAAGATATTTTGTTTGGATAGCCTCACTTTGACCGCGATACAAGGGGCTCATTTGAATTTTGCAAGAGCTCGCCGACGACGCCGGACGCTTTGTTAACCTAATTATATTAAAGCAATTAGACAATTAGTTTGCTGAATTAATCATTAAATTTTCATAATTTTAATCGTTATCATTCTTATCATATTTTACTGGTTACCGGCTGTATTCCGTGGCTCCGCTAAAGTTGATCAGAATAAATACGAAAAAATACTCGGGCTATTTTCTTTGAGGAATTGATATTTCGGCACCGTTATAGTTGCTACACATGGTTATAGTTGCTACATTTCATTCGAGCGGAAGGCATGCGATGGTACTAAAGATATAAAACAAACGATAAAGTATTTTCTTAAGACAATACTTTGTCACAAGCAAACGACAAAGTATTATCTTAAGACAATACTTTGTATAGAATAGAATAGAATATTTATTTATTGAGAAACTGTCATGATAACATTGCAAGAACGATCGCAACGTTACGTCGCAAACGGTAAAGTACTGTCTTAAGACAATACTTTGTCGTTAGCCTTTATGTCACTAGTACCATATCATAGTACCATTGACTACTATATTACTGACACTACTTTATATCTCTAGTCCCATTAAATAAAACACTTATGTCAGATTTCTGGGTTTACTTATTAATACCATTGCACAGTTACCATCAATGGTACTAGTCACTTGGTGGGATATATGTTACAAATATAAATAAGCAAGTTTCACAACCAGACAGCACTATCAAAAAATCTCTACCAGTAATATAAGTTAAAACTCGGCGAAAAAGCTTTAAGGCACAATAACTCTAAGAAATAATTTAGAAACTTTTTACCACGACTTAGGTATATTTTTTTGACATTTCCACAATAATTCAGTAACGGGTTTAACAGAAATTAAGTAATAAAAGCCACAAAACTGGAATTCCTCGAATTCACCAACTTTTCGTGTTGAACATTAATGCCCAGAATTATATTATGGAAACACGATAGCTTTATATACTTTATTAGGCTGTTTACTGCTTCAGGACACGACACTTGACCTAGCCAGTGGTTACAAAAGTAATTCTAAATCTAGAACAAAGGTTCTTAAAGTGTAGATATTATCGAAAAATGAAAAGGTCAATTTGACGCGTTTTTAAGCTACTTCAAATAATTAAACGCAAGCAAAGCTTAAAAAAACCGACTTCACCGCTTTATCATTGCAACCTTGATCAGATTTAATGTATAAACACGCAATATAATGATTTATTATAGAACGAATAGAGTATTGCATTAAAATTTAATAATATTGTCCTAGTAAATGTACTAGTTATTAATGTATTTGTTTTTGTTTTTTGTTCTAATTTTGTAACTCAAATTATTATTATTATTGTTTTATTGTGAGTCGTTTGTGTTGTTGTAAGTAGTCCGTGTCGTCACAACAAATCCGGTCCCAACGGAAGACCAGCGCTGATCTTTTGATCAACATTTATGCTGAGTTGGAAACGATTTGTGGCAATGGCACCAATTATTTTTTATGTATGACTATTTATTTTATTTTCTATTTTATTGTTGTTAGGTGTTTATTGTCACAAATAAATATATTTTCTTTCTTTTCTTTCTTTTTTTCATTATTGACTATAACTCAAAAACTAGAGATCAGACCTTAATCAAATTTCAATGGGACTACATAAAAAGCACCAGCTTTCAAATAAAAAATGAATCATCAAAATCGGCCCACAGCGAAAGAAGTTATGAAGTAACTTTTGAAGTCGGGTAAACGAGAACATCGTCAAAGTACGCATTATTCATCACAAAAAAGGCATTATTGACAATATTTGAAGCACTACTGATAAGATCTTGATCAAATTTTAATGGGACCAATTAGAAAGCAACATCATACAAACTAAAAAAAAAATTCGAAATCGGCTCTCGTGGAGAAGTTCTGAGATAACACACATAAAAAAAACTGTCGACTTGAGTACTTCCTCCTTTTTTGGGAAGTCGGTAAAAAAGGAGGAGGTTTAAAAAAATATAATACACAGATACATACTACAAACGTATAACAACCCTCCTTTTCACCGACTTCAAAAAAGGAGTACATACCTCCTCCTTTTTTGATCCTCCTATGTTCGACTGTATGTATTTTTTTATACGTATGTTCACCGATTTCTCCCCCATTCGAGGACCGATTCTCAAAATTTTTTTTTTGTTTAGTAGATTATACTTCAGACGTAGTCCCATATAATATTTATCAAAATCGATCCAGCCAAAACCAAAATATAAGCGGTGAAGTCGGTTTTTTTAAGCTTTGCTTATGTTAAAATTATTATCGTCGCACATCATCGTCGTAGGCATGTGCCTGTTTATATATTTTATAATAACAATTGGCTGTTTTAAATAATATTACAAACGTCAAAGCGAACATTCTAAAGTTAATCGAAGAACTCACACAACTTTGAAAGTAAGCGGTTGTAAAACTTGTATTGGGATATTTGAATAAGTTTGGGAACCTCTGGCCTAGACTGATTTATCGCTGGACCTGAAAGTTTCTCAGTAATTAAATTAACGAACTACTAGAAGTTTGTATTACTTTTTGCGGTCCTTCAATTGATTTAATTCTTTGTTTGATAAATCGTTGTACTTTTATTGAAATCATTTTATTTCTTTTTCAATAATAATTAATTTAAGCATTCGAAAATATTTTCTAAGATTTCTATCGGTTTTGTAGTCTGACATTTTTTTAATTTTTTAACAAAATTTCAACTATATTATTATTAACGTCGGAATCGGAACTAAATCAACAAAAATGTCAACTCAAGATTTAAGATTAAAAGCAAATTATACAAATGTATGATTTACATTTAAGCTTTGAAAACTATGAGCACTGCCATTCATCGTGGCAATGCTGTCAACATTTTCGATGTTGTATATTTTTTTTAGTTTAATTTAGTATAATTTATTATTTTTTAATCTAGTACAAGTATTTCAAAGAACTGTTAATAATAATCGTAATGTTAGTGATAAAATAAATTACACTTAGACAACTCAGCTTAGAATTAGAGGTCGTTTTAAATGTTTATTAAATTGCTTATTATAGTAAGTTGGATTCCTGCAAATCGGCCTGAGGCGATACAGTACCACCCATCTACTAAACAACTATATAGGAGCGCTGCGCCAGTTTGACTGTTCATGCTAGAAGACCGTTTTGACGTAATGTCTAAGCATATGATAACACGTTGAATTAGGGCTTATATGGAAGTCTAGTGAGTGGTCATTTTCTTGGCAAACATGTTTTATCGTCAACCGCAGCATTGCTTACCATCAGGTGATTAATGATCAAAAATTGTATACTTATCTATTATTTTTTTTACAGACTTCCCAAAAAAGAAAGGAGGTACTCAAGTTGACTGTATTTTTTTTTATGTGTGTTACCTCATAACTTCTCTCCACGTGAGCCGATTTAAAAAAAAATGATTTTGTTTGAATGATGTTGCTTTTTAATTGATCCCATATAAATTTGATCAAGATCTGATCAGTAGTTCTTGAAATATCGTCAATAATGCCTATTTTGTGGACTACTGTTCTCGTTTACCCGATTTCAAAAGTTACCTCATAACTTATTTCGTTGTGAGCCGATTTTAAAAAATATTTTTTTTATTTGAAAGCTGGTGCTTTTCGTATGGCCCCATTGAAAATTTGATCAATATCTGATCAGTAGTTTTTGAGTTATAGTCAATAATGCGTGTTTAATACATTAAATCTCATCAAGGTTCCGAAGATAAAGCGGTGAAGTCGTTTTTTTAAGCTTTGCTTGCGTTTAATTACTCTCGATGACCGCACTGGGGTAGCCACGCGAAACTTACCTAGTTATTCAAATTTTCAGGTGTTCTATAGCTATGTTATGTCGTTTACCATCAGGCGGGCTTCTTGTTTGTCTCCTTTCTAACTAACATATAAAAATTGGTTCAACTTGCACAATACGAGTAGAAACTATTAGGTAGAGTTCTATAATTAGTTCCTGGAAATGTTAATTACCCTCTCGCTAATTACGTGTGCTTAATTGAAAATAATTTTGCTCAGCGAAATTGCCTTAATCACTTATGGCTTACCCATTTCGGTAGCTTTGTGGATTATTCGTATTAATTCGTTTTGTTTTCCTTATTAGTAGACTGTGCTTGGAACTTACCACAGTTACAACAGAAATTAGTTATTACTAGGGAATTATTTAATTAATATATGTGTAAGCGGAGTATTAAGTAATTGCTCTGTTGGCGTAACTCTTACTGCTACATCGTACTTGAGACCGTTTTCTTTTGAAACTTTTTTCTGATAGACCAGCGATTGTTTAACAAATTATTTATATATTAGTTTTCAACAAAATTAAATGTACACTAATAAGATAATTTTCCAAGTACTCAGTGAAGCCATCAATCAAGGAATAGCTTTATCTGAACCAAGAACGCCTGAAGTTAAAAAAGATTTATTTTTCAACCGACTTCAAAAGAGGAGGTTCTCAATTCGACTGTATTTTTTTTTTGTATGTATGTTACGCGATATCTCCGCCAATAGTGAACCGATTCTCAAAATTATATTTTTGTTTGGTAGAGTGTACTTCAGAGGTTGTTCCATATTAATTTATATACATAAAAACTATAAAAAATACTAATAATAATAAACTACTAATTGTTCCCCGCGGCGTCGCCTGCGATTGGCGGGGAAAAAAACATTACTTACTTATCGGATTGAATTGTGAATATAAACCTTTCTTGAATCCACCAGAACACACAAAAATTCATCAAAAAAGGTCCAGCTGTTTAGTAGGAGTTCAGTCACCTACACACGTACAGAAGAATTCTAATATTATAAGAATCTTTGTCCTGATATACTGACTGACTTACTTACTTAGAAACAACACACAGCCGAACCCGCTGGTCGTAGAGATTTGAAATTTGGAGGGTATATTTATTGTCTTAGTACGTAGGGCAGTACTGAAGACCCCTTCATTGTATCAGTATTACATTTTTGGAAATTCTACCCCGATGTGGGTTAAAAATTAGGGTGAAAATCGTTTGTAAGAAAGTTCTTTGTTTTTGAACTTATAGTGATGAACATTGGTATTTGAGTAGTTCATTTAATGTCAAATATTTTACAAATTAATATTCTTTGCTAGGGGTGCAAATGGGGGATTAAATTTATTGTCGAAAGTAATTTATTTATGAAGTTACACTAATCGATTTTTTTGACAACCCTACAGTTACAAGTGCGGCAATCGGAGATATTTTTCTGTGCAAAAATAAAAAATATTTTTTGCCGACCCTACGATTACATCTTTGGCGCGTGACCGTGACCTTTGGTATGGCCACCACTGTCAGACGTCTAGGTCCAAAGGCTATGTGGTGTAGAACGGTAGCTGATGAAATAGGGTTGAAAATGACATATTGTTTTAGAAACTTTAATTTATCATAAATCAAAATTCATGGTGCAGCCGCGAATGCAGAAGTTCCTGTTAGACTCCATACATTTAGCTAGATGTGTGACTTGAGTATTACTACACCTTTCTGTTACACATTGTATAAAGATAAAAAAAGAATAAATGTCTTTTGTTCACTATCTCACATGATGGTAAGCGATGATGAGGTCGAGGATGGTAGACACCACTGACCATAATTCAGTGGTAGACGCGCATAAGTTCGTATGTCTCATATTCCCGCTAATTACAAAGGCAGCTATTCCAACTTATCCAAGGAAAAGATAAAAATGTTGTTGCTATATAAACGAAGTAATAATTATATTTGGAAGGGTGTATCGAGCCCTCATAACCTTTCAACGTCGAATCGAGCAGTTTCCGGTACACCAGCCTGTTCCGGAAATTGCTGGATTATCCTCATATTTTCGGAATATTGCTTAATTGCTTGCTTAATTTTGTGTACGATATTTTTTTAGTCTTTTCTCTTTTCTGCTTTTATTATGTTTCCTGTGTTACGCACACTGACGGTCTATATTATATACAAATGTTTACAAACTCTTTCTTGTATATACAGTATATACTCAACAAGCAGATCCCAACGGCTTCACTCGCGTTAATGTGTATAATTGAAATTAAATTGGATTTCATGGATTTTAATTTGATTGCGAGGAGCCGAATGAGCTAGATCTCATTCTTAAATAATTTATAGCCTTAGTTACTGTGTCCTTTTAATATATATATCAACCATCTGCCCGAGGGAGTACTGTCAAAATCGGCCCAGCCGTTTTGGAGATCAGGCAGACAAACAGACACACTCTTATTATTATTATTTCTCAGTGTGGTGTTTTTTATTACATGATTTTCTTTTTTGACATTTATATTAGGTACAGAACGAACATGTGATCTGACATCGTATTTTTTTTTGTTGTTTCTACATTTGGTTTTATCGTTTTGTTATCATATTTTTTAATTAACTGATTTCGATAATGTGATTAGTGTATGCCGTATTAATTGAAAATAATAAAAACATAAACGCTTTCACACTCACAGCCTCACACTAAGTTCAATGACTTGTGTCGTGGTTGCCGGAAACATTCATATCACAGACACAATCACAACCAGAACCAGAAACACAAATTTTCCTTGAGGAGAAAACTTGTGTTCTCGCCGGGAATCGAACCCGATACCCCTGCTTAGAAGGCGAACGCTCACACAATTTAGCCAACGGGCAGTTCAAATAAACATAAATTGAAAATATTTTAGAAAAAAGAATTAGAATTTCCCGCATAAAATGTAAACCCGAAACTATTGGATCGAGGACGCTTTCACTACGAGTAGAGCTATCATTGCTTCAAACGCTTCAAATATCCTATATATTTGTGAAGTACGTTGAAATTACGTTTTCCCAATAACTTGTAACCCGATCCGTTGAAAGCCGGTTACACACAATATACCGTTAAAAGGGTTATTAGCGAACGTATCGGTAGCTTGAGTGGAGGATCGAGATACATACAACGAGCCCTATATCTACTGTCAAGGGAAATGTTCCGCTGTAAAAGGATATTCTGGCCATTTTATATTTTTGGGAATAGGTAACATTTTTCGTTAACGAGTCGTCGACATCTTTTATCGTTTTCTAATTTCGTCTACGATAGAGTTGGACCAGTATCTCACATGTTTGTATCGCATGCTTGCTTATTTCGCATAAAAAAGGGTGATAATTGAAGGTGCTAAGTATTTCACGTTAGAATTACGCCCATACGATAAAAGAGGTGTTACTGTCAAGAAGCAAATGCTAAATGTTTGCCTATCTAGCAGAAGCAGAGAAAAGTGTACTTGTAAGTACTTACAACCGAAACTTGTAAGTACTTACAAGCAGGACAGAAATGGCAAAGTAGACAACATCCGAGAATATTAAAACGCAAGCAAAGCTTAAAAAAACGACTTCACCGCTTTATCTTCGGAACCATGATCAGATTTAATGTATTGCACACGCATTATATGGTGATAACTCAAAAACGAAAGATCACCTCTTGATCAATTTTTAATGGGACCACATCAAAGCACCAGCTTTCAAATAAAAAAATAATCATCAAAATCGGTTCACAACGAAAGAAGTTATGAGGTAACTTTTGAAGTCGGTCAAAAACGAGAACATCGTCAATGTAGTCCACAGAATACGCATTATTGACAATATTTCAAAAACTACTGATCAGATCTTGATCAAATTTAAATGGGACCAATTGGAAAGCAACATCTTTCAAACAAAAAAAAAATTCGAAATCGATTCACGTAGAAAGAAGTTGTTGACCTTTATTATATTACTAGCTATACCTAGTATGCGTTACATTGCCACGTACAGAAAAAAAGTATTTTACCTATTTCACTTTTACATCTAGTACTTTACTATCCATGTGAAACTGTTTGTTTTTCTTTAATATTTTTTTGGTTCAAATCAAAAAAAAAAAAAAGTTTTTGGAAATTTTGATATTTATTCTGCTACAATTTTTTTCCGTGAGAGTCTTATACAAAGTTTTAGAAAACTTGGCCCGGTTTTCCTCGATTGGACATTCTATAAACGTATTATATGATATATTAGCTGACAAATTTAGAAAGGAAAAATTATCGCTTGAGGCGGTTTTGAACCCGCGGCCATAGGGTGTCATGCCCTCTTGCTCTAACCGCTGAGCTATTCAAGGCGGAACTTGAGTAGCTCAGCGGTTAGAGCAATAAGGCATGACACCCTATGGCCGCGGGTTCAAATCCCGCCTCAAGCGATAATTTTTCCTTTCTAAATTTATCACTATAGTTCTGCCTGGCATAGCTAATGCTATATAAATAAAATTTATATTAGTTTATTCCCTTTAAATAACCTACCTGCCTTTAAGCATTCGTGATTTGTCAGCGAGTCGGTGAATTTCGCACTTTATACAAATGTATCTAACTAAATATATAACCCACAGAACATGGAACTCGCTCACCCTGCTACCAAGCGGTATTATAAAATAAGATGAACCCGTCACAAAATTTTAAAGCGCATAAATTGCGCATATATATTCCCGTTAAAATGTAACTCCCTCTCTAGTCCCGTCACAGAGTGCTTCTAAGTCATTCTTAGAACAGTAAAACGTTCCATCCCTGGTTAGTAGAGCTGGTTTACGACGCTCTTCTCAAAAGATCAAGACTGTACTACATTCACTACCTTAAACCTTAATTGTTTTATCCTACTACTATTATAAATCCGAAAGTTTGTGTGCATGTGTGTAAGTATGTCTGTTCCCTCTTCACGCTTTAATGGCTGAACGGATTTGGATGAAATTTGGAATGTACATAGATTATACCTAGAATTAACACATAGGCTACTTTTTAATTTAATATTATTGGGCGAAGCCGCGGGACACGGATAGTAAAAAAATAAAATAATTGCTACAATGCCACGGTGATTGATATTTTTCACAACGACGTAAACTCTTTTACGCATATAAGTTCAACGGTGTTTCGTTTAAACTTATAACTTATTATTAACTTATTATTACGTACTTTATTTTTACGTCGTGGTTAGAAATATCAATTGAATTAACTTAATAATGGCAATGAAACATGAAGTAAATAAGTAACAAATTAATAAAGATTACACAATTAATTAACTAAACGATTGTAAAAGTGGCAAGCAATTGGAAAACAAGCTCTATATATCTATTTATCTATCTACAATATTATGACTTCTAAGCTAATGGAATTGCGGTTGATAAAGTAAACATTCCCTAATTATCATCTGATGGAAACCAATTTCATCGTCTATGAATATCTAACGCGAGCGCTTAACGAGTTAGCAAACTATCAATTATTGAACAAATAGACCTACATCTACCACCGTTTCTCAATTTGAGGTCCTTTGTTCCCATGTTTTTGTACTAATAAGTTAGTGAACACAGCCTTATGTATCAGTTCAAGCTGTTCTGAAAACTTTAGCAAACATGAACTGCCCGTTGGCTCAGTTCGGACGTCGCATATCTTCTTCGATTCCCATACATAAGTTCTCTCCCCATGGAACATTTATGTTTCATGTTCTGGTCCGGTCGTGTGTGTGATGCGAATGTTTCCGGCACCCACGACATAAGTTATTGAACTTAGTGTTGGGCTGTGAGAGTGTAAGCGTTTATGCTATGATATAATCATATTTTTGTTTCCTTGATTACGGTACCAACGTCTTATTATTTTTAATTCCGAAAAGAAAATCTTACTAGTAATAAATCACCAAATAATTTTGCTTATTACACGCTTAAAATAGTGAAAGTTTGTAAATAATAATCTCATCTGATGGTAAAGTATAATTTGATGGGGGGTGGTAAACACACTAGGCCTAAAATGACTAGCTCTTAAGTGATAACCAAAATGTCATGAAGCAAAAACGAGTTTAAGTAGTTAGATGAGTCATTATTTACTAACAGGCGTTGAACACTAGTTGCTAAATGTCAATAGTCCGGCTTCTGGAATTTAGATCCAATAATAATCACTTATCTTTCTACATTATCTGATTTCGTATTATAAAAAGGCTCCGTGGTGTCGTTTAATCTTTGTGTAACGTACGACCTCCTGATTTTGGGCCTATTATGTCGTGAGTTGCTATGTCAATCTAATGTGAATAATTTTCTTTCTCTACCATTTTGCACGAGCAGTAAACACAATAGTCTTATTTAACCAATTGAAATAAATGCATTGAAATTGAACCTCTCTAACTAAGGACGACTGATTGAAGCTCTACTGATTACCAAAGGAGCTTTAGTAATAGTTTGAGGAACGCT
Source organism: Lomographa bimaculata (assembly GCA_948107665.1). Lineage (NCBI taxonomy): Eukaryota > Metazoa > Arthropoda > Insecta > Lepidoptera > Geometridae > Lomographa > Lomographa bimaculata. The sequence continues at coordinate 16,445,664 of OX403605.1, forward strand.
GACCTACCATTTAAATCATATCTCGCTTATGATAGTTTGCAAAAGGTTATAGAGATTATCCCCGAGGTTAATTCAACCATAAAATGTATATTTTACGGCTAAAATATGATAACTGCTAGCTAAGGAGTTTATTATTATCAATAATTATGGCTGCAGTGTTATAAAGTACCTACCGTACGAACGCAGCACGGCGATAATTAAGCTATCACTTCTTTATGGGCTTGTCAGCTATAATATAATGCTATTGAAAATAACCTTGTATGTGTAACTATTAAGAGCCATTACTATTTTTACACTATCGTTAAAATTTGTGTCGTATCGTTTACCATCAGACTTCTTGCTCTTGATCTTGCTTGTTTCCTTTCTTATGGCTTCGCCACACAGGAAGCCTCTGCTGGCTCGAACGAATAGTGCCCTCGTCCCTGCCGTGCAGAGGTGTCGCGCCCGCGTCCTCGCATGCTTGTTCTGGTCGAACCAAATGCATCCTGTGTGGCACAGCCTTTACCAATATAAAATACATATAATTCAATGATTTCCTATATGATACAATTGTTTTATAAACCAAAGAACATAATACATAGATAGGGTGCTAAAATCAAAATCCTTCTTTTTTCTACACATCGGTAAAAATAGATAAACAACAAACAAACGCACACAGCCACAAATACTCACTCAACCCCATATTAAGTTCTAATAAATAAAAACTTTTTGCCTGCAAAAAGCTATTCGCCTAGGTCTAGCATGTGGTCTAGCATAGACATTCCTCACATTAAAAGTAACCTAGAATAGGAGGACGTACATTTTATATATACAAAAGTAGTTACCAACTTAGGGACATGATATAACAAGCGCCCGCGACTCCTCTCCCGCGCTGCCGTTTTGTATACCGCCCTCATAATAAAAAAAGTAGTAACGGGATTTTTGACAAAATTGAATTATATACATTATCGGAATCAGGAAAAATAGACGCATCTACTATTATTTTATTATTTTCAAATATTCAAACGCAACCTACTAAATATTACTTTTAATTTAGACGCATCTGCAACAAGTCATAACATATACTAAATAGCAAACACATTTCTGATGTATATGACTCAATTTTGTCAAAAATATTATTTACGTTGGTTTTTTGACGTGAGTGAAAAAATGGCGTTGTTGATTTTGTAAAATTTTCCTAAACCTGTGATTCTTCGAGTGTTAATGTGTAATAATGGTGGATTATTAACCGTTGATACTAAGTGAACGTGCATAAGTGTAGGCAAATTATACAAAGTTGAAAAACGTGATTTTCGCCATCGCTCCAAAACTCCAATAGAAGTTCTAGTAAAGTTTCCACCACTTTACTAGGGCATGACTTTACTATGACTGGACCTTGACTCTTTTACTTGACTTTGACTGTGACTTGTGACTAGGACTTATAATATGAAATACACTTGAAATATAATACATATTATCACTTGACACTGGCTAAATGCACAAGATTGCGAAGCCATAACTAAGAAGAAGAAGAAGATTATTTACGTCTATTTTCCTTATGACGGCAGTACAAGGCGCGCGCCTCGGGCGCGTTGTATATCATGTCCTTTACCTATACAACCTGTACGCGTTGTATATCACCTTTGCAAGCTCATGTTAAATTCAATGCGCGGTCGATCGAGCTTACTCCGTCTTTTTCTGGAAGATTAGACGTTGTCGGGTCTATTTATTGCTGATTTATTGGTCCTATTTAAAATAATCACGTCAGTGACCTTGATCCAGTCTAGGATTCCATTTTTTTTTTTTTATGTACTATAGGCAAGCGTTTGACCACAATCTCACCTGATGGAAAGCGACGATGCGGCCGAAGATGTAGCATGCTTACCTAGAAGGTACCTATTCACTCTTGACTTGAAGACTCCCAGATTATACTGTTCGGGGAACAAACACGAGGGCAATGAGTTCCACCCCTTCATTACATTTAGAATACTAACTAACTAGATGCCAAAACAGACAGTAAAGTTGAGATTAGATTAGTTAGAGATTCTTTTTTTATGCTAGATAGGCAAGCATTTGATAACTATCTACCCTGATGACAAATGAAGATGCGGCCCAAAATGAAACATGCTTGCCTAGAAGATACCTATTCACTCTCTAGACTTGAAGACACCCAGATTGCACCGTTCAAGGATCAAAAACGCAGGCAGTCAGTTCTACTTCTCCGCTGTACGGATTATAATCGTAGAAGCGAAACGCTTCGACCGAACAGAAGGTATGTCAACCATAAATGGATGACGTTTAATAGTTGTCTCTTGTTGTAAACAGGTTGTCGTTGTAGGTTGTCCAAACTAGGGACCAATTGCCCATATTTCCTAAGACTAAACTAAAACTATATACAGCAAAGACCTAAGTTACCTACAAGACATCTTATTGTTATATGGTAAAAGGGTATGCCAGAATTAACTCGCGTAGTTCTATAGGTTGTGACAATTAGCGCTAAATAAAAATGTATCAAAATTCTGCGTCATAAAACATTTCCAACAAAAAATAATACAAAAAAATGGTTAATTATTGACTTACTAGCCGTGCCCCGCGGCTTCGCCCGCTATTATCAAGTTAAAAGTAGCCTATGTGTTAATCCTAGGTATAATATATGTACATTTCATATTTCATCCAAATCCGTTCAGCCGTTAAATCATGAAGAGGGAACAACATACTTATACACACTTACACACAATTACACACTTACACACAAGACTTTCGGATTTATAATATTAGTAGGATTTTCCGAGAATGTTTGATGAAAAATACCTTATACCAGGTGAATATTGTATTACGAATAGATTGCATCTACCGTAGTACTTTAGTGGAGGGAAAAATATAGCATAGTGATACGCCATGCACTTCAAAGTGGTCAGTGGTCCAGCTCACTGCCTCATAGCTTACTGCGGGGATGCACGTGGATGCAACTGTTAAAAATATTTATGTCTATATATTATCGCTAGGCATTACAGATCTTATTATTTTATCCTTATATTATATTTATTAAAAATATCAAATTGTGCGAGCGAGAGAGAAGCCAAAAGAAATAAACGCTCTTAAGTATTTCTTGTTTGTTTCATTTTTTTTTCTATTCTACTCTAATTGAATTGAACGTCGCGGAGCAATATTAGAACTGTATTAATAATAGTTGAGTTAGTTCCGTATTATTATATACTAAAACTTTAACATTTAAAAAGGACAAAATTGAAATGCACACAAACTTTGCCCGCGATTCAAAATTTTAAATAGTCCTTGTGCATGTAACGTTAATTCCAAATTTCACATAAATCTGTTCAGCTGTTGCAGCACAAAAAATAAACAAACACAACGCAACGCACACACACTTTTGCATTTATACTATTATGTGGTAGTGTGATGTAATAATAAAGGAGTTAGTTTTGAGAGTCCAAGACGTTTCGAGAACAAATTCCACTTCCATTCGAGTTACGAGTACGATGCTCCGTGTAATAAAGTCACTGAAAATTGTAACAAAACAAATTGAACGTTGTTACATGAAACGAAGTCGCTGCAGCGTGAAATAAGAACGGAATAAATATACAACACTACGGAGAAACGAGATCGTAAAATATGAAGTCGGAAATAATGTAAAGCTTTTGTAAAATTCTTGAATTTTAAAATTGCGAGCGAATATCATAGTATAAATATTTGTCATAAAAGACAAACGATTTCCAGCGTAAGTTACCACAGTAAGGTGGACAGCTTTTACCAAAAAATACTCGTGTCATTCAAAGAACCAGTAGTACTACCATTAAGAACACACGGACAAAGTGTCTTCCCCTTAATAGAAACTTTTTAAAGACAAGAAGTCCGCCATATTAGATTTAAAGTGACGTCACTTCAGCGAGTTATTCTCAGCAAGCCTTTTTATTTGATATCCATATTGTAGGAGTGCATTAAAAATTACTTGTCCGCCATTTTGTGTGTTCCGCCATGTTGGACTTAGAATGACATGCAGTATTTTTTTCCTGCCACCTAGAGGCAAGTTGCTGAACTAAAGAGACAAGCGAGATATTTCAAAAAAGTCTTTAAAAGTTCTGCTATTCATCGACAGATGGCAAAACCAAAAAGTATCACCGTGCACCGCTGTGCCGGTCGGAGTGGGGGGTGTTAGGTTATTATCGTTACGAAATTTCTGGATTCGGTCTCCACGCTCAAGGCCCGCGATAGAATGCAATAGCTTAAAAATTAAGAAAGAAACTAAAGTATCCGCTGGAAAGTATAAGTATTAGTTGATGTGGTATATATATATATATCACACAATACATTAAAACAACGAGCAGTAAAACTCTCAAACGTCATCCATTTATGGTTGACATACCTCCAGTCGGAGCTATCTCGTTTATCGTCCGTACGAAGGAGTGGAACTCATTGCCCGCGTCTTTGTTTCCTGAAAGGTGTCATTAGAGAGTCTACAAGTCTAGAGTGAATAGGGATATTCTAGGCAAGCATGTATGTGTCTCCTCTTCACATTTCATTAGGTTACACGGTGGTCAAATGCTAGCCCATCAAGCCTGAAAAAATCCGCAATATAATATACATAACTTCAAAACAATTTAACTCGTTCGCACGATAATATGCGATGGCAAAACTTCATAGATAATCAAACTTTATAAGAAAAAAAAACACCAGACTTCAATAAACACAAAATGACAATACACTAAAAATATTTTTACTTGGATGAAATATTTCGACTTAAACCCAATCTACTGAACCGATTTTAATTAAATTTCTATTGGAAAATCTGAACAATATCCTTTTAAATAAACAATTGTTTTCCTATTCAACTAAAATTAAACATATCAATTTAATCTCATCTAAAAGTTAAGAGACATTCAAATGTACACTTAAGAAGTTACAAATTACAGTCCACTTTAGTGTAATAAGTTGCATTTTGTCTAACAGAGTCTAGAGTAGCGTTAGCAACATGTCCGCTACACACGAATACTAGTCAGGTACGGCTCGCAAATCAAACAAGAAGCTTGCAAGCTACAGTAGCTTTGCATACATATTCAACTGTTGTGGGGACAATTATGCATACGCATAGACAGTAGGAATGACTGATTTCTGGGGAATATTCAACGGAGTCTCTCGTGTTTTGTCGTTTGAATTAAAGAGTCATATAGATCTTAAAACATGCTCGAGTTAGTCAAACATTAAGCTCATGATAAGTTGTTCAACTCACTAAGTATTTACGTATACTTTGTAAAACTGTATTCTACTCTAACTATATTCCTACATTCTGTAGTTTTAGGTTTCCTTAAACTACAGAACGGATTTGAATGTGATTTGATGGGGTGTCAATACTTTCAAGTAGTACAAAGATGGACAAAACGCGAGGCGACGTATAGTAATGCTTGTCATAATCAGCTGTACTCGTTTTGCTCAAGCAGATAATATACTTGTATTGTATTCAGGAATCAATTAATTAACAGCGTCCGGCTAGCACGTCGGGTGCTGGCGCTCGGTCCTTAGAGCTCTAATGCAATTCTAAGAGAGTTCAATTAAATTTACATATCTAGGAGTGTTCTACGATTAGTGTTCGAGTAATTTATCCTGTAATAATAACTTCTCTACTTCAGGCACTGGCAGCTAAGGCCTTATTCCATTCGTTTATATTATAATTTTCTTAGTATTCTTGCTGAAACAATAAATGGGGTTGACACCGCGGCAAAATCGCAGAGCGGCGCAAATGGCGAATATATGAAAACCCCGGCAGTTGTTACATATTAGAGAACCGAGAGCTCATTCATTATTCATTAATGATCTGCTTAAGCCCGCTTTGGGTATGCGGACGATAGCACTGTTGTCGAAAGATACGAATCCAATGCCCGAGCTGGTGAGGATCAAGTCCAGTCATTAAGAGAGGAAATGATAGGTCGATTGAATGCGAGCTGGTGCCGTGGCCGATTGGGGCGATGCCAACTTAGTTCGTTTTAATGCGTCAAAAACACAGGCGTGACTTTTTTCCACTTAACGGGGACCTTTTCACCTGTCTCCGACGTTCCAAAATGTGCCAATACCGAAAGCAAATAAACTAGAGCTTCTTGGCATCTTCTTGTCGTCGAACCTTAACTTTAGTACCTACATCGAAGCCAGAGCTTAGCTGGCCGCCATGGAACTGGGTATCCTCGCAAAGGTAAGGCAGTATTTCACACAGGGGCAGCTTCTAAATTTATATCAAGCTTGAGTGCGTTCGTGTATAGTGTACTGCGGCCTCCTGTGGGATGGTTCCGCTAAGTAGCTTGAAGTCCATAGACAGGCGAGCAAAAAGACTTATTGGCGATGATAAGCTGATCGAGTCTAAATTGCATTGAGTCTCGGTCACCGACGTAATGTCACAAGCCTATCGGTATTCTACCGTTTACATTTTGGAGAGTGTGCGCAGGAATTATACGAGTTAATTCCCTTATTCCCGTTTTACCATTTAACAAAAATAAAAACTGTCGAACGTTATCCATATATGATTGAGATACCTCCAGTTCGCTCGAAGCGTTTCACTTCTACCTTTATCATCCTTACAGCGAAGGAGTGGAACTCATTGCCCTTGTCTTTGTTTCCGTAAACAGTATAATCTGGGAGTCTTCAAGTCAAGAGTGAATAGATATCTCCTAGGCGAGCATGCTCTTAGGATACATCGTCGCTTTCCATCAGGTGAGATTGTAGTCAAATGCTTTCCTATCGAGCAAAAAAAAGAAAAGACTTCGCACCAATGTGCGTAGTGACGTCAGGTGAAGTGACACTTGTCGCGCCAGACATGACGAGCGAAGTACGGCAACGTCACGCCACTTCGCCCGACGTCGCTAGCGACACGTGTCACATTTGTCCCATAGAGTGTATCCCTGGCTATAACGTGTTTGTATTGTTGCAGACATTCCGCGGTCGACGTCACTAGTGCAGCGAAGACGACGCGATGGCAGAACGACTCCGATACACACAGGTTAGTGAACATGCGGCTTTATACAAAAGTAGCTGTGTCCCGTTGTCCTTCGTCCCGTTCACTCGCGTAATGAATAAATGGTATTATTTGAAACCACGGCCGCCAGATCTGGAGCTCTTTATTACTAAAATGCAGGCGGTCTATATCATGCACCCGCTTCAAAATAATGGTAGGTAATACGAGGTAATGTGTTATTTATTCTAATGGTAGTCCCAGTCTATTATCTTCTTAGAACGTTAACTATATTTTTTAACGATGAATTTCATTACAAACCGATAATTACATAATTGTTACTTCACTATTTTTAATAACAATGTTATTAATTTGCAATTGTATTTTCATTATTCAATTTACAAACAAAAAAGATGAGTGAGAGAATATTCAAATGGGTATCAAATAGGTTTATTAAAACCCTCGCTTATTTTAAACTATTATATTAAACTAGGCGAGCCCCGCGGCTTCGCCTTAAAAAGTAGCCTATGTGTTAATCCTAGGTATAAGCTATATGTACTTTCCAAATTTCATCCAAATCCGTTCAGCCTAAAATTAAAGCGTGAAGAGGAAACAAACATACTTACACATTTACACATACACAACTTTCGGAGTTATAATATTAGTACGATTAAAACAAAAATTGGCAATGTCTAGAGTAACGACAGTTTTGACTCCTGAACTCCTTCCCCGGGGAAAATCTCGTGTTTCAGACGAGGGAACGTATCTATAACTTAGAGAAATATATATGTATATACTTAAATATACACAAATACTACGGCTCTGAGCGCTGAAATCCTCGCGTATTTTTCGAAATGGGTAAAATATGTTATTTTTTCAACTATTAAACATAGACGCGATCACACTCACATCCTCACACTAAATTCGATGACTCGTGTCGTGGGTGCCGGAAACATTCACATCACACACATAATCACAAGCAGAACCAGAAACACTATTTTCCTTGGGGAGAAAACTTGTGTTCCCGCCGGGAATCGAACCCGATAGGCTTAGAAGGCGAACGCTCAACCAACTAAGCCAACGGGCACTATTGACTTTAGATTTAGCCACAATTCGTATGTATTAATAATATACATTTTTCCTCGAATATATAAATCTAAAATCGAAGCGTGCCAAGCAATAACCAAATGTTTGAATAATTCCGCACACATCTTCAACTTTTTGTTAAGAACTTTTTCCAACAAACATCATTTTTATTCAAAGTGCGTTTCCGAAATTTACAAATTGAGTTATTTCTTCTTTAGAACAGTTTAGCTACTTGATCAAATCAGGTAGGTGGAGTTCATCAAGGCAAGTCTTGATCGAACTGCTCTTTGGCATAGTTGGAAGAGCATCCGCCTTCTAAGCAGCGGATATCAAGTTTGATTCCTGGAGGGGACTCAAGTTTTCTCCCCAAGGGTGATTTGTGTTTCTGGTTCTGTGTGTGATTGTATGTGGTTTGTAAATGGTTGTCTGTAAAGTCGGTTTACGGGTGATAATTTTACGTGATAATTTCATCAAGAAAACATCGAAGTTTAGGCCGATCGTGCCTTTCTATCGCTTGTTCCGCGCTCTCGCTTGCACGCTCAGACACAGGCGGAACGTGACACTTTTTCGTGCGTGCAGCCGGCGTTCATCGATTTATAAGACGTTATCACGTCAAAATACCACGTATGCATATTCTAAGGAACGCGTGACGACCAAGTTGAAATTAATTTACTTAATACTTTTTTACAAAAAACAAAACAAGGAATATCATTTTCCGCCAGTCATCTTGGAGGCACAGAGAAAAGGGCGGCGGTGCAGTAAATAAGATACCTATATATCATTACTACTGCCCTTTTCTCCAGCCTAAACACGAGTTTAGGCTGTAAAAAATCTGGCTTCTAAGTCATCACAATCTAAATAAAAAATAGGACCAATTATACACCATATTTTGACACTTGCTAAGCCGAAAATCGTTAATTTGTAGCCGAAAATGAATTCAAAAAGAAGACCGGCTCAAATTTTCCTAATAATGGGTCCTGAGTAAAAAGTCGCTATGTTCCGCATCAGAATTATTTTTTTCTTTTATGTGTGTAGGTATTTAATATTACTAAACAGAGTTAAAGATTTGTAGACTTAAATTTTTCTTTTAATTTTCTTTATTAAAGTTATTTACGCGATCTTATTTGTTGTCAAAAACCTTGTTTTGTTGACTAATCACCCTAATATTTATTTTTTTTTATTTGTGACAGGCTAGTGTTTGACCACTATCTCACCTGATGGTAAGTGACGATGTGATCGAAGCTGGTAAACACACTAGACCTGGAATACGCAGCATATAATATTATAAAGGCGAAAGTTTGTGAGTGTGTTTGTATGTTTGTTACTTCTTCAAGCTCAAACGGCTGGACCAATGTTGATGAAATTTGGTATGGAAGTAGGTAGATAGGTAAGTACTTTTTATCCCGGAATTCTAGCGGGTCCGAGACTTACGCGGGTAAAACCGCGGGGCGCAGCTAGTCAAACATAAAACGCATTCGACACACTCCCTTATGTATTTGATCAAGCAGGTGTTTATAATAACGCTGTGGAATTATATACACTTTTCTAAAATAATCAATCACATAGCGCAATATACAGACTTTCAACCGTGGCTTAGAAATAACTTGTTAAGTTCTAGAAAATACTGTTTGCAACATGATCGATTTGTTTGTAGGTGTCCGTTACCTGACGAGTTTGTTAAGTTTAATAAGTTTGAATTAACCATTTAATTTCAAGTATATGTTATGATGAGTATTTGAATTTAAAGATATATAATTTAAACGCAAGCAAAGCTTAAAAAATCCAACTTCGTCGCTTTATCTTTGATTATTATCTTCGACCCTTGGTCAGATTAAATTAATTAAATACGCATTATTGAGAATAACTCAAAAACTACTAGTCAGATCTTGATCAAATGTAAATCGGATCACATGAGAAGCACCAGTTTTCAAATAAAAAATAATCATCAAAATCGGTTCACCTAGAAAAAAGATCTGAGGTAACACACTAAAAAAAAGTCAAATCAAGAAGCTCCTCCTTTTTGGATATCAGTAAAAAAATATAGATACCGGTATTTTTATAAATGAAAGATTTGTACTATACAAAGTTTAAGTTCAACCGTACTCATTGAGCACCAAAATACCAGGTCCAACCTCGTGACTCGTTACAGCGTACAACTTTTACAATTATCAACGGTTTAATTATCATATCGTTATAATATAATTATTATAATAATTTGATAATTATAGAATTGTTTTATATTAATCTATTATCACACCATACTCTTTCAAATAAAAAGAAATTATCAATATCGGCTCACTTAGAAAAAACTCTCTGTCTCTCTCTTTCTCTCTCTCTCTATTCCTGACTAAATATCCCACATGATGGTGGGGTCAGCCTTCCTACTATTCACTTTCCACTTCGCTCTGTCCTAGACCTAGAAAAAAAACGAAATAACTAAAAGCTCTGAGGTAACACACGTAAAAAACACAGTCGAATTGAGAAACTCCTCCTTTTTTATGCTTTGAGATCAGAATTAGAATTAGAATTAGAATTAGAATTAGAATTAGAATTAGAATTAGAATTAGAATTGTTTATTAGCCTTATAACATAGTTGTTATACTGGGCAAGTCATGTTACATTATATTCCAAATAAAACTGTATACAATTCAAGAAAACAAAATAAACTCATAGATAATCTTAAAAAATCAAAATATGTAGATACAATAATATTATTAATGTCATGTGCATGAATACAAGATTTCAAAAATAATTGAATGTCATAATAAATTAAAAATAGAAAGTCAATCATAATCATAGCAACAAAATCCAAAATGTCAATTTCAAATATAATGTAATGTCGTCTTAAACACAAGTTTCAGATAGATACATGTCCATAAATTCATTTAACGAGTAAAATGGATTATTTTCAAAGAATACCTTCAATTTGCGTTTGAAATCTTTTGTATTTAGATCAGTTAGTGTAATAGGTAGTTTATTGTACATAGATATTTTATTGAATATACCCTGTTTTTGTACTTTAGTCAATCTTACTCTAGGCTTGTACAATCTGTCTTTGTTGCGTAAATTCAAATTGTTAACATCTTTATTCTTTGTTAAATTTATCTTATCTTCGTGTATTTCCAAAATGCTACTAAAAACATACAAAGATATGACAGTCATAATTCTGTTCCTTTTGAAATGTTCCCTGACAGACATGCGTTTACGGAGTCCGAATATAATACGCATCGCTCTCTTTTGTGCTTTTAACACTTTTCCAACATCTGCGCCATTCCCCCATACAGTTATAGAATATCGAATTATTGAGTGTATGTATGCATAATACACCGAAAGAAGCGATTTTTCGTCCAATAAAGGCTTAAGTTTTAGCAATGCGTAATTAGCACTTGAAATTTTTTTGCATATTTTGTCGATTTGAGCAGTGTGACTTATTGTATTATCTACCGTGTATCCTAGAAAAATATTTTCCCTTAATCCACTACTGCTCTGTTTTCGTATATTATATTGCATGACCACACTTTTGTCAGCATTAAGAATTATTCCATTTGCACTGAACCAATCCTGTAGAATTGTTAAAGCGCTTTTAATTTTCTCTTCTAACTTTTGTTGGCATTTGTCACTAACACCTACATGGGTATCGTCTGCAAATAAACTGATATAGGTCCAATCAGGCATTGAATTTACAAGGTCATTAATATATATCAAAAAAGTACTGGCCCTAGTATTGAGCCTTGTGGTACCCCTATGTCCAAACAACTAGCTTCCGAATTGACTTCTTTGACTGTCACCACCTGACATCTATTGCTTAGATATGTACGCATCATATTAAGTTCTATATCTTCGAAACCATAATATTCAAGTTTTGAAATAAGGATATCATGTCGTAGGCAGTCAAATGCTTTGGACAAATCGCAGTAAATGCTAGCACATTTCTGCGACTTGTCCATTGCTTCAAGTATGTAGTATATAACTTTACGAATTGCCATTTCTGTCGATCTTCCTTTTCGGAATCCAAATTGTGCAACAGTGAATAAGCCATTTTGTTCAAAGAAATTGATAATTCTTGTTTTTAAAACAGATTCTAATAATTTAGATGTTGTTGGTAATATACAAACTGGTCTATAATTCCCAAGTGCAGATGTCTCACCTTTTTTGAATAGAGGTATCACTCTACCTTGTTTAAGGCAGTCAGGAAAAACTCCCATTTGCAAACAATAATTAATTACATTAACTAACAAGTCCAAAAGTAAATTATTTTTTAGAATTAGCTCTCTCAATGTCATAGTATTAATATCATAAATGTCTGGTGTAACTTTTTTTTTCATATTACTAACAATTGTTCTCAATTCTTCGTGGTCTACTGCGTCAAATTTAATAGATGTCAATGGTTTGTTTTCTGGAATTAAGTATTTAATAAATTCATCTGCATTAGTTTGAGATGTTTTAGTAAGATTGTGAGCTATATTAGTAAAAAACTTGTTAAATAAGTCTGCAATTTTTTTACTATCCGTTATTTCAATACTGCCTTCTGTTGTAATAGCATTTATTTCTTTCTTTCTGTTACTTTTTTTACCATATTTCACTTGTTCCCTTACAATTTTCCATGTTTCTTTGATTTTATTATTAGCTGATCTTATTCTATGTCTGTATTGAATTTTCTTGGACGAAATAAAAACTTTTCTTAAAACTTTTCTAAAATTTCTTATTTTTATTTTCCTTTGTTCATTTGGTTCAATCTCTTGTAACATTTCTAGTGTCTCTAAAGTGTTTTTAGATATTTCGATACCCTTTGTAGTGATTTTTTTGACCGGATTAGATGCATGTATTTTTGTTTTTGGGAATGCAATGTTATAGTAGTGTATTATCGCTTCATGTAATATGTTCATTTTTCCATTTGCGTTGTCACATGCTAAAATCTGAGACTTTATGCTATAATAATCGCGTTGTAATAGATAATGGAAGTAATTTTTGTTATTGATAGACATCACTCTGGTGAATGACCGCAAATTTTTGGAAAAGTCATCACTCACATCATTATCATATATCTTTAATTTAATCACGTTGTGATCAGAAAGTTTGGAATTTAATACGGAACCCTCATAGTTATCGAAATTAACAATAAAATTATCTATACAAGTTGCACTAACTCCTTGCATTCGAGTAGGTTCACTCAGTACACATTTAAAATTAAAATTGTTTAATATTCCTAATAGTTTCTTAATCTTATTATCAACTTTTAAGACATTTAAATTAAAATCTCCTGCAAGAATAGCTGGCTTTCCTTCACGACAGAGTTTAAAAAGCAATTTTTCTAATATATCAAAAAAAAGTAAAATGTCTTTGTCTGGTCTGTAAATGGCTATAATTACTACTTTTGGAGATCTTAATTCAATTGCGGTTAGTTCGAAATTCATCTCAAATGATAATTTATTAATGTCTTTTCTAGTTTTATATTGTAGATTATTTTTAACAAATATAGCTGTACCACCATGTTCAAAAATCTTTCTATTGTAATATGAAGCTAGTTCAAAGTTATCAATGCACATGCCTAACTCTTGGTGATCTTTACCCCATGTCTCGGAGAGACACAGAACGTCACATTTGTAGCTCCGAACTAAGTCATCTAGTTGTAAATATTTGTTGTGTATGCTTTGTACATTGGCATGTAATATTATCCGTTCTGACTTAATATTGTTCCGTTTTGAAAATTTTCAAAAGATCCCGTTGAGCTGTTCCTTAATTGCTTTATAAATAGAAGGTTGGAAGAGCCTTGAAACCCTTGTGTAATAGTTGATACTATTGTTTGCATGAGAAGATGCTTAACGTCTTTTAAACTGCGAATTTTGCCGTTGCTGGCATCATTAGGGTCTACATATCTGACATTCTGTGTCATATTAGCTAAGTGTGCTAATTCTTTATTTATATTATAAATGTGGTTATCATTTATGCTGTTATAGCGAATACCACTAAGAATTATATTAAAATTTCTGTCTTTATTGTCTATTAAGACTTTTAGTGACTTCACATAGGATTGCTTCTTCATTGTGTTGTTTATGTTATCGTATTTAGTTATAAATATAGCTGCTGTGTCTCCTCCTGTAAGTGATTTTGTTTTCCTATCAAACTCATGAAGTATATTTTCAAAGTTGGCTCCTGGCTTGCAGTAATTTAGTACCTTTGTCGTCGTCTTATTTAGGGTATTCACAATTTTTGATGCTAATCCTTGTCCTATTCCATCGGTAAACAGTATTATATTTCGTGTAGTAGAAGTTTCTATTCCCTTTTTGCAGCTGTTTATCGCATTTACTTCTTGGCGGTTAGGGTGAATTTGTATGTTATCTTTATTGCATGTTCCACAATTCTTATTAAAATGTTGTTGTTGTTCAAGGCTGCCTTTAGCCTGAAGCTCCAAAATTTGATGGTTTAGATGCAGGTTCTCTTGATTTAATTTAAGGCATTCATTTTGTATCTTCTTGCATTTTTTTGAGATTCTCTTCAACTGCATTACTTTTCTCCTTTCTTTAGTGTTTGGTTTTGCTTGTACTGAAATTTTTTTTTTTCCTCTTTTCGATTGTTTTGGCCTATTTTCCGCTTTCTGTTTGTCACTATTCTTGATTTTCTCTGCCTCTAGCCATTTCTGTAAATCTTCAATTTGTTTATTTAATTTTTCTATGGTAGCTTGTTGTATTTCGTATTCAAATTTTTGATGTTCTATATCTGCGGTTAATCGTTGACGTTTCCTTTTTCTACCAACGGAAGGTGAGTTTATAACTTCACAGAAATCAATTTTTTTGTACGTTTCAATCAATTTAATTGCTTTCTCAAGCTCTCGTTTTAAATTTTGATTGTCCAATAATAGTGTATCAATTTCTTCGTATAGCGGATAGAAGGTGATTTTCTAAGTCACTAATTTTTTGTTGATGAGCGAGGTGACAGTCATTCATATCTAGATTTGTATCTGGCAAGCTTATTCTTGTCGACTCAAATAGTGACGAATTTGTAATATTTCCTAAAGAATTGGCTCTTGGCCTTTGTTGAAATCTAAATGTTACATATTCCGTATCCATATTCTCCATTTTTTCTATAATCAGTATTTATATTCCTTAAAAAGTCTAATAAAAGGCATAAAGGAATAAAAAATAATTCAAAAAGTTTTCACTTAGCTGAGGTTCGAACCTAGAGTGCTTATCAGACTCAACTCGTCGAGAAGCGCGTCGAACAACTTGGCTATTGACTTCATAGGGGCAGGCAACGAAATAGTGCAATGTTACTTCCAGATGCCGTTTAATTTATTTGGATCGCGAACGTTAGCTATTTGGGTTCAAAGGTCATTTAGAAACCAAAACAAACAAGGTAGGTTACGGCCGTTAAAATGTTGTAATGTTTTATGTCAATATCACTTCTTGCACTGAATATTTATTACACTTTTACAGTTTTGCTCTTCTTGCTTCAGCTAACATTTTGATATGCGATATATATTCATATATTTTGATATTTATCACTTGAATGCGATACACATTTTATCACTAAGCTTTTCATATACTTATTATTTTTAATTTCATAGATAACAATCACAGTAAATTATCGGTGTTTTATCAATATTTTTATAAACTTTCTGACTTGATTAGAGCACTTAAAGAATTTTAGCGATTTATTATTCGCGGAGCTGATGTTGCACTAGCTGCGCCCTCTAGCGGATCAGTCTGTGTCTTCTAGCTCAGTTCAGTCTGTGTCTTCTACCGAATCTAATACATTTTCCGAAGAGTTATTCGAACTAATTCCAGCATAAGGGTCTTACCACAACTCCTCTCGACATCGAATGAAAGCTCATACCCATATAGTCGAGTCATGGAAATCACACACTACTTGATTTAGGCGGTCATGGTTACCACAAACTTGCAAACATTGGAACGATCTTCCTTGAGCCGTTATTCCGGACTGTTAAATAACAACGAATATCAAGAAGGTCGCCAATGCGTCAGTGATGCTAGGGGTTATTACTGACGCATTACTGATGATAACTAATGAAATTAATGAAACGATAAGAATGATTACAAATGTTTATAGGCAACGCTTCCTATCAGGCCTACCGTCAGCTTGTTCTACCTATGGTACTACCTATACCTGTACTACCTATGGTATAAAATTTCAGCTCAATCGGCTGAAGATATCGGCTTTAAAATTGAGTAGCAAGATTCCACCCGAACAAATATAGTTAAATTGGAAGTTAAATAAAACAATTTTTACCGACTTCCCAAAAAAGGAGGAGGTACTCAAGTCAACTGTATTTTTTTTGAAAATTTTTATTTACTTTGAAAGATGTTGCTTTCTAATTGGTACCATTAAAATTTGATCAAGATCTGATCAGTAGTTCTTGAAATATCGTCAATAATGCCTATTTTATGGACTACTTCGACGATGTTCTCGTATAACCGGCTTCAAAATTTACCTCATAACTTCTTTCGTTGTGAGCCGATTTTGATGATTATTTTTTTATTTGAAAGCTGGCGCTTTCATGTAGTCCCATTGAAATTTGATCAAGATCTGATCTCTAGTTTTTGAGTTATAGTCAATAATGCGTGTTTAATACATTAAATCTGACCAAGGTTCCGAAGATAAAGCGGTAAAGTCGGTTTTTTAAGCTTTGCCAGCGTTTAATGATTGCGCATAAGCTATATTGATTATACATTATTTAATTGTTGTTAAGATTTAAATTGTATATGATTATGTCATTATTAACTTGACACTAGACTTTGAAATTAATTTTCTGCTGGGAATCGGACTTATAGCACCGGTACAGCAGAGCAAAGAAAATATTATCAATAGAGCAGACTAAGATCTTACAAACAAGACAAATTCCTTAAGTACTACGTAATAGTACAAGATATCAAAATAACAGACATAATATCCTTTTCCTACACTACGATAATGTCAGTATCAGTTGAGTAACTATTTCGTCTATGTCGATAAAAAGAAACGTTAAATCGCTTTGTAAATAAATAGTTCCCGATACACAATCGTCTATAAATAAACCCCTCATATTCCACAATTCACACAAAACATTACATCACACGGAGCAACAATTGTGGACCGTCACAAACACGTTATTGCGATTCGGTAGTTCCGGCGATGGATCTGAAAATAGACGGAATCGGACGGCCTACCGAAAACTAGGGTAGGGTAGGAATGACACTAATTGATGGTTTATCGATATCGATGACCGCAATTGTGCGCCCAGTAACCCTATTACGCGTTTTGTCAAATTTATTTGCCATCGATTGTCCTTAAATAGGGATGAGGCATTTCATAAGCTGGATTTCATGTAAAAAAATTAAGATATTTGATAGAGAGTTATTTTAAAAATATCTCGTATTAGAGGTAAACAGTAAATTCAATATTACAAATTCAGAGACAATACCGCCAGCATGATGGGAACGCTACCCACTGGTAGTGGGCTTGAGCACTTGAGTTACCGATAAGCTCGATGTCTTGTAGGTATTGCTATATATAGTTTTAGTTTAGGTTTAGGAAATAATATAGGCAACTGGCCCGTAGATACATAAAATACCTACTATTAATATATACTGCGTACTATTTGACCATTACAAATTAATTGTTCACTAACTAAGAATATAATAATGCGAGTACAACATTCGTCAATTGAACATTTTCATTTACAAAGATTCCCAGCCTCTTGCTTTAGTCATAGCAACTGTGTTGCAGGAGGCAGTGTCTTTCCCATGATATTGTTACAATTGAATAAGTAGGTTCTTAAAAGCATATTTAAACTTCACAATGTTGTACGCGAGTTGGGCCTGTATGGTCCAACTCGTGTACAACATTAATTATTATTGTTTAGATATAAAGTAATACCAAATGTAGTTCCGTTTGGACAATAGAGCTAACAGAAATAACATTTTAAAATCTTTTTGCATGAGGTATCCCTTAAAGTTCAACCTTTTGGTCTTCTTATTATTTGTTTGTTTTAATACTTGTTATAATCCTGACGTATATAAATCCATTAATATCTTTTTTTTATTTATTCAAGATAGGCAAATGTTTGACCACTATCTTTTTTAATTGCACGCGACGATATGGTCGACGATGAAGCACATTTGCCTAGAATATGCATATTCACTCGTATTCATTTGTTATCTATTTCCCGAGTTCTTGTGTGCGAGCATGCTTGTAACGAAGTATCTGGCTTGAATTACAAAAATATTGTACGTCCGAAATGGAAAAACTGTTGGCACAAAATATTTATTGTAACATCCACTATGTACACAGTTATATACAATAAAATTATTCTAATTCCTA
The DNA here is from genome assembly GCA_948107665.1 of Lomographa bimaculata. Classification (NCBI taxonomy): domain Eukaryota; kingdom Metazoa; phylum Arthropoda; class Insecta; order Lepidoptera; family Geometridae; genus Lomographa; species Lomographa bimaculata. The sequence goes on from OX403605.1 coordinate 16,463,998, forward strand.
TCTTTGTAATAGGTAAACAAATTTGTATGAAATTTATTATGTAGACAGTTCCTATAATAGGCTATATTTATCTTGATTAACGAAGGCAAAGGCATTGACCACAGCCTCCTATCTTTACCCCAAAATATTATACCTCAATCTATCGATAAAACAATCGATAGTGTGACCCATATACCCACCCTTACCTCTTAAATTCTGTCTACCCACTAACTCCCCTATAATACGATAACTGCGATCGCCGCATTACCGGCTGATCCCGGCTCAGGGCCCTGGATCAGTCCCTGGATACCTGCCTCGATCCCTAATAACCTGCGGATTCTATACGTTTGCCTACTTTATAGACGTATTGTGTAGATATGAGATGATACAGCGGATAATGCTTATTTCAGATCTTTCGAAATGACACCTATATAAATTGGGATAGAAGAATACTTACAAGACGTAATATCCCATCTTCATTCAGATCAGATTAAATGTATTAAACACGCATTATTGACGATAACTCAAAAACTACTGATCAGATCTTCATCAAATTTAAATGGGACCAAAGAAAAAGTATCAGCTTTCAAACAAAAAAAATATCAAAATAGGTTTACTTGGAAAGTAGCTATGAGGTAACACAAAAAAAATATAAGTCGAATTGAACACCTCCTTTTTTGTGAAGTCGGTCAAAACACACGACAACTTTTAGGCTACTTAAAGCATTAAAATCTTACAAAATTTTCTTATAGGTAAATTTTTTCACTTTTTAGTACTTATTTGTTGTTCAAGTATATCATCATCATTATCCACAGCCCTTTTGATCCCACTGCTGTATTTGTAATATTGTCATGTCTTTGGATGGATTCTGATCCGGCCACTTGAGATACTGGGTAATGAGAACTACAAGTACAATCGATCACCGTGACACTGAGATTATACTTTTTCATTACGAGTATCAGCCCAGTGCTATCAGTTCCGGTTCCTGTTGATAGGGCAAAGTTATCAGCGAATTCCCTGGTCAAAACTTCGGTTATCATGAAAAAAAAATGTACTGCTCGTCAGCTTTATAGTTGGGTGGCGTTCGCCTTCTCAGTGAAACGCAAGTTTTCTCCCCAAGTAGCATTTGTATTTCTGGTTCTGGTTGTGATTGTGTGATGTGAATTTTTTCGGCACCCACGACCAAGTCATCGAACTTAGTGTGGGGCTGTGAGTGCGGAAGCGTTTATGTTTAAATTATAAAACGTGCTTCAATAGATGGTGGATCAATCCTATCATTGACCTCTCAGTATCCTATTCCAACACGTATCTCCATTCCAATACAACTATCAAATTGATTGAAATGATTGAAATGATTGTTTGGATGTTTGATTGTTTTTTAATTTTTGTTACTCAAACCCGCCAAAATATATAGTAATAATACATCGGAAATGTTGCATCATCTTCATCATCACAATGAATCATTGCCAATTCGGCTAAAACTGACGAGCTAGCATAAGCCGAAGAACTTGCTTTTGTCTTTTATTAGAACATACTTTTTGTTCAGTATAGACAAACTTTTTTTTTTTCTTGTTCTTGCCTAACATTTGACCAAATGATGTCGCGATCGACGATGTAACATATGACTGTGTTTTCCTAGAAGATAGCTGTTTATTCGTGACTTAAAGACTCCCGCATATATTTATCAGGAAACGCAGAATTTGCACGTTTAGCGGAGAAGAGAAAATCGTTTTTTATACCAAAGATACTATATTGTTTCTATTGTCGCTGAGCACTTGAAAACGCGTATTAAAAAATGTCCAGTTTTCTGTTTACGAGCATCGCACTAAGGGTTTATCCAAAATTAATACTCGTGTACCGTTGAATGGACAATGACGAAAAAGGCAAACGCTATAGTCAGCAGTATAGCTGCATAGTCGATTATCTGCATTCTTCTAGACTTACAACGTACCCCGCGACCGGCTCAAGTCACAGAAACAATCACAGCCAGAACTAGAAGAAAAAAATCCCTTGGGTAGAAATCTTGTGCCTCCATCGGGAATCGAACCCGATAGCAGTATAGCTGAGTAGTCATCCATTTCCATCCTTCCAGACTCACAACGTACCCCGCGACCGGCGACCGCACCACGCTGCTCAAGTCTCACCTGGCGAAGTCAGCGGAGTGCGGGCCGCAGTCCCCGAGACCGCGCCGGGCGCCGCGCGAGTCCCGCCGGGTCTCGCTCGCGCAGGCCTCAGGATATGTGCAGCTCAACCAGTATAGACTGCTGGAGCCTATTGGACAGGTGAGAGCACCGTAATGTATGTGTTGTATGACCCTAAGACCAGCCAATATATAATAAAGTTGTCAACGCTGGATTTAGGTTGAAAGGAAAAGTGGAAGTTTTAAGATAACATAATATGATAAGGAATTTTTAACAGCGTACTGGCGAATTACATCTGTCATTAATATTTCACGGTCACTTAGAAAATCTGTCACGATGAAACTATCGACAGTCAATAATTAAACGCAAGCCAAGCTTAAAAAACCGACTTCACCGCTTATATTTCGGTTTTGGCTTGGCCGAATTCGATAAGATGTATATCGGACCACCTCTGAAGTATAATCTACTAAACAAAAAAAATCATCGAAATCGATTCATAATTGGCGAAGATATCGCGTAACATACATACAACAAAAAAAGCCTTATAAAAATAATCAAGTTTAACTTATAGCTATGTAGCAGTTGATACATATTTTTCATTATGTCCTTTGTCATATTTACAACAAACATTCCTATCCTTTACACAATTTGTCTCAAGTCCCAAGTTGGAGATAGAAATTGCGATTGTAGTTCAAACCACTGTCGCGGGGTCAAGAAGCTATGAGAATTGTATTACGGATATAAACTCTACTGAACATGCTCCGTTACTTCCATTGTTTCTTTTATTAACCATTACTTCTTGTTATTGTTGCAGGGTTCATACGGTATTGTTAAGTTAGCCTACAACGAAGAAGATGATACACATTATGTAAGTACTCCATGCTTGCTTGTTTCCTCTCTAGAGAATGTATTTAATAATTATTGCTTAAAGACTTGTTTCGTAATAAAATTAATAAAAAAACACAAGCACATACATTCACACACTTAGAAGCACAAGTTCGTGATAAGAAAATTGCCCTTCCGTGAATCTATGAATCGAACCCAGTACCCGCAGCGATGTTTAGAGACTAAACCTCTCATGCAAACATGTTCTTTATTAGAAAAAAGCTGACCCGCATCGCTTTGTGATATAATATAAAGAGAAACTTTCTTTGCAATATAATGAAAAAATTAAAATGAAAAATCGTATATTTTAGGATAAAAACAAGGTTGTACAGACAAAAATTTGGTAAAACGATGACACCTGCAGTAGTGTAAAACTGTGTCGCAGCTGCCAACGCCCTCCTCCGAAAAATGTTGATACAATATTCACAATTTCAAACAATTATACTGTTTCAGACAAAAATAAATAATTTAAGTTACGAATCTATATAGAAAAGAACTATACATAATATCAAACTTAATTAGGTTACATAGCTAAAACTGTTTGTAACTGTTTGTAATACTATAAGAATCTTTGTCCTGACATACTGATTCACTGACTGACTGACTTAGAGACAACGCACAGCGTAAACCGCTGGTCGTAGAGACTTGACATTTAGAGGGTACATTTGTCTTAGTACGTAGGGGTACTCCGAAAGGATTTTTGGAAATTCTACCGCAAAGAGGTTAAATGGGTAGAAAACGTTTTAATTAAAGTTCTTTATTTTTAAACTTATTACGATGGAATTTGAGTAGTTCATTTAATATGAAAAATTAAACTATCAATATTTTTTGCCAGGGGTGCATTAAGGTACAATAGGGGATGAAAATTAATGTCGAAAGATCATGTAAATTGTATCTAAGTAATGAATTCTAAATTTAATAATAAGTCATTATGCGCGTAAGTTAACTCTATAATTATCACACTAATATTATAAATCCAAAAGATTGTGTGTAAATGTGTTAGTGTGTAAGTATGTTTGTTTTATCTTTACGCTCTAACGGCTAAACTGATTTGGCTGCAATTTCCACTGTACATAGCTTTAACTCAGGATTAACTCATGGGTTACTTTTTAGCTTAATTATTTGTAAGCATTATACAAAAATATATCGTCGGATATGTGTATATTTAAATGTTTACTTACAGGTAGGTATAAAGACTTGCATCGCACGGAATGGACTTGGTTTGCTGGTCACCTCTTAGATGCGCTTTCGCCTTATGAGCATCGGGTATTGGGCGAAATATAATTTTTCTCTCAAGGGAAATGTATGTTTCTGGCTCTGGGTGTATTTGTGTGTGCGATGTGAATGTTTCCGGCACCCACGACACAATTCATCGAACTTTGTGTGAGGCTGTGAGTGTCAAAGCGTTTATATTTTACGTTTATGTTTATAATCCAAGATAACAGGTTAGCACAAAAATAAAATCTCCTAAATATGTTATTAAACTAAATAAAACCGAGAATAATCCGCCACGACCGAAAGAGTCACGTCTAACACATAGTTCGTTTGTCAAACTTCATTAAAAATCCAATTTCGCGCCAACGTAATCACTATTTCTCATCAAGATCCCGCAGTATTTTAACCGGAATGCTGTAAGATTCACAAAAAAAGCGATTTTCACGTTTCATTTACGAACTTCCAACATATTTTTAAAGTGGGAGCCCTGTACTTAGGAGCGAGAACTTGGTTGGAAATAAATGTAGCGTTGCACTTTTAGTTTTCCCGTTGTAAGTCTGGTTTTATAAAAATAAAGGATACATTTGCGGCTTTAAAGGGATTTTCGATAGGTATAGAAAAGCTATTCACGCAGTTTTCTGCACATAAATAACTTCACACCGAGGGCTGTATAGATTCATACTTGATACGGACCCAGTATAAACACATGTTTTGTGACACTTTGGCCTACTTTATCGGAAGATAAATTACGTCTCAAATATCAAAGTGCATAACAGGAACATTTGTGTTGGTTTTTTCTCGCATGAAGTTCGAAGATTTGTGTCGAGAATGTTAGAAACATCTTCATCATACACAATTACTTAAAACACCAGAAATGTAAATTTCACTTGTTGATGAAAATCGTGTTTCTGACAGGAATCTGGTACTCGTGACTAAAACCAAAGGCAGTTCTTAACAGTCATATAAGTAACAGAGCAATTAATAAGAAATGGGATATAGAAGAATAACGAATCACTACTATATCATCATCAGACAACCCATCTGGTTCAGTGGGCAAGTCTTTGCTCTCTACGTAGTGGGTCCTAGGACTCTTAAGGTGTGATTCTGGGCAGGAGCATATTTTTAGTCCCTAATATGGAACATTTGTGCATCTGCTTCTGGGCATGATTGTATCCACGATCCAAGTCTTTAAACTTGCGTTGAGCTTAGAGGGATGTGAACGTGAAATAATTTATTAAAAAAAAATTACATTCACTGTGTAATTTTAATGCTTTTGTTTTATTTAGTGTAATGCTATTTTGATAATTGCAATATGTGTTCTGTGATATTAATAGTTGTAGGAGTAAAACTGATAGAATTTCTCCTCTCCAGGCTATGAAGATTCTCTCCAAACGCAAACTGATGCGGAGAGCGGGACTCTTCGGCCGAACACCTCCTCGCAGGCCAGGGCCTGGTCCTCCGCCAGACCCGCTGCAGAGGGTCTACCGAGAGATCGCTGTGCTGAAGAAACTGGACCACCCTAATGTAGTGAAGCTAGTTGAAGTAAGCCCGTACACATCCTACGCTTTTTGTTACTAGCGTATTGACGTGCTACCAAGTCTATCATAGTAACAGAAAAGGGGAAATCTCTACTTAAAAACTATCTTCTTTCCAACTGTCTTTTATCTATCTTCTACTTCTTCAGGATCTGGTGTCCTGATAATAGTTACGTAGTACCGACGGTTAAAAATTGTTTTGACCTATGTACACCAAAAGAGTAACAACAAGAGACGATCAAAAACAAATCAAAGTCGGAATCAGAAATGTATCCCAAAGCAAAAGATTACAATCTCAAATTATTACAATCGACTTCGAGCGTCAGCCGCGGACGTACTTGAGGGAGATGAGGAACATCAGATTCCACAATACCCTTAGATTCTATTATCGGACATCGAGGCAGAATCCTGAGCAACACTGTTATATGGTAGATATTCCACAAATGCGAACGAAGCGTTTTGCTTCCGCATACATTATGCGAACCGCAAAGGAATGGAACTCCTTACCTGAGTCTGTACCTGATAATTACAATATGGGAGTCTTAAAATCGCGTTAGGAATCTCCTAGGCAAACGTGCTCCATTGTCGACCGCATCTTCGCTTACCATCAGGTGAGATAGAGGTCAAACGTTTGCCTATCTTGACTAAACAAAATGTTATCGTAATTAAAGAGATAATACCGGGACTTTGTCAAACTTGAAAACAATATAGTTGTGAGCATGTTTGATGCCTGTCTACGGGGGCAGGCCACTTACTAGCCAACCTTACCTACACGATCTCAACTGATATTGAGATCAAATGGGAACAATACTTATGATCGGTTAATGTAAAAATCTGATACTATGATCCGTTGGAAAGGTCCCAAAAATAAGGATCTAGTGACTGCCACGACATTCGAGTTGAAATCTGGATCATGTTCATAAAAAAACATGGGGAACGAGTCATATTAATAAACATTATAATTTCATCAGCCCTACTTATAAACTACTACTGATAAAATTGATACGAGTTTGAGTTTCTTCAGCAATTTTATACGTCCAATAGAACCCTAATAACAACATTTTTCAAAGAAAACAAAGTAAATTCATCTAAGTCTTAACAGAATAAAATTCTTTTACTCTTCAATCTATAAATTCTTCACAAGGAACTCTCAGTAAGAACATTTTGCTCAGAGTTTAAATTATTTGTTTTGTGTGCCTCTCTAAAGAAGCTCGAAGCTTTCGCGTTTTTGCAGAAACGTAAAACAGAATAGAAAAGAGCCCGTATTTCTGGTTAGCATTATATTATTATACTTACGTGGCCTAATTAAACAAGGTCCTAATTAACTCGTGGAACATCACAGGCGCGGGCAAAATGCCACAGATTAATTAAGAAACACTTACTTAAATGCTATTACTTAAGAGACAAAAGTTTTGTTTATGATGATATACGTCACATTTGTCTGTATGGCTCCATAAAATTCGTGTATCAGTATTTTAAACACAAGTATAGCTTAAAAATACCGACTTCGCCGCTTTATCTTCGAATCTTGATCGTTTTCATCTTTTATCGCCGGGATCCTAGATCAGATCTTGATAATTTTTATACGGAACCAACTTGACACCAAACCGTTTAAAATAAAATGAGGTATTTAAAAAAATGGTACGGCCCTCTTTGAATAATCGCGTAACAAACGTCTTATTTAGAACCTCCTCATTTTTTTTCCGTCGGTTAAAAATCATAAAATATATTTCATATTTTTTAAATCAAAATCAACCTCCCTATGAAATTATATGTCTATTTTATCATAAGAAAATATTCCTGCGCAAATTTCAAAACTTTCTTGAATCTCTCTCTACTTTTGTAACATTGCGACAACAAACTCTCGGATTTCTAGAGTTATTATCAATTGACCTTCCTATTTACTGCGAAGTTACAGACGTTTATTCTCGACTTCGACATCTCCCTATAAAACCGGGTACCTATCTAAATATTAGAACAATGTTAAGCGGCAGTAAATCCAGCGTTTTACAGCCGCTTAAAAATGTACAGCGCATCGTGAATGCGATTGAAGTGCCTTTACTAAAGCGCTTTATGACTTTACAGAATAAAAAGAAGTTGGTTCTACCGAATAACACAAGAAACGAAAGTTTGAAAACTAAAACCCGACTACATTAGCCCAAATAACTTCCCGAAAAAAAATTTTTTTATGACGTTGACATGATAAATCTCGCAAACGGTACGCTTGACAAAAATATGATGTTTACTACCTTCATTTTAAAATCCCTGATCGATGACACCACAAATGATGGTGTGGGGTAAAAAAAAATTTTTCTTCCTGACTTCGTGCCCCTAGAGGGCGCCATATTTAATTCAATAATAATGTGAAGTCATCAGCGGACAAACAAGAAGCTTCCACCTCATTTGTCAAATTATGATAAGTAGTTCAGAAGTTATGAGGGAACTGAACAGATGAACATACATATTCATATTCATTTTATTGGTAAATAATTATTACAGGTCAATAACAATGTAGTAAAAACCTATTTATAAATAATATTCAAAAAGTAAAAAAAAAAAATTATTCATAAATGTCAATAAAATAAATTATTATTAATACATCAAAATAGCGTACATACGATTAAATAATTCTCATTTCAATATATTCGTCATATGTATAAAAAGCCTGCTTAACAAGCCATTTCTTTATTTTAACCTTAAACAAGTTTTTTGAAGCCGCGAGACTCCTCGTATCCGATGGGTTCTTAAGCCGTATTTGTAACCATCGCCAAGCCTAGAAGATTCCATAAATACTATGCATACCGAATCAAAGCATATCCCTCCCTTTTGCATCGCTGTAGTCGGGTAAAAATACGTGAAAGGCTACGAATTTTCAGGTACATTTTTTTTATTTTTTATTACAGACCAAGCAAACGTTTGACCACAATCACACCTGATGGAAAGTGACGATGTAGTCTAAGGTGGAGCACGCTTGCTTAGTAAATACCTATTCACTTTACTTTTGAACACACCCAAATTGTACCCTTCGGGAAACACAGACGACGGCAAAGCGTTCCATTCTTTTGCTGTTCTATAAATTAACGAATTTGGATAGCTGATCGCTCCTCTTAATCCGTTGGTCGTGATTTCGAATATTACAACAGATTTGAACTTCCAGTTAAAGAAACATCCTGATAAATAGTGTGATGGTATCCTGTATCGAATATAATGGCTGTAAAAAAATTGGTCGCCCAGTAAAACTACGTATTTGCAAAACAAAAAATATTCTGGAATGAATAAGGAGGTAATTTCAAAAAACTGTGTTTTGGAAGGTAGAGCAATAAATAATACGAAATACATGATATCGTTAATAGTGGATGGAAAACCTTTAATAAATGTTACTGGAACACGAATTCACAGTGGATATTCATTTAAAGTAAAAATAATAACAATTTTAAATTTGCAATTTATGCCAAAGCATAATGCGAGCCGTTTTGTGACAGTTTATTAGACTAAAAAACAAATATTTATGTCATGACTTCTATGAATCCAACCCTAAGTTTGGAAGGTAGTTGTGAAAATTTAACCACGCTCTCAGGCAAATAGCAAAAATATTACTAAAAAAGAAATGTATGATTTTTTCGATGGATTCTGATTGTTTAGATACATTATATTACTTAGAAAGACTCGATGTTTTATATTACCGATATCAAAGAAAGAACATAAGTGAAACAAAATAATAATTAATAATATATTTTTTGATTATTCGATTACATATTTTTTATAAACACAGTTTATTATAATTAAGTTGGATTCCTTTATTAACATAATAAACATACATCTAGTAATAAATCGGCTTGTTACGCCATACAAAGTTTCACTAATCTGACTAGGCTCTATGTGCTATTCCCGCACCTATTATTGAGTGCAAGTAATTCTAGGCCAAGTTTGTTTCCCACCCTCGACTACATTATTTATTAAGATTTTAAAGATTTAAAGATTAAAGATTAATTAGATAAAAAGCCACATACAGTACTTAACTTAGCCTAAGTTATAAAGCTTAATGTAAACTCATTACAAACAATCTTAGTTCAGGTAAGGTACATATTAGCTGTAACAATGCACTATCACTTACTAACAGGTGTGATAGTGATCAAACGCTAGCCTATCAGATGTAATAAAATATATCAAAATCCTCTTCTTACCGACTTCTTTCTCCAGGTACTGGACGACCCAGCTGAAGACCAGCTGTATCTGGTATTCCAGCTGCTGGAAGGAGGGCCTGTGATAGACATACCGACTGAAAACCCCCTGACTGAGGAGGTATCCAGGAGATACATCCGTGACGCTCTTCTGGGGGTGGAGTATTGTAAGTGTGAAACAGTATACCATTAGCGATAGTATGGGCGTACACATATTATTATAAACAAGATTATTGTGACAAAGAACCGATCTATTCTAAGCTATTCACAATGATGGTATTCTATGACTATTCAGTTATTCTAGGTATAGTTTTTTTACTACTCTCTACCATAAATCACTAGACTATGAAACAAAAAGCATTAATAGGTCGTTGAATCGATTTTGAGGACAGTATAGGACTTTGTTCATAATTCAGTGTGCTATTGCAGGTAATACACTACACAAAGGTTATCTGGAAGAAAATATTCTTGACTTATGTACTCCTATTATCTCGTGTAATAAATATTTTTTATCTTGTTTTATGATGAATCGAATATTCTCATTATTTGACCTCTATATTACCTGTGAGAGAAAATTATGATGCAATCGATGAAGATGTCTATCTACTTATACAATGTGTAACAGAAAGGTGTAGTAATACTCAAGTCACACATCTAGCTAAATGTATGGAGTCTAACAGGAACTTCTGCATTCGCGGGAGCACCATTAACATTGAGTTATGATGAATTAAAGTGTCTAAAAAATTATGTCATTTGCAACCCTATATCATCAGCTACCGTTCTACACCACATAACCTTTGGACCTAGACGTCTGACAGTAATGACCATAACAAAGGTCAAGGTCACGCGCCACAGATGTAATCGTAGGGTTGGCAAAAAAAAAAATGTTGTACGGAACAAATATCTCCTATTGCCGCTACATGTGACTGTAGGGTTGTCAAAAGTATTTTAAAAATATAATTTTAAATTTTTGTACCGAAAAACTTTCGTTTTCGAGCAGACGATTCCTGGCACGACATACATACACACCACCAAGTATTACTACACCTTTTTGTTAGAGGTTGTATAGTTCGAACTCCTGCACGGGAAAGCACTGCGGTCACCCTTAGATATTAGATGTTAAATCTACAATAATAAATAAACGCTTTCACACTCACAGCCCCACATTAAGTTCGACCCCTTTTTGTTACGGGTAAGTATAGTAGTGTTTTTAGGCCCCGCATCCCCGCGCGACGTTGATCAGACAAAATGCGTCCAGTCACTCTAGTAGCTAGTAGGACGAACTATATGCTTGTGTGGACTACTTGACTACTTCTGAAAATGATGTTCAGCCTAACCCGCTAGAGATATCTAAATACATAATAATATGATCCTAAATACACAAACGACAAAAAGGAAGGCATCTAAGTATCTAAACGTAATTCGCAACAGTCACCGAAAATACGTTGTATATTCAACCAAAAAGCCTTTTTGCGGAAAAAAGAGAAAGCCATATTTACACTGTCCGCGACAGACGATAAATCCCGCAATCCGGTGAATCCAGGATGTCTCTCGAATATTCATAACACATCGAAATCAAGCACTGCCTAAAACCACCGAACAAAATATGCCAGAACTGGCACTTGGAGTAGGGGAACTCATAATAGGTACTTTAAAGATATATGAACTGGTATTCAGGAAACAATGTGTAGCTTACCAACGTCCATTCTTCTACGGTACGGAATTTGATATTGACGATAATGAACGTTTTTATTTGTGGAGTAAGTACATACTGCCAAGCGGTACCACTATAAAGTAGACCTTGTACCGGCCCCGCATCTCAGTTCGTTTACTTGTCCGACTATAGAATAGGGATGTGGAAATTAGATCGTGTAATTCTGAGGTACACGATCCGAAATGTACCTTACCTGTCCGTAATGTACCATCCGAAATGTAATGTACCGACAGACTCGCTAACTTGCAAAGATGCCGTAGGCTCTGAAATTTAGCTTTGATTCTATGCTTAAATACATCTAAAGCTTGAAGCTGAGACTTAGCTGAATCGTTCCAAATAATGGTTCTCATCTTTGGGAGGGTTCATGACTGATTAAAATCGAGCAGATGACCGATGCAAAATTTCAGAACTTAGGGAATCGTTGCCAAGTTGGGAGTTTTTCTGTATTTTCAACCGACTTTAAAAAAAGAGGTTCTTAATTCGATTGTATGTTTTTTTTCTATATGTGTGTTACGCTATATCTCCGCCAGTTATGAATCGATTTCGATTTTTTTTTGTTGGTAGAGTATACTTCAGAGTTCAGAGGTGGTCCCATATACATTTTATCGAAATCGGTTAAGCCGAAACCGAAATATAAGCTATGAAGTCGGTTTTTAGTGGTAATTCGTAGTCGGTTTCTCAAAAATACAAGTCACTTCTAGAAATATGTTTGTACCTCAATGTCCGGTACAAATCGTCATACTCCTAAACCGCCCGAAGCCACGAATATTTTATTTCCCTGTGAACCGGTTGTTTAGAATTCTGTTTGTTCAGCGACCGAGTCTGAAAGGTTGGTCGCCGGTCGCTTAGTTAATTATCTGTGGGGTTTTACTTCTTTTGCGGATTTAAAACGAATTGGGTTAAAAATAAAATTTAGCGTGTTTGAATAGACTACGTGCTTTGTAGGTAGTTTTCCACTTTTTATCGCAACGTCACTAGGGGAATATGAGGTGAGATTGTACCTAGTAGTAGACAAACGCTAGGTTTTCAGAGATAAAAAAGTTAGCAGAGATGAAAAAAAAAATAGTAACTCATTGCACGCTTCCAAGACTATTTTGACATCTCAACTGCTAGCTGAAGTAATTAGTTACGTGCAGTCACGTCTCTCTTTTATATACGCTGCGGATAGCGGGTAAGATTCCCAATAGGCACTCGCGATACAAGACTTCAAACTTAGTACGGGGCTCTGAGTGCGACAGCGTTTGTTTGTTTGTTTACTTATAACGACATACCTGGAAAACGCCTGCATTGCATAATGCAGCCGTTTTCCGTAGGCGTAAGAAACAGTCAAAATAATATGGGTAGAATAGGCTATTCAATGAAATTCTTATTGGGAGAGCTACGATTTGCCATGACATAGAGACAATAAAAATCTAACTTGTAGCGGCACCATCTTGTGCCGGGGGTCTTAAACAAAATGTCACAGCTGTACATTAAACTCGCAATTCTGCACGAAAAGGTTATTTCGTTTCAAATAAATGCCTGCCAGCACAAAGACAAAGAACAAAGTCGTCTGTAAACTTCAGTCCCAACGTCTTGTTAAAGTTGTTAACATTTCCAAATTCTCCGCGACACGGGTGTAAGTCCGCCTTATTCAATGCCTACGTGAAAAGTTTTATCTCGGTTGCGTGTGCATGCAAGGATTCTGTTTCGTTTTTATAGCCACTATCTCACCTGAAGGAAAGCGGAGATGCGCCCGAAGATATAGAATAATAAAGTATGTTTTGTATATAACCAACGTAGAGAAAGGTCGGATTGTAAAATTACTATTTTAGTAAGTTTTTGTTAAGAGTAAACTCCACATCCCATTGTCCGCTCCAGGATCATCAGTCCGTCGTCTGTAAGAGGTTGGAGGTCAGAGGCTTATTATATGTAAATCTTAAATAACCTTTTTACTTAATAATTTTCTTTCGAATTGTATTACTATACACTGTAACTCTACACGTTGAACTCTACACTGAACATTGTAAATTATATTGTATAAATAATGCGAATACTGAAGAAAACTCTTCGTTAAACTTTGGAAGTTGAAGGAGCTTTAAATTAAGAAACACTTTTTAGAGACACGTAAGGCATGTGTTTTTAAATTTCGTCGGTAAAACATCATCCTTTTACCAGTGATTGGCTAGCAACTTTGTTCTTCCACCGGGTACCAATCCGCTCGTGCCGACTAGCTATTTAATGCGCTGTGTTCCCAAAAGACCACATGCATTTCAGCTCCACCCTCAACAGCTAACGTAACCTACAAGTGAAAACAATAAAAAAAATATACATTGTAACATACATTATAAACTTCCCAAAATTCTGTGGCTAGGAGCTGGTATGGGATGGACAGCTTGTTCAATTATTGTTATATTGATAAGAAGAGATGGAAGAGAGCCTGGTGGTCAAAGGAAATGAGACTAAAGTTAGCTGCTTGAACAACTTACACCTTTTAGTCGTATGCATGTCACTATTCTATAATTCAAATATAAAGAATAATCGTTGAGAAGGCGAAGTGCTCGTAAATGTCAATAAAACAAGTCTGCTCTCGGCGAAGATCTAAGCTTAAAAGCAAAAGAAAAGGGGATCAAAGTTGATATGTACAAGAAAGAAAAATACCTATAACATCTCTCTTGGGAGAAGACCGGTGTTCTATCAGTAGAAACTGATGTGATCATGATCAGATTCATAACCACTTCGACGAGGTCACATATAAATTTTGAGGACGAGCTTTCGTGTTACCTCTGAAATTGTACTGTGAGGCTATTGTACACTGTGGCTGTCATAAATCAAAGTGGTTTTACCAAGTTGTATCGTCAGTGGGGGCTGTACCAGAACAGGCAGTTTGCATTCGCATTCCGTCGTTGAATAAATAAACGCTCGATCCGGCGGGCATCACGTCGCCTCACCTCTGCTAAGGAATAATATATTGTACAGTATCATTTGGGCTTTGCGGTATTTTCGTAAGAATAACTTTGAGTTATTCATCTGCAATGGAACGCTAGCATAGATGTTTTCTGCGCACTCTCGGGGGTCTTAAAAATCTGTTAGTAGCAATTGCGGTTTGCAGTGGACACTCTTTCTTGTCGTAAGTACCGAAAGTGTAAACTTTTATATATTTGTATCGCCCATTATTCCGAAAATGTACAAAACAAAATAAACATTTTCACATTCACAAGCCCAAAGCTCAAAGAAAGTAGAAGTACCGTAAAATGCCGGATTCAACCACATCACATACACAACTACACCAAGAACTAGAAGCAACCATTTCCTCGTATAGAAAATCGTGTTCTTGCCAGGAATCCAGGAACGTTGAAAGCAAGGATTAGGCAACAGTATAAAGATACTGTTTGCGCAGTTGCCTAATCCTTGTCATCAGCAATTTAATTTATTATTTTATTCTCCTTAGTGCACTACCAGCGCATCGCGCACCGAGACATCAAGCCGGCGAACCTGCTGCTGGGAGAAGGTCGGGTGCAAGTGGCGGACCTCGGAGCCAGCGGGGAGCTGGCGGGCCGCCTGTCAGGCGCCGTTGGGACGCCGGCGTTCAGGGCACCAGAGGCGTTCGCAGCCACTGATAACTACATTGGAGAGGTAATGGTGGTGACTACAGTGGAGAGACAAATGGAATACTTGAGAAGGCAGGCGATTTGGGGAGGTGGATCTGACATCTGTAACTATCATTATTCAATAATAATATAATTTTCGTATCGTAATTTATAGATAAGTAGAAGATCCCAAAGTTACGTTTAAGGTACCCGAGAGTTATCAACTGCCCTAAAAAAAAAGTGTCTCAATATTAATTAACAAAAATGCCCAAAAATTCTACGCTATTGATTTTATTTATACCATGCTAGGCAGAACAATAGTAATACATTTATAAAGGAATAATTATCGCTTGAAGCGGGGCTTGAGTAGCTCAGCGGTTAGAGCAATAGTGCAAAAACCCTATGGCCGCGGCCCGCGGGTTCAATCCGCACCTCAAGCGATAATTTTTCCTTTCTATATTTATCACTATAGAATATACTCCCCCGTCAGCTTTAGTAATAAACATTTAGCTACTGAATAATTGTTTTCTACGGAGGTGATGATTATAATTTTGTAAAATATTAAATCTAAGCAAATATTTCAGACATCAAAAAAACTTATTACAATACAATTGGTTGCATCACTTATATGTAAGAAAAGTGGCTAACATTCTGGTGGCATTACCTAATAAGCCATATTGCAAAACATAGCCGCATATTTACAACTATGTGACCATTGTATCACCTATGTTTACAATCAATAAATTCTTTATGAATAAGTACGTTGGGCTGAATAAGTACCAGTATTTTGATTAGGCGTCACATCAAAGGCCCCAGGCCCTCCCAAAAAAAAAGGAATCATTGGATAATTGAATTATGGTCAATTTAAAGAAACTGTCACGAATTTAATAGGTAACCATTCAACCATTTTCCTTCTCTTCTTCCAGGCAGCTGATATCTGGTCATTAGGCGTGACCCTATACGCAATGATTACGGGTCGTGTCCCCTGGATAGGTGCCACGGCCGCTGAGCTACAGCGGAGAGTGCTGAGCGAGTCGCTGAGTTTCCCGCCGAGGCATCAGCCGTCGAGACCGCTGAGGCACCTGCTCAGCAGGATGCTGGAGAAGGACCCGGGAAAGAGAATCACTATGCAAGAGATAAAGGTAACTTAAATGAGTCAGTAAGTCAATACTTAAATGAGTCAATAAGATAAAGTAATTACCCAATGCCGTTCAGTTTCGTTACTTTCAACAAAATTATCAAAATTACCAAATCTAGATCGAATTAACTGACTGTAGTAATATTGGAAGTTTTAAAGCTTCTCAATTCTGGTCACCACTGTGTCACCAACGGCAAATGACGAAATGCCTGAGAGTAGTAAAAGTACTTGGCTTAGAATCACAATTTGGTGCTTCAACTGTGACTGTATTTCGTCACAAGTAAGCCATATGAGCCAGGTCAACATGAGCAATCTCCCCACTATAATGGAAAATTTATTGTTCATGCAGCACTGATAAAAGATTAATCTAATAATTCTAGGAGAACGATTGGATCACTGCCAACGGCAAGGATCCTCTACCCTCGGAGCAGGAGAACTGCCGACTAGTGGAGGTGACGGAGGAAGATATGGCGCAGGTCGTCACGTCTATACCAAACTTGTCCACGTTGATCCTTATCAAGACTATGCTGAAGAAGCACAGCTTCCAGGTAAACCATTTTTCATAACCTTGCATTTTCCACACGTATCTGGTACGGCCTGGAACTGGCTCCATTCTGTTCTATTCATAATCTACTTTTACAGGTAGCAAACTGAATCTATACTAACATTCCGCATAGTTCAGTGGTTACCACAAAATATCCTCCACAAAATGTTACCTCTTTGGTGGCAACATTTAAAAATGAATAATCAAATGCAAACCTCACAAGTGTTAATATTCAGAACTATTTAAAAAAAAAAGTCACTAGAAATACTCCACAGTCTGCGCAAAGGCCTTTAGATGACACTTATTCACGAAAAAATATCACAGGTTATTCTTAGCAAAGTTCTTTTCTAGCAAAGTCCGTCCAGGGAAGCACCACACATCTTACCAGCCGTTCAACTATCAAGCACCTATTGAAAGAAAGAAATGAAATTAAAGGACATAATTATATAAAATTGTACATCTAATTCAAGGTGGCAATCCCAGTGCATAGCCACGCAAGATTTTGAACAGTTAATTTAAAGGAGTGGCATTGAACGATAATGCTGAGCTTGGCGCATTGCATAAGGCGAATTGTTTTTTTTTATCTTGCATAACAAAACATGCCTAATATTAAGAATCTTCTAGGATGACACCTTTATTTCTTACTTCCAATAGTTCACCCAGCGTTTTTTTGATGTCAAGCAAACGTAAGACATGATCAATATTGTGTTCCAGAATCCGTTCCTGCGCAGCCGCGAGGGCAGCTCGTCCCGGCGCGAGTCAATGTCGACGCGCGGTGAGGGCGGCGCGGGAGCTGATAGCGACAAGTCGCGGCGCGCCACGCTAGCGCGCGCGGGCCGCTCGCTGTCCGCGCCCGGGAACTATCTCACTGAAAGGTACCGACCGTGTGTCGAAGAGCCGTTCTGGGGGTTTTTGCCGCAAAAGTGAAAAAATGGCGTTGTTGATTTTGTCTAATTTTCCTAACTAGTTTGCGTGTGATGTGAATGTTTCCGGCACCCACGATACAAGTCTTTAAATTTAGAGTGGGGCTGTGAGTGTTAATGCGTTAAAAAAAATACATTTTTTTTTATGTTCTGAATCGATTAACGAGGATTAGGCACCATTTCTATCTAGCCTCCAAAGGTAGCAAAAAAGTACATTTATACAGTTGAAACGAGTAAATTATGGGATGATTAGGTAGTTTGTGGCTCGATAAAACTTTGAAATTTCGTTAATTGTAATTTTTGACTCTTCTGACTCAAAAGGTTGCCGACTCCTGTACTAGATGCATGATACATCTAAATTTTCTCTACAGACAAACATCGTTCGACATCGGCCTAGAATCAGTTCAAGAATCGCGTGACCAGAGCCAAGATGTGACCTCTCCAAAAGACAACACAACGCAAACTTCGTTACCAACAGCATCTTCGTGTATAACAGCGCCATCTTCAACTGCTGTCAAAACAGGGCCCACGTCAGCTGTCCAAAATGACAGTCAAAATGGCGGGAAGGATATTACTAGTGGGCGGTGATACGCTCCGCGCGCGAGCAGTGTTGCTCGCGACCCTTGGGTGGTCAGAATAAGAGTAGTAATAGAATTCGATTAACTGAAAAAAAAAATTACCTTCGTTGATATCAATATTGATTCAATGAGTTTGAAATCTGTCGAAGTTGTACAGTACAACCAACTTTGCCGTAAAGTTTAACTGATAGTGACACTAAATGGCTTGGGACGTGTGTTTGATCTCTTAAGCTCTATATTGGGTTGTGGTTATGGCAAATTTTACACTGTGAACTCTATGGATAAGTTGGATGCACTGTAAATTTAAGTAAGCAGTTTTGTTAATTTGTTTTATGATAATACTTTCATTCTTTGTTTTAGTTTATTATCTTATCTTGTCATAATTGCAAAACATTTGTTTTATTTTTGTATCGTACTTTTTGTTAGACATATTTTTTTTGATAATTATACACTTATATAATTTCTCTTACATAATATTAAGCTAGTAGTGTTTCTTAAGATTCAATCATCTTTAATATGATATTTTTACATATATTAAATATTTCTGAGCTACTTAAATCTAATTCATATTTATGTGACATTTTAAAATTTGCTAGTCTCAATAATTACTGTAAATATTTTTAAATCCAATTAATAAATTGTCTTAATAAATCAGCTTAAATAAAATCAGTAAAAACACTTTAGAATACAATGGCTCTAGCTACAATTTTAAATTATAGTTTCAAACTATCTTACAAGTGTTACTTACTTGACCATAAACTATATTTCAAATTTTAAGACATGGCAGCACCTCTGATATGTCTTTCATACCCAAGGTAGCTGTAAGTGTAAATAATATTGTATTATATATTACAATTGTATTGTATCCACAATTTGCTCAATGCTTGTTTAATGTCTCACAATGTATAAATAATTAGCTTATTTTGATATAATAAAGATTATAACTCTCGTTCGAAAATAATTATATAAAATCTATACCTTAAAATGGCCTGAAAATTATGAGTATTTGAAATTGATATATTAAGTGAGAAATCCCATATTCCATCCCCATATAACCAAAATAAAAATATAAATCATTTGTTTTGTAAATAAAAGCCATTAATGGCGACATTTATAATGAGTATCAGTTATCATAATCAAATCAATAATTAACTACGACGTATGTACTCTCAATTACTGCAACCAAAATGAGAAAGCTGGGTTATATAATTAAATCTATTTACTGATTATATAAAAACAAAAAATGTATAATACAAAGTTAAGCATCAATTAATAATGAACTAACGAACTCCATAGGTGGGCCCAACATCCATACAAAATTTGACGTCCTCCTTTTTAATTAATTAAATGTTAGTAATATAAAAAAGTTTAAATTAAATTTTAAATCTACTTTAATTTTGCCCAGGAGTAAAATGGGGTGTAAATATTCAAAATTTTATTATTAAGCGAATGACCAATTTTCACTGTCAAATTAGCTTTACTTATATTTTTATAAGCATCTGTGTGTCGAAGCGGGTTTGGAGTCTGTGCAATGCAAGATAATCAAAAATACCTGATTTCCTTGGGGTGTTCTTTGTTTAATTTTAGTTAGTTCAAGAATTAAAAAATATCCGCCAATGATAGCGAAGAGAATGTGTTGATTTTCTTCACGCGCTACGTACAATATGTCAAATCCTGGTACGCTGCACCAGATTGTAACACCACACTGACCAACACAAGAGGTAAATTTACAGAGCATAGATAGTGCTCGAAATGATGAACAGTAGTTCATCATGCTCACAGCGTGCTTTCTGCTCTAGGTTCTGCTTAAATAATTTAAAAGGAAGTTATTTTTTTCTCTACATATCTTGCAAAGCACAGGCAAAATTTTTACTAAGCTAAGATGCTTGTATATTGTATAGTGTACAGGGTCCCTGATCACAAGGTTTGGCTTATACTCTTATTTGTGAAAATGTAACTTTATTTAAATTTAATGTTTATAGATAAGTTGGACGTTTTAGTGTTATACACGATTTAAAAAAAAAACCTGAAAATAAAGCTACCACAATAAAGTCGACTGGCATCTATATCTTGGGCCTATATTTTTTTAGACAAAATACATTTGAAGTTCGAAAATGTACTTAAGTATAAAATAGTTTTTTTTTTTGTTTAAGATTTAGCTTGACAAGTTACGACTAGATAGCTAAGTGGCGCAACTATAGTACTAAACTAATTAGAAAGTAGCAAGATTAGCCTATAGCAATCCCTTTTCTTTGCGACATAACATGTAATTTTTATGGTTTATAAAATAATCAGGCTCATTTGATTATTGGAAAATTGTTTTTCGATTTTCATTTAGTGGTATTATTTAATAAAATCACAACGCTAACCTGAAATGTGAAATATAAAACTTTGACAACTGGTTGACATATTTCCTGCAAAGTTCTTTCTTGGAGTTTTGACGCGAGAGTGTTAAGTGATTTCGGTTTTGTATTCTTTTTCCAAAACTTGTGACTCTTCGAGCGTTAATGTGTTAATAGTGGATTTTTAACTTTAAACAAACGTGCATAAGTGTAGGCAAATGATGAGTTGAAAAACGAGATGTTCGCTTACGCTCCAAAATTACAATAGAAGTTATATTAAAGTTTTACCACTATAAGGCATGTCTTGACTATGATTCGACCACGACTCTTTTACTTGGCTTTGAACAGTCAAAGCACAGAAAAGTCAGGCACAGGCCTGACTAGGACTAGTTCTATAAAATACCTAGCTAATTTGAAAATTATATTTTACTTGACATTGGCTAAATGCATAACCAGTTTGCGGAGCCAAATCTAAGAAAACTTGTTTCTCTATGCCGTATCGCTACAATTAATTATTTTAAAAAGATATTGGTCCTAAGGGAATGATTGATGTGAGGAAGCAGCATTTACCTTTTATCTTTTGCAAGCGTATGGTCCAAACGTTAAAGCCTTTGAATGTTGTGATAGAATAGACGCTTTTAAATTTAACTTAAATTTAAATAATACACGTTTTAAAATGTAAAATATTTAAGATTTTCACATTACAATTCAAGTTTTAATATTTTGTAGATTAATAGATTTGTAAATTGTAATTTGAAAAGGAGATAAAGGTATTCAATTTAAAATTCTCTACTTATATAAAATATAATAAAAAGTAATATCATATTATTTCTTATCTACTTATCTAAACCTTTTTATATCCTACCAACATTTTTATAATTGAGGTACTTAGAGAGTAACGAATATAACAACAAAATAAATCAACGTTACATATTTAATATAAAGACAAATGAAATAGGCAAGATAACTGTAAAATATAAATAAATACCTAAGAAGGATAATTTACGAAAGTAAGACGCACAATAACAGATATAACTAGTTCACAAAGTTCCGTTTCAAATTAAATATTTTTAAATATATGAGAAATAAATTTTTATTACCAATAAATGCATTTTAATTATTACCCTTCCTTCATTAATATTTTCACAATGGATTTGGTACAAAGTCATAAGCAGATAATATTTTTAATTATTCGCGTTATTTTCATCCTTAAATATGGTGAGATATATTTATAAATTTTTTTTGGTGCCATAAATTTGGTCGGACCAACGAACGGGTTAAGTCAGGATTCGGCCGACCAAGTTTTTCAACTTTATACAAACGGCTTCTAGCGCTACAGACTAGTTTCATCCTTTAATTCGATGAGATACATTTAGGGGGTAAAATTGACGCACTTTTTGACCTATACTGCATGATCTTAAGATCAGATTGGAACAACAGTTATGATCGGTTAATGTGAAAATCTGATACTATGATCCGTTGGGAAGTACCCTGCAAAACGTGCCAGGCTGCGCTCAGGCCAAAACTTTTTGAAGTGCCTGCTATCTCTACTGGTTTTATCCTTTAATCTTATTTATGGGTTCACGGTCTAAAAGCAAGCCTTGCTCAGTAATACAGCTAGCGTTTTGGGTACTTTTCCGAACATTAAAGATCGTCTAAAACTCTACAACAAAGAGTGAAGTAAGATAATAACTTTACATAGCGTATATACAAAACATAGTTATATAAATACTACGATATCATAAATCTTATCTCTCTTTTCTAATTTTAGAGATACGCGAATACACTTAATTTAAGATTTAAAATCCACACATTTTCATCCAGTTGAAAAATAATTTTGGAGCATGGTGAGTTTTTGTTTGGAGTTAGTGTTTGAGAATTATATCCAAATATACATTGCGTTCCCTATTTTGACAATAGGCTAAGAAATAAAAATATTTGCCTACTATTTTAGTGTATGATTGATTTCCATCGAGATATGAGACCAACTGAGTGGATACCGAGAGAAGGCAAGCGAGCCGTTGGCAAACCAGCTACTCGATGGGTCGGAGATATAGTG
Organism: Lomographa bimaculata; assembly: GCA_948107665.1. Classification (NCBI taxonomy): domain Eukaryota; kingdom Metazoa; phylum Arthropoda; class Insecta; order Lepidoptera; family Geometridae; genus Lomographa; species Lomographa bimaculata. Next base: position 16,486,801 of record OX403605.1, read on the forward strand.
ATGATCGCAGGAAAGACCTAAATGCGATCAGCTCAAAACAGAGGTTAGTGGCACAAGGGTGAGGAGGCTTATACCCTGCAGTGGGTCGATACAGGCTGATGATGATGATGAGACAAACAAATTGTTTGTAAGATTATTTCTTCTATGCATTAGGTATGATTACAAGCTTGGAAGAACCTTACTATACGAGCGAAATATGTAAGTATAGTGGACGAGTCTTCGAGTATCTACATAATATGTAACGTATCCATATATTTTTTTTTTTTTCATCCTTCTAAATCTACAGGCCAATTGCCTATATTTCCTAAAACTAAACTAAAACTATGTACAGCAAAGTTCTAAGTTACCTACAAGACATCGAGCTTATAGGTAACTCAAGAGCTCAAGCCCACTACCAGTGGGTAGCGTTCCCATCATGCTGGCGGCATTGCCTCTCTGAATTGCAATGCTAATACGTTAAGCCAAATAAGTGCCAGCATTTTGATCACGCGTCGCTTCAACCAGGCGCTCTGATAGATTTTTGAAAATAGAATGAGCTCCCGGTCCCCACGGACCCAGTGTCTCAACACCAAACGGCTCAAATATGTAACCACTGCCAAGGTTTCCATATTTTCGCCGTTTGCGCTGTTCTGCCGAAGTTAAAAAAAAATAAAAAAATCCATGATGATAGTATATCTAGAGAGATTCCAATATATTAACCAGTATCAATTTGTATTTGCTTAGTCCTCGGAGCGACATAAAGTGCGGCGTCGCGTCGTGTCAGTTGATTTCCCGGAGGGGTGTTGTATCACATCGCAATCGCTTCGATCATGTTACCCAGGGTCAGGGTACACTTTATGTAGGTTCATGTTAGATGTAAAATACAATTAGGTACCCAAATACGCTACGAAAAGGAGGGTAATGTTACATATTACCCTCCTTTGCTTAATGCTGATATACCTATCAGCTTATGTATCCTTTATGGTTTTCTAGAGACCAAACGCGTGAAAAATTCAATAGGGTCACAGCCAGACACCATATTCTGATTAAAAAAAAATGAAAGTTGACGAACTGTATTATATGGAGTATCATTGAATAGGTGTTTGAAAATAATTTTAGGTACCAACTATTTTTCATTTCGCTTATAACTATATTAACTATTTTTTATTTTGCTTAGTTGGGTGCGCTTTCGCTTTCTAAGCCGAGTTTCGGGTTCGAATTCCGGTGGAAACACAAGTTTTCTTCCCAAGGGACATTTTTGTTTCTTGTTTTGGGTGCGATTGTACCTATAGGTACCTTCTAGGCAAGCATGTCCCATCTTCGGCCGCATCTTCGGTTTACATCAAATAAGATAGCGGTCAAGTGCTTCCCTATCCAGCATAAAAAAAAGTGTGATGTGAATGTTTCTGGCATCCACCAACTATAAAAAATGTTGAACAAATTAAAATATATAAATTGTCTTTGTCTTTTTCTAATCTTTACTGTCTTGTCAACATTACAGCTGAGCATCGAATAGGGTGTAAAATAAGCGCAAAAACTGCGCGCAAATCGCAAGATACTTCCTATTGTAATTTGTAGGGGTTTTGTATTTATGGTGCGAAATAAAACACGTCGTTTGGTGAAAGGCTAAATTTAGTCAGTCTCATGAAACAAGTTATTTACAATATGTACATATTTACAGAGTTATAATAAAACTATAACTATTGACCCGTTACTAAACTACAAGGCTATATCATAGAATAAACTAAAACAATGATTACAAATATAACATCTTTCTTATCATAATATTCAAGTAAACAATGCTTGATATACCTACTTAATATAAGTGAGTAATATTTTAATTATAAAGGTCTCAATATCCTTGTAACATAGCGAAAGGTCATTAAATTCTGAAATCAGTGGAGTAGCTTTATACTATTTGAGGAGATTTTTGATGTAGGTGGGATCATATAGTAATTAAACGCAAGCAAAGCTTAAAAAACCAACTTCACCGCTTATATTTTGGTTTTGGCTTGATCGATTATATATATTGAAAATTTATATGGGACCACCTCTGAGGGATAATATACCAAACAAAATAAAATCATCAAAATCGATTCATAATTGGCGGAGTATCGCGAAAAAAAGCATACATACGAATTGAGAATCTCCTTTCTTGAAGTCCGTTGAAAATAAAGAGAACTGAGGCATTCTCATATGTATTTATGAGCTACTTCGCCAATATTTTATAAAATTTAAGGAACAGATGGCAAGTCCTCGACTTCATCTGGCACAATAATCTAAGTTCTAACCGCCTACCTAACATTGAATGTAATTAATCAATTGTATGTAAGTAGTATTTAAGTTACATATCAGTATTGAATTTGTTTTATACTGCATGAGTTGAGAACACCACCTACAGCAAAATATTTCTACTATCATGTCCATCCAAAGGTTGCCTGTAAGAAATTGCTTAATGTGATAAGGCCGCCCATTGTACAACAATTATTGTTTTTCGGTTATTTATTGTTATTGTTTTTAACTACTTATTGGTGTTAAATAGAGAAATATTGTATTGTATTGAAGGTCTAGGCTATAGGATTCTTGGCGAGAGGGACTAGTCAATTGGTAATAATTAAAATGCAAGCAAACTTTCAAAAACGGACTTCATCCCATTTGTCTCCAGAACTCTTGATATTTATATTTTTATAAGGGACAATCTTGACACCATAACCATTCAAATAAAAAAAACAATTTTCTAAATCAGTCCCGCCGTCTTTGAGTAATCGCGTAATAAACACAAAAAACATACAGTCGAATTGAGTACCTAGTCATTTTTGATTACAAAGAAGAATATATGTTTCTATCTCAGTGACCTCAATTTTTGAGCTGGTGCAGCAAAAATGTACGAATGAACATCAACGTTTCATTACTAGGCAGTTTAAAAATCGATTTTGAAATGCAATTTTTAGCAAACTCCACTTTTTCTTTTTTGTATCTTCTTGGACAGTATCTACTGCTGCCCTCTGTCCCTGACTCTGTCAGTGAAGTTGATTGTACAGTCCCTGACAGCCATGTTGGGTGTCAGGAAGTCGCTGAGCATACGCGCGGAGGGCGCGGGCCGGTCGAAGGGGAATCCCATCGCTCGCCGGTCGGGGTACTTCCGGTCGCGGATGCCGCAGTAAGACGCGGCGTCATTGCACGAACCGACGAGATCTTGCTCGATCTGTGGAAGATGACATGACATTTTATAAGAGTAGATTGACGATAGAAGGACTAGGACCGCGGTCAGTCTCTTGAACGCTCTTTTCTAATAAAATCATACTTACGTAAACTTTTATAGTATATGAGCATTTTATATAGTATTTGCAGATAGATACTGAAGCTATGTCTAGGCTAGCGAGTACTTAGTTCGATGACTAGTATCGTCACCCAGAAACTCAAATATTTATATATTTTTCCTTGGGAACATGTTTTCCGGAAAACGAACCCAATACTCGGGCTGCTCTTAATGCGAACGCGCACACAACAAAATTCAATATTTTAAATAATTTATTCAAATGAGCCCCAAAGAGGCACTCACGACAAACTGGCAGGGGATAGTTCGACATGGAAACAATGTTCTTTTTCCAACTATTTCTACCCAGTTCACTTACCTTGTCGTCATTCCAGTTGGATACCATCACGAACAGAACCATAGGATAACCTTCAGCAGTTCCCTTCGGCATCAGTAAGTATTGAGGCCAGCCGCAGCCGCAGAAGTCGAACTCGGCTGCCTCAGCAGTCCCCGGAGTCCCTCGCCTCGCGTTCTGGTCCATGAACGTCCTCTCGTAGGGAATTGTCACTGAGGAATCCTGGCTGCGGCGACGGATGGTGTTGTTGCCGGGACCAACTGTTTATTAAAATAAATTAAAATTTAAAATTAAATGCTTCGACACTCACAGCCCCACACTAAATCATATGAAATTCACATCACACACACAATCACAACCAGAACCAGAAACACAAATTTTCCTTCGGGAGAAAACAGTTGTTCCTGCCGGAAATCGAACCCCTGCTTAGAAGGCGACCGCTCAACCAAATAAGCTAATGGGCAATTCAATAATGTCAGAAAATAAAATAAATAGACCTGTTAAAAACTCACGCACATTTCGGGGGTTAGCGTGACTTATCGTTTGTCGATGACAAGATCGACCATTGTTAGAAGAAGGATACCGAATGAAGCCAAAACAATTGTCGATCTAGACATTAACGACTCGTAAGTCAAGCTAATTTCCTTTAAATCCTTAAAATTTTATTTAAATTACATCATAATTAATTAATAATTAATTTAATTTAAATTAATAATCTGTCGCCAAGCCAAATACGGTGTTCCGGCAGTTATCCTTGAGAGCCTGCGTATTCCAGGTCTAGTGTGTATACCAGCTTCGATCACATCGTCACTTACCATCAGGTGAGATAGTGGTCAAACACTAGACTGTCACAAATAAAAAAAAAAAAAACACCTGTTTATTAAGAAATTGACATGTACACAAAAAGTAGGTGTAGGTGTAGGTAGTAGGTAGGATGTGTGGTAAAGGTGATAACGAGGCTAAAGGCGCATATGTAAGAGTTATATAATATATAAGTGTGCGCTTTGAAAAACAATATCGTTGTGTGCCTTTGGTTTGGGGAAGCTGATAGAAGTGCAGGGATTTTTGAGTGCGAATGCTCGCACTTTCGCTCAAATTGGTTTCCAAAAAAACACAGAATATGTTTTAGTAAAAGCTAACGATATAGCCAAGGGATCTATGATATGGCCCCACTTGAGAATGCATAAAATAAAAGAAAATCTTGAAAAATCAACGGTAATAGCAAATGACATTTAAAGTAAATAAATAGAGAAAATAAGTACGACAAAACAATATAATGGTCATATAATTTTATATTAGCACTAGCTGACCCGCCCGGCGTCGCCCGGGTAAACAAAAGCTTACACATAAACGCTTTCACACTCACAGCCCCACTCTAAAAGTACTTTAAGTTGTGTCGTGGGGCCGTTAACAATTAACACCACACACACAACATTCTCGTCATACCCAGAACCAGAAACATAAACTTCCCGTGGGGAAAAAACTTTTGTTATTGTGTTCCCACCGAGATTTGAATCCGCTGCTTTGAAGACGAACGCGCACTCATCTACCCAGTGGGTAGTTCAAAGTTCAAAGATTCCCCACCCTGCGTCGCCCGATTAAAAAATCTACACATAAACACTTCCACGTTCACAGCCCCACACTAAGTTCAGTGACTGGTAGCGTGGGGCCGTAAACATCCAAGATTCACAACATATTAAAAACAAAAATTTCCCGTAGGGAGAAAACTTCTGTTACCACCGCGAATCGATCCCGCTGCTTTGAATGCAAACGCGCACCCATTTACGCGAGTAGATAGTCCAAAGTTCAAAAGAAGACCCGCCCGGCGTCGCCCGGTTAAAAAATATACAAATAAACACTTCCACATTCACCGCCCCACACTAAGTTCAATGACTTGTATCGGGGGGCCGTAAACATCCAAGATTCACAAAGCATTCACAACATACTCAAAACCGGGAACACAAATTTCCCGTGGAGAGAAATCTTCTAGGTAAATTACCACCGGGAATCGAACCCGCTGCTTTGAAGGCGAACGCGCACCCATCTACGCGAGCGAGCAGTTCAAAGTTCAGGAACGACCCGCCCGGCGTCGCGTCGGCCGGGTAGTAAATATTAAAAAACATACCCATAAACGCTTTCACATTCACAACCCCACACTAAGTTCAATGACTTGTATCGTGGGGCTGTAAACATCCAAGATTCACACAACATTGACAACATACTCAAAACCAGAAACACAAATTCCCGTGCAAAAACACCTGTGTTCCCACCGGGAATCAAACCCGGTGCTTTAAAGGCAAACGCCCACCTAACTACTCCAGCGGGCAGTTCAAAGTTCAATGATAAGTTAAGTTAATAACCGACTAAACAAAAAAAAACAGTCGAATTTATATCCTCCTTCTTATGTAAGTCGGTTCAAAACATAGAAGTATGCCGGATTACGTAGTAATTGTTACATTCTGTGATCCACCGTTTTCACCCTCAAATAAACTTAACGATTTCTCCTAGACTATAGGTCCAAATTATATGCAGTGAAGAGCAAATTGCATCTACGTGAACTACGTAAGCCGATGAAATAGGTTTTTTGATAAGGATTAATATTAAATACTTAAAAAAAGGCAACGAAATAGAAGCCGCTATTTTTATGTGCAGGAATACGTAGTACGTGTCGATAAATTTCTAACCTGTCCCGTTCACGGGAGGCCTCCCGTGAAACTAATTTCACGATTTCTCATAGACTATTTATCCAAATCACATGCAGTAAAAAGCAAATTGTATCTACATGAACTACGTAAGACGATGAAATAGTTTATTTTGATAAGGATTAATACTGAATGTCTCAAAAAGCCAACTAAACATAGGCCGCTTTTTTTTCAGATTTTTAACAAAGAAAAGTATTTTTTCTGAGCTATACATACATGTTAGATATATACTGTCGCGGACTTTTTTGTAAAACTCATGAAGGCCAACATTTTTGCTGTACATTGTATTCACCTATGTCTAACTCTTTAGTCAGCGTACGCCGATAAAGCGGAAAGTTAGCAAATATTTCTCCGACTTGTCTTACGAATATTATTATTTCGAACTGATAACTAACTTCTATCCCAACAAAACATAGCCTATGACACTCAGTGATAGTGTAGCTATCTATTAGTGAAAGAATTTTTGGAATCGGATCAGTAGTTTCAGAGATTACCTTTTACATACAAACAAACAAACAAACAAACAAACTTTACCTCTTTATAATATTAGTATAGAAGTATAGATTAGAAAATCAAATGAAAGACAAAAAAACAATGATGATTACAAAAAAACATATATAAAATCAATGACGATAACATCGTCATTGATAAGTTGGAGAATATAGGGCACTTACTCGGCTGCGAGAACTTGTCCAACTCAATCATGAGCTTCCTCTGCTCGTCGAAGGGTAGCGGCTGGCCCTTATCGTCCTTAAGAGGAGCAATGAAGATGCGAACTGTTCCCATCAGGGATTTGCCGCTGACGTTATTTACTTCGATTCTGGTGATAAAATTGTGCAACATTAGGAAGTGTCAATTTTCTAAACTTTCTTAAACGTAACGTTGAAACTGAGGCCTTTATAATCGGGTCTATTTTAGCTAAAATCGAAAGGCCCTGAAATCGACGTTATTTAAGCAAAGTATAGTTAAGATCTAAAATTACAAGTATAGCTTTGCCAACACAATGTAGGTCTGGGTACCATAGGGGCTTATTCTAACACATACTCGCTTTAAACAGATGACTAGATTGAAACTTTCAAAGCGGTGAAATGCAGACACAAATACTAGCACACGTTGCTGCACGTAAGCGCACTTACAGGCTTTGCTATCTGAAGCCAAGACTGAAACTTACTTCCATCGTCTGAGCTCCCAAAGAACGTTGATTTAGTAGGTACCAGTTTTAGAACTCACACGTAGTTGAAGTCCTGGTGCTGCAGGTGAGTAAACCTGGCCAGCACCGACCCTCGCGGCGTGAAGTCAAGTCCACGGCCGAGTTCCATCATGCTGCGCTCCCACAGGGTATTAACCCGGTTGTTGCCACCGGGTCCTTCGATGCTGATGGATGAGACGCGGACGGCAAGGAAATCCAGCTAAAAAAATCAAGTATTTAATATCTATCGTTATACTTTCCCATATAACCAACCACAGTTAATTAAATCTTGTGTATATTTAGCAAGTCCATGCCGATTTCGGATACGGCGTCTTTTAATTTGTTAAAACTACAATATAAAGAAGTTAATGAGGTATTGAAGTCATCAATTAATAATCAACTGGACAACCTCTCTACAATTCCTCATTGTAGTTATGTTTGGCATTAAAGCCGGTAGACATGTTAAAGCAACATGCCGTCTCAGATCAGTGAGTATTTGATAGCTACCAATTAAACATAGCAGTATTTTAGTATGTCGACTTAAAACGGTTGACACCGTCGTAACTGTCATTATTTGTTGATCTCGTTAGAGGTCTCTTTTTCTACATCATACTGGACGTATTATGAGCATCAATCCATCTTATATCGGGATTGATCATCAATTGCCTCAATGGATTAGTCAATGGACTGCGTATTTTTGTTTGTTACCTTTTCAAATTCATACGGAGGGAGCTTTGATTTGTAAAGGTGGAACAGATCGTCGACGTAGCAGTGCCAGCGGAAGAAGATTGGGTCGCGCAAGTCCACAGCTGGGTCACCCATCACGCCGAATTGTTCCTGAAGATTATTTTTGACATCATCATATAAAAAGATTTTTTGTTTCTATAGCATTAGGTATGCTGCATGTAAAACTGTGTGTCTATTAAGCACACATAAAAATGTCAGAACTAAAGTAATAAACTTAGAATGGAAACATATCGCTTGGACTTTTGTCTTCTTTATTAAGTGTCGATGTGGAACGCCTGAATAGTCAGAACCTATCAAGGAAACACGGACTTATGCAAGAAGTTCCACTCCTTGAAAGTGCGGTGAAGTCGGTATTATGAAGGCTGTAAATAAAGTGGTACGAACCAGATGGCGATGGTCGGGGTCGTGTACGAAAGACATGACCACGTGACCCATGTTGTGCAAGTCCCCGTAGTAAGGCCGGTTGAGGGCAATCGTGGTGGACTCCAGCAGGTTGCCGAGCACGTCGATGCCGGTCTCTTCGTCAAGAGGCATTTGTCGGCCGTTGGGCTGGAAACATTGTAATGCATCTTAATAAAAAATATATATCAAATAATTGTTGGTCAGAGCCAGTGTTCGTATAATATTCATAGATTTGGCCAGCTATTATGATTGAGAGATTATTATTGTCCTTAACCATAACCCTAACTAGTAAGCTGATTGAGTCCAGATTGCAGAGCCTCGGTCACAGACGTATGGTCGCAAGTCTATCGGTATTCTATCGTTTGCATTTTGGAGAGTGTGCGCAGGAATTACATGAGTTAATTCCACCATGCCCATTTTATCTAACAACCAGACAAACTGTCAAACGTCATCCATTTATGGTTAACATACCTCCAGTTCGCTCGAAGCGGTTTGCTTCTACGTTCATCATCCGTACAGCGAAGGAGTGGAACTCATTGCCTGAGTCATTGTTCCCTGAGGGTTATAATCTGGGAGTCTTCAAATCAAGAGTGAATAGGTTCTTCTAGGCAAGCATGTCACATCTTCGACCGCATCATCACTTACTTAGGTGAGATAGTGGTCAAATGCTTGCCTATTTAGCATTAAAAAAAATGCAGATTTAATTATTGAGGATGGTAAACAACGACTTTTTTCTTGTATAGGGTAGCCAGGTGAACATAAGAATATTCACAACTAGAGGGATTCGTTTTAACAGTCGTAAATGTGAAGTTGTGTGGCGCGCTACTCATGACTGGGGCAAAAAGTAAGATAAAAAGGGATTTAACATTTTTATCTAAAGCTTTCCCATCCTGTGCTTTCAAGGAACTTTGTTAGAATGCTAACTAATTTTGGCAAAGCGAATTGAATGACTCTTATAAATCATACTTCAAAATCAAAATCAAATATTGTTATTTCATATGGGCCCCAAAGAGGCATGAAAGTTAGTGACTGTACTTATTAATGTTGAGCAACTTACCATCCGAATGGACTGGTTCTGGATAGCAGCGACAAAGCGGTCGCGATAGGTCTCCATCTCGGACACGTCTATCTTGATCAGGTCTGTTGGGCGGTCCACGTCACGGAGCCGAGAATTGGCGAACCTTATGAATATAAATTTACGTTAATTATGTTTCACCTTTTTTTGTGGGGGGGGAATGCTTACCACTTCCCTTCCCTCCCAGGGTGAAGGAAGGGGGTGTGTGGGGCTCGAACCCACTAAAATCCCCGTGAGCAGTCCCTCGCCGAGGTGGGGCAAGATAGGGTCGCGCTAGCAGTTACTATCTTGCCCCGGCGGTAGGCCCGGATGCAAACCGGGCCACTGCCCCCTTGGAGAAGTGACCTTGCTCACCAAGGCCACCCCCAGACGTGTGGAGCCGTGCAAGCCGATGGAGAGGTTCCCTGACTCTCCACCAAATTTAACAATTAATTTAACATTGACTTATCAACAGGGTAATACTATTGCACCAGGTAAATGTGTTTATATAATGCATCAAGCAGTGATTGTATTAATAGGATGAAGATTTATGATTATGATAAAATGCGGTAATATTTCTGCTTCTATAAACGGAAGCTTTCGCATTTTTTTCATCCGTACTCTTTTTGCTAAAATGTTCAGCATATTATTTTTTTATTTTCCAAGGTTTTGTTAGGCATATCCGAGGAAAAATAATAGATAATCACACTGATATTATAACATACGTATTTACGTTTCTTCTTCACGCTCAAACAGCTGGACCAATTTTGATGAAATTTGGTATGGAGGTAGCTGACACCCTGGATTTACACATAATTGCTCTTTATCCCGGAATTCACGCGGTTTCGGGAATTACGCAGATAAAAGGGCACAACTAATATAATACCTAAGAAATATTATTAACGGACTTGAATAACTGTAATGTTATAATGAAAAATAAGAAAGGTTTTTAAATTTTTACTTTTTAATTTTTGAATACAAGTAGTTGATACATAATACCTACAAGTAACCATTTAAAATTGGTATAACATGCCCGGTTTTTTTGTACTTATAAATAATACTAGCATGCCCCGCTTCACCCGCGTTTATCGAGTTATAAAGTGGCCTATGTGTTAATTTTATTTTATAAGCTATGTACATTCCAAATTTCATCCAAATCCGTTCAGCCATTACAGCGTGAAGAGGGAACAAACATACTTACACACATTTACACACAAAATTACGGATTTGTAATATTAGTATGATTACAAATACGAGCATATTCCGTGACTAAAACAGTTATAATAGGTACTCGACAGTTGTTTCGGCAGGTTTATGAAACTTTTAGAAATCAAGCTTAAGGGAATGATCCTTGTTGATAATAGATTAACGTTGTTGCACGGGGTTAGAAGAAAGGTCGCTTATTGCGTAAGTGTATTGTTTCTGATATATATGTACCTCGGTGCCCAAGATCGGGAGGCAACCTGCGAGTCCAGCTTGGGAAAGTATGCCTCGGCGAGGGGCTCACGGAAGTTGTCGTACGGCTTCACGCGTTCCAAGCCATTGCACCAGCGCTCTACGTTGTATCTAGAAGGAGGATAGGCAGAAGATATAGTTATCGCTGATCTTACTTTATCTAAATTGCCTAACCTTTACATGTACTATTGTAAAACTGACTTTAGTGTTTTGGACGATACGAGAAATTCACTCCTCTGACGGCGAGCGTCGTGCTTGCATTACTAATTCTGTCACGAAAAATGTTGAACTTTAATAGTTTGAAATCCTGCGTGGCAGTACACTGGAGTTTGTTGTTAACTCGACCGCGAAATACTCAACCGCGTAGTCGAGTCACCACCTTTAATTTTAACAATATTTATAGTCGTTAATTCGACCACCAGTACACTGCGCTCGTTTTCTTGCGATCTCAAATTTTAATCTCTGTATTTCACTGGTAATGGTGCGTAAATTAGAATAGTAAGGCACTATACCACCCTTACCTGGCTATGATCTGCTGATGCATATAATAGAACAGCTCGCCTCTCCTGTCCTTGTCGACGATAGCTCTGTCGGCCGCCTCGAAGGGGTAGACCAGATGCCAGTGCCAGTGATGGATGTTAAGGCCGATATCTTCGCGCCAGTAGGCCACACGTTGTTCTGGCTCCTTGTCGCTGGCAGAGTAATTGAAAGGGATGGTGATGGGCAGCTGAAACAATTTAATTGAATCTTGAGACCGTTCAAACGTAGCTTTACGGAAATTTTATTTTCTCTTAGTAGTAAATTCTTTAAAAATGCCAGCTTAATGATATTTTTATTAAAAGTACCTAGACGACCGAGCTTTGCTCGATAAAACTAAATTTTCTAAAAATTTTACCCAACTAGATCGATTTATCGCACCCGAAACCCCCTTCATACTAAATTTCATGAAAATCTTTGGAGTCGTTTCCAAGATTCAGATTATTTATATATATACAAAACTTGCTCGTTTAAAGGTACTATATAAACCATCTGTACTTTTAGTATCGGAAAAAACAATAATAGTATTTTTTTCTCCACATTCATATTAAAGCTGTACAAGAGAGATGTAAGGTGGAATATCAATAAAATAATGCCATTATATTTAAATCTTTGTTGACTCTTACCCTGGATCCATCAGGCACGACAGCCACTGTCTCACGGGCTTTGCGGAAGGCTTTAGGGTCTACGAACTTGTCGGGGAAGGTCTCGGCGATTGTTGGTATGGTCAAACCCTTGGTGTCTGGCCTGTTTGTAAAAATTTTAATGTTTGGTAGATAAACGTGTATTTGGTCTAGAGATCGGCAAGAGCCGGTTTCTCTTTATTTGCAAACTTTGTTATTTTTTTTTTCCTATGCCTTTTTGCGAACTGTCTAGGCATTAATGACAGACTATGGAACTTTAAGCAAAACAATATTTTTTAATGAATAACGGCATGTTTATTTAACTTCACAGCGCCCGGGGGCTTTGTAGGTATATCATGTCCCTAATAATCCTTTTTCATCTTTCCAGATTTGTACATACTTTCTATATTTCCACGATGAGCATACCTGTGTAAGATAGCGACAGAGAGGCAGTAGTTGAACATGTAGGGGTTGATGCGCAGCTGGCAGTACGTGCACAGCGATTGTAGGTCTTCCACGTCACGCATACCTGCAATGGAGATATAGAACTTTTCAGAATTCATAGATTTCCCCTCCTGTGATCCAATGATCACTTGTCCAGTCCATGTTATCCATGGATGGATGGAAAATCTATTTTGAAATAACCTTCACCGCTCTATCTAGAAAACGGCTGCCATTAGTCTGCCTCATTGGGCACTCATGGTGTTTATAAACATAAACGCATTCACACTCACGGCTCCACACATAGTTCGATGACTTGTGTCGTGGATGCCGGAAACATTCACATCACACACACACATTAACAACCAGAGCCAGAAACACAAATTTTCCTTGGGAGAAAAACTTTGTCTATAGTGATACATTTTGTCTTCTCGCCGAGAATCGAACCTGTTACCCCTGCTTAGAAGGCGAACGCACACCCAACTAAGCCAACGGGCTGTTCAAACATATTACTACCAAGTTACTTAGAATAGAGTCGAGGAGAGTCAGGCTTTTTAATTGAAATATAAGAAGAATAAAAAACACTGAAATATTACAAAGTATGAGAAACCCTTACCCATGAAGATGTCAATGAGTTTGCCAGCCATCTGCCGGTGCTTGGGTACGAACAATGAGAACTGACTGTTGAAGGGCAGCTGCATGGGCACCTCCAGGTTTGGCAACGAAATGTTGCGGACGTTCACCATGCGGCCGGCGTTGGTGCCGCCGAAACGTTTGCTCACCGTGTCCATCACCCTCTTGTACTTGTCAGGCTAAATGGGCGTGATTTTATTGTATTCAGAAGGGTATTAAGAAAAATTCAACGGCTTATGCCACTGCGCTCCACGGCTATTGTTCTCAAACGATTGAATGTCCATACTTTGTGTCCACTGGGCTCCACCGAACAAAAAATATTAGCCACAAAAATCTAAATAGTGTATAAAAAATATTCACAATCATCATCATCATTTATTCACCTTACAACATAGTACGTAATAACAAGTATGTTAATTACAATTAATATTTTATTATTCAACCATAAATTTAACAAATTCAAATATTATAATCAAAAACAACAGGTGCATTTGATAATGTAAGAGCTGAAAATAGTAATCAAATTAAAGATAGTATTCATGCCATGTGTTCATGTTCATTGCAATAAAATACCTAATAATAAGTAGAAAATACCTACATGTAAATCAATAAGAACGTCAAAAAAGTAAGATATAAAAATACAAACTTATCCCAATTATTATTCTATGTCAATGTGTCGCAATTATAGGAACGAGTAAATTTCTCCATGTCTTTTTTTTCTTTTAATTTTGGGTTCACAATCAGCCATTGTCAAGTTATAACAAATATCAAGTGTATTTCATATTAAAAGTCCTAGTCACAGTCAAAGTCAAGGTCCAGTCGGTCATAGTCAAGTCGTGCCCTAGTAAAGTGGTAGAAACATTACTAGAACTTCTAATGGAGTTATGGAGCGAAGGCTAAAATCACGAAATTGATCCAGTTAAACCCAAAACATAAAAGTGAAGTTAGCCTTTTTATGCTTTGCTTGCGTTTAATTATTTGTCTTACTGTTAAGACAAACTGTCAAACGTCATCCATTTATGGTTGACATACCTCCAGTTCGATAGAGTGAATGGGTTTATCTTATTCTCCCGGTAGGTAGTAATAGTATTATGTGTTCTTATTTGACCACTTTTTTTGCGAAATAGGTAAGCATTTGACCAAAAATTAAATGAGCTAAGGGTTAGAACAAGAATCATGGTCTGAGAGATTTCTATTATTTGCAAATCAGCTTGTATAATTAAAAAAATATATATTTGGTACCTACTTTAAGTAATTACATAAAATTTACTTACATAGTAATGAGGTGGGATATCAAAAACCGCGTTGTCTTCGCCCTTCTGCATGAAGCAGGGCTCCAGCGGGCGGTCGAAGAACAACAGCAGGTTCTGCTTGGCGCTGGCTGCTTGGGACATCTTGGACTTCTGGCCTGGTTAAACATTTTATTACTTTATGTTTTACTGGTAGTGAGACCTGGTACATCAAAATAGTTTATATAAAATAAAAATAGTAGCACGGTACATAAAACGGAAGACCGTAATATACGATCCTTGTACAATACGTGATAATAAATAAGCATGAAATGCCAGAACATATTTTTCAGCTCACCAACAGCATAATTATCATTTGGAAAGGAAAATAGTGCTCCTGCCGGGAATCGAACGCGGGACCCGCGGCCTAGAAAGCTTGCTAACTTCGCCAATAGGGTCATCTATAACGCTCATTTTATAGAATCAATAAAAAAACAACTTACCTCAAAGTCTTAGAGAAAGAAAATCTTTATTAATATTTTTAAGTATTTAGTGAATCTAAATATATTGTATTTTTTAATTTATTATGAAAATAATTTTCCCTAAAACTAACTATAGAGAGAATACTATCAAGCCGTGAGGACCACGGCTCAACTGCGGAGTACAGGCGACGCAGCACATTTTATAGGTCGAATACACACGGCACAACTTTTGAGTATCAGCATGCTTCAACCGCATTTTATCAAAGATTAGAGGAACTGAGAATGCGGGATAGAGTGACAGGACGCACCGCGGTAGATTTGTACAAAGGCAAATGTCAATGATATCAAGTGTGGTCAAGGAACCACATCTGTTCTTGATAAACACATCCACCGCGTGTTGCGGCTGGGTCGATGGACTCGACTCCGTGTGACACTTGTGGCAGCAATGACAAACAAATGCGCAGTTTGTTTTGGTGTGGGATACAATATAAGCACAAACTTTCTTTTAGGGATAGAATTTTGTTTTTCAGTATAAACAACCGTTGGACCACTACCTCACCTGATGGTAAGCGAAATTTCGACGATGGTGGAGCACGCTTGCCTAGAAGATACTTATTAACTCGCGACTACATAAGATGAGCTTTAATCTAATACCTTTAAACGAGCAATTCTTGTGTATATATATATTTATATATATGTATATGTGTAATCAGGATCTCCGAATCGGCTCCAACGATTTTCATGAAATTTTGTTTCGGGGGCGATAAATCGATCTAGCTAGGTTTCAATTTTAGAAAATGTCGTTTTATCCGTGTTTTCAGCCGAGCAAAGCTCGGTCATCCGGGTACTAGACATAATACCATTAAGTTATGTAGCAATAGTATATAAACTATTTTGAATTTGTATTTGTATTAATAGTGGACTATTTTCCATATATTTGGCATACCTCCAGTTTACTCGAAGCGTTTCGATTCTACGTTTATCATCCGTACAGCGAAAGAGTGGAACTCATTGCGTGTGTCTTTGTTTCCCGAACGGTATTATCTGGGTTTCTTCAAGTCTAAAGTGAATGTATCTTCTAGGCAAGCATGTTACATCTACGGCCGCATCTTCACTTAACATCACGTGATGTAGTGTTCAAATTGTCGCGTTCATCAAGGTAAAAAGTATGCTATATATTAACTTTAATAAAACGTAGTAAGCTACGTATATTCCAAATTTAATTCAAATCCGTTCAGCCGTTACAGCGTGAAGAGAAAACATACTTAACTAATTACACACTTACGCACACTTTCTAATTTATAATATTAGTGTGATCATAGATAATACATTTCGATTTTTAAATATTATAATGTATCCTATAGGAAGTATTTTTTATGTGTGTGGGTGTGACCTTAAGTTTTTTTATTATGACTCAAAATGTTTATCTTTGTCTATCGAGCTTAATATAACGTGAGTGCATACTCAAAACTTTAAATTGCTTCAGATTAGTGGATGAATTAGTTATGTACTGCTTGTTATAGTCCGTCTTTTTGTTTTGTGGATGGGGAAATGCAGGAATGCATTTCCAGGGGTAAGGTCAGTGAACAATCCTTTGCCGAGGTGGGGCAAGATACTCGTAGGGTCGATCTAGAAGTCACTATTTTGTAAAATAAGAAGAAATCCCAGGCCCGGCTGTGAGCCTCCGCATATGAAGTCGATTTCGAAAGCTAAATGTGCGAATAGCTTCTGAGATGAATAAGAGTAACAGAGACGATTCCACCTTCGTAGAGAAAAATAATTCCCGTTAACGCCAACACCGCAACCAACGCGACACAGCCATGGCTACGACCTCTTCACTACAAGTCGTAGCTGCGACAGTATGAAAGTAGTAAACCTCTCGCGCTTGGACAAGGAAACGAAGGGCGATCACGTCCGATGTTACGTCCAAGAGAGGCTAGGACAACGGAAGGACATATATACTGAGTTTGGAACGACTGGAACAGAAAAGGGCCTCTGATTTTAAGTCTATGCTCTTCAGGTTCCAGCCGAACACAAGAAGACATTCCTCACACCGTAATTTTGGCGTCAAGGGGTTGTCTACCGCCTGTAAAGGCAAAGAAACACGAGACGTTTTCCACATAAGTGTAGTGCCTTTTTTCGTGGGTGATGAAATGCCGTGCACTTCCTTTCCATCCCAGGGGTGAAGGAAAGGGGAGTGTGGGGCTCGATCTATTTTTCATACCTCTAAATGTTAAGAATGGTGCAACACAAAAAATAGGTTTTTATTTTTTGGACAAAAATTTATGTTTTTATTTTTTTATGATTCAGCATTTAAAAACATACAATCCAAAATTTTCACCCTTCTACAATCAACCCATATTTTTTTATTGAACTTAAAAAAATTTTTTCCTAGAAATAATTTATATGGCAAAGCAAGGCTTGCGTTTGACTTATGCCCTCAGATATGCCATGTTTTTATAAATATTAATATATAAAATCCATATCATTAAAACAACATAATTATACAAAATATAGTAGCTGTACAATAGATTTGTCTTTAAAAATCCTAGTAAGCCAGTGTTTCATGAAGCTAGAGTCGACATTTACGGCAATAAGTGCCAACAGACAGTTGGCGCTACCGCGTACGCGGCTTATCGGCAACATCTTTAAATCTTTTGCAAAAATCCCTGATGCACTACAGAGTACAGTAGCGCGGCAAACCCGCTAGCATTCTAAAACCGTTGTTACATTGGAAGCGTAAGGAGTTGTAAGCTTTATATATAATCGATTCTACCGTTCATCTTACAACTACCTACGGTGTAAGCAGCAGAATCGATTATAGTATAATACTCGTATAAGGGCGTATATTACGTGTAATAATTAAACGCAAGCAAAGCTTAAAAAAACCAACTTCACTGCTTTATCTTCGGAACCTTGATTTAACGTATTAAACACGCATTATTGACAATAACTTAAAAACTAGTAATTAGATCTTGACCAAATTTAAATTGGACCACATGAAAAGCACTAGCTTTCAAATAAAAAAAAACATCAAAATCGGCGGACAAAGAAAGAAGTTATGAGGTAACTTTTGAACTCTGTAAAAACGAGAACATCGTCAATGTAGTCCATAGAATACGCATTATTGAGGATAACTAAAAAACTACTAGTCACATCTTGATCAAATTTTAATGGCACCAATTGGAAAGCGCCAACTATCAAACAAAAAAAATTTCGAAATCGGTTCACGTGGAACGAAGTTATAACTTAAAACATATTAAAAAAAAAATATGGTCTACTTGAGCACCTCCTCCTTTTTCGGGAAGTCGGTAAAAATAC
The DNA here is from genome assembly GCA_948107665.1 of Lomographa bimaculata. Taxonomy (NCBI): domain Eukaryota; kingdom Metazoa; phylum Arthropoda; class Insecta; order Lepidoptera; family Geometridae; genus Lomographa; species Lomographa bimaculata. The sequence goes on from OX403605.1 coordinate 16,505,206, forward strand.
AAGGTCACGCTGTGGTGAAAATTTACTATGTTTTTGGTGGTATTTCTTTCGAACTATTATTACCTTAGGAACGTCCTCTAGGAACCTTTAAACTAGGAACCTGACCAAAATTTTTCGTTTGACGTATAGCTCTTCTTGATGCGTAATATTGTATAGTAGGTAATTGTGTCATGATGTGGCAAGATTGACGGACCTTAACCTTTAAGACTTATAAAAATGTCGCTAAGCAATGCTTAGCTACCTCTTAATTAAGCAGCTTTTAAGTATCGTATCAATTATTAACGTTTTTTCATTCGTAAACAATAGTTTTTTTCTTATTTTTTTTATTATTTAAATTTTTTTATTTTCTTTTGGTTCGCTATCTTAAGCATTTAGCCAGTGTCAAGTAATAATATATTTCAAGTGTATTTCGAAGTCCTAGTCACAAGTCACAGTCAAAGTCAAATAAACGAGTTAGGTCCAGTCATAGTCAAGTCATGCCCTATATAAGTGTAAAAAATTTACTTGAACTTCTGTTGGAGTTTTGGAGCGAAGGCAAAAATCACGGTTTTCAACTTTGTATGATTTGCCTACACTTGTGCACGTTTATTAACGGTTAATAATCCACCATTATTACACATTAACACTCACAGGTTTTGGAAAATCATCAACAACATTTCACTTTTGCGGCAAAACTCCATAAACATTAGTAGGTAAGGCGCTGCTTAGTTGACAAACGCACAGAGAATCGAAAATAATGTAAATGTACACGATCGCCACTGGTTATAAACGACATTTTTATAATAATATTAAGACTGTTAAAGGAAATTATACGCATACAGCTGTCAAAAATTTGGTTGTAACTTCAACTTCTTCTTTAAATGACGACTAAAAATAGAATTAAAATGAATTGAATTTAAATGATTTAATTATTGTGGTGAAATGAAAATGAAAGACAGGTGACATTCAACAGTTGTCGAAGTAACAATTTGGCGCCTTACTTAAAAAGTTTTGACACATTTATTATTGAAAGATATAAGTCCCGCCATCTTGCCTCTTAGCAAGTATTAAACTAGGTATTGGCGGTGTAGTGTAGTGTTTAATTTTGACAACTATTTAAGCAATACTTAACGCCAAATCGCGTTTATGAGTGTAAATTTTTTTTTTTTTTTTTTTTTTTCGCATTCACACTCACAGCCCCACACTAAGTTCAAAGACTTGTATCGTGGCCGGAAACATTCACATCACACACACATTACACTCAGAACCAGACGCACAAATATCCCTTGGGAAGGAATTTGTGCTCCTGCCGGGAATCGAACCCAGGACCCACGGCGCAGAGGGCAGACACCTGTCCACTGCGCCAACTGGGTCGCCAATTACGAAAAGACTGTTACGTTGCGAACTCTATTTTGAATAAGCAATAGACAATGTAATAGATATAAACAGAGGACACCGCCGCAAGTATCTCGGTATTATATCAGATACATACATGTTTACCTAACTGTTTTGATTTTATCAGCTATTTGCGACATGATATCTTGGAAACAGCTGAATGGATTTTGATTTGATGGGAACATAGTATAGTCTACTGCTAAATCCTGGAAAGAACAGGATAGACGACGTTTTATAAATTGTATTTCAAGTAAAATCATCTTTAGTGAACATATAATTGATAAGTAAATAAACGCTTTAACACTCACAGCCCCACACTAAGTTCGATGTCTTGTGTCGTAGTTGCCCGAAACATTCACATCACACACACAATCACAACCAGAACCAGAAACATAAACTTTTCTTGGGAAGAAAACTTATGTTCTCGCCGGGAATCGAACCCGATACCCCTGCTTAGAAGGCGAACGCTCACCCAACTAAGCCACGGGCAGTTCAATAATAATGGAAGAGGGAATACTCCTTAACCTATATTAATATATAATCAGAATAAAACGTTTAATTTGGTGAAAGGCTTAATTTATTCAGTCTCATAAAACAAGTTACTTACAATATGTACAAATATTTACAAGAGTTAAAATAAAACTATAACATTGACCCATTGCTTATACTAAATACAATACTAAAAATTACTTAATTAATGTTACAATGTATATATCCCTATAACTATATGCTTGTAATACAAGTTTACTTATAATATAAATGTATTATTAATATAACGTGTATCGGAGTCCTTTGAACATAACAGTAGTCGTGACGTTAATGTTGAATATGTAGAAGTATGTTTAGTTTTTGCGAATGGAGTATAAACAGTATAGAAATAATGAATAAATCTTTTTTTAAGTCAAATACCGAATTTATTGGCAATGTTATTTCCAAAACCTTATAACTCATTATGATTAAGTTTCAATGGAACCAATGAGACTGTCTTTCAAACAAGAAATCCAAATCTCACTACGTACGCTGGTTCTACGTGGTACCCACGAAATAGAAAAAGTCACAAGGAAGCTAAAAGCATAATTTCGTATACTGTGATATTTATTTTTTGTTATTTTGATTTAAAATCCCAAACCACCAAAGCAATTTTGATTAAATTTCTATAGGACCAATCTAAAGTTTATCCAACAAACAAATCATTTTCGAAATCCGTTTAGATAAATGACTGATTTCTGAGGCTACATTAAAAAAGAAAAAAAGATACAACCGCATGAAAACCTCCTTTTTTGAAGTCGGTTAAAAATCTATTGTACAATAAGTACTATTCCTGATTTTATCGAATTTAAATAAAGAGGTTCGAATAGAAGACATAATGCATACGCTTTTGGTAAACAATTTTCAAATTATAGATATTTTATTTGTAAAGCATTCTTGTTTGCCAGAAAAATTATATTCAGAAATAGGGTAAGAAAATTTTAGCTCAAAAACTACGTGTTTTTTGGATATTTAGTCGTTGGTCCGCTAGTGATCCAAAGACGCTGTTCAAATCCCGCCCCAACCGAAATCTTCCCGTCCTTATATCTGAACATAATTTTTAAATCATTGCTAATTCTCATACTATCAGACCTCAAATCATGTAAAGAGTCCTACTGCTGGCCTCTCTCCCTGACCCTGTCAGTGAAGTTGATGGTACAGTCCCTGACAGCCATGTTGGGTTGCAGGAAGTCGTCGAGGGAGCGCGCGGAGGGCGCGGGCCGGTCGAAGGGGAATCCCATCGCTCGTCGGTCGGGGTACTTCCGGTCGCGGATGCCGCAGTAAGACGCGGCGTCATTGCAGGCGCCTACTAAGTCTTGCTCGATCTGAGGAAAAATAGACTAAATTTATCGAGTCTATTAGAATGGAGGCTATTAATTACGATGCAAGAGATATAAATGAGCGCCGCCGCGCCGGCTTGACTTCAATCCCCCTTGTGGATGCTTGTCTCGAGTTATCGGAGCCTTGTTCGTTGATCGGCATGGGCACTACGTGTAGGTGAGATAGTTACTGTTTTGGGATGGTACGGACCGGTGACTGTTTGGATACACCATCTGTTCAGAACTTTCATACGTTTTGTGCCGTTGTTACGTGCTGACCTTTCAGATTTAGTACATTTTAGGCGACTATGCCATGTTTTATTTAAATTCTATTATTTTTATAATTTGGTTTCTTAGTCGCGATCTCGCGGCGTCAACTCATCCTGAAGAAGAGCATTGTACATGCTCGAAACCTAGGTCGACAATTTCGATCAAATGACGAGAGTGAAAGCCGCATTTTAATAATAATATTCAAATACATAAAAATCCCGTGTCACGGTGTTTGTGGTCGAACTCCTCCGAAACGGTTCGGATTTATACGACACAGATTTTAATTTTTTGTATATTTGGTAGGTATGATAATAGCTCTTAAAGTATCGGAACGAAAGTGATAAATTTAGAAAGGAAAAATTATCGCTTGAGGCGGGATTTGAACCCGCGGCCATAGGGTGTCATGCCCTATTGTTCTTTCCTTTCTAAATTTATCACTATAGTTCTGCCGAGCATGGCTAATGCTATATAAATAAAATCTATTGGAACGAAAGTTCCTTATCGCGCGTTGCGAAAGACGGAAATAATTAAGACCAAAAGTTGTAACGACACTTTTTGCTGTAAGCCATACCACGTTCTCGTCCGATCACCGAAGTTAAGCAACGTTGGGCGCGGTCAGTACTTGGATAGGTGACCGCCTGGGAACACCGCGTGATGTTGCTTTTTGCATGTTTCTTTTAATTTTGGAACGAAAGTTCCTTATCGCGCGTTGCGAAAGGGGGCTAGACGGAAATTGAACTTCGTTCCATCCGGGTGTCGCTTGACACCTCTCAAGTTTTTATTTTTTTTCACCTACTACCTCCACCCGCCATATTTCAATCGTGAATTCAGTATATTTGTATGAAAAATATCCAAAAAGTTTTTAGTATGGTATTAAAGTACTAGGCGACCATAAACGTCAAAGGGTAATACACTTTTTTTAAAAGTGGCATTGCAAAGCATGGCGGATACAGGTTATATAAAATGTTTCTTAATATACCATACACTGGCATCTCGCTCATTCAGCCGGACAGTACTGCTACCGTCGATCACCTGCTATTTCCCGGCGTTTACATTGTCTCTCATCAGTCTGGTTCAAGTATTGTGCGATGTAAATGTTTCCACTAATCACAATACAGGCTAACAAACTGCGGAGCGGAAATCGTTTGTTTTAAAAAAGTTACGTACCCTGTCATCATTCCAGTTGGAGACCATGGCGAAGAGCACCATAGGGAATCCCCTCGCGTCCCCCTTGGGCAGCAGCATGTGGTGCGGCCAGCCGCAGCCGCAGAAGTCGAACTCGGCGGCGTCGGCGGAGCCCGGGTCGCCGGGCCGGTCCGCCTGCGCGCGGAACGTGCGCTCGTACGGGATCGTCACGGACGAATCCACGCTGCGGTGCCGGATCGTGTTGTTGCCGGGGTTCACTGCAACCGACACTCACATCCTGAATCTTAACACAGACCGAGCGAGCGCGAGGCGTCTCCGTTTCGGCTTAGGCAAAATTCATATATAAACTGCCCGTTAGCTTAGTTGGGTGGGTGTTCGCCTAAGCAGTATCGGGTTCGATTCCTGGCGGAACACAAGTTTCTCCCTGAGGAAAATTTGTGTTTCTGGTTCTTGTCGTGATTGTGTATAAATATGTCCGGCAACCACGACAAAAGTCTCCGAACTTAGTGTGGGGTTGTGAGTGTGAAAGCATTATTGTGCCAACAGGGCCGTCATATAAGCGTCATATTAGCTTTGCTGTAATCAAGGGGGTTTTTTTTGTGGTAATGGTGTGTCTGATGTGAATGTTTCCGGCATCCACGATACAAGTCTTTGAACTTAGTGTGGAGCTGTGAGTGTGAATGCGTTTGTTTGTTTGTTGTTTAGTAATTGAGTGACGAAACGAGCAAGTCGTTTGCCTGATGGTAAACGTCTGGCTTGCTCATTACAGTTGAGTGCCACCCAGAGTTTTGAACTTGGTCAAATTCCTGCTCGACAAAGTACCCTGAGATATTAGATGTTAACATTTATATATACAGCATATGCTCCATCTCGCTGTCAGCACGATCTCTTCTTCTTTTTCATCACGTTCGGAAAGTTCCTCAACGAGGCGTTATTTTTTATATCTTTTTTTGATATCATAATATTTTGTACGTATATCATTAACTATTACAGATGAGTAAAATAATCCAAGAGTAGATACTCACGCGGCTGCGAGAACTTGTCCAGCTCAATCATGAGCTTCCTCTGCTCGTCGAAGGGTAGCGGCTGGCCCTGCTCGTCCTGCACTGGAGCAATGAATATGCGGACCGTGCCCATCTGGGACTGGCCGGTGGTGTTGTTCACTTCGATCCTGGAACAAAATATCGGCGAATTGTAAGCTTCGTTGGTGAGCTGTTTTTAAAGGCTTTGTGGGCGAGCTGTTTTTACAGATTTTGTAACATTTTTCTTTTTTTAAAGCAGGAACTCGATGCTATTCAATCAAAGGTGCTGTGATTACTGAATATTCAAATGTCTTAACATGGGCCGTACTTACAAGTCCATTTAGATGTAAAAGGCGTGTAAGTACGGTCTAATTTTTGTGTGATATTACTTGGGACCCGTATTGCACATGGTTTTAGCTTTGAAGAGCCCCTTAATTGTGCTGATTTTATTTAGAAAATAGGCAAGCATTAAAAAATCACAACTAAAAATTTATGTTTTCACACTCACAGCCCGACTGTTGTCGTAGCTGCCGGAAACATTCATATATCACACATGCACACACCCAGACCCAGACACACAAATTTATCTTGTGAAGAACACTTTTGTTTCCACCGGGAATCTTAAACTTAAAAGGCAAATGCCCACTAATCTTAGCCAAAAAGCAGTTCTCACTTCTCACTAGATGGCAAGTGACGATGCAGCCGTAGAAGAAACATGCTTGCCTAGTAGACACCTAATCACTCTAGACTTCAAGACTGCCTAAATAATTCTGATCAGGGAACAAAGACGCGGGTAAAGAGTTGCACTCCCTCGCTGTTCAAGCACCGAGTTCTCAAGTTTTCTTTTTTTTTTTTTTTTTTTTTTTATTTATTTAAAACACAAAACAGATCACAATCAAAATAATATAGGATAGGTTCACTTATTTTTAAAGCTGGATTGTGATCCAACAACATGTGCTTACAGCTATTCTAATTAAACATAAAATCATGCGTGTGTGCTCGGAGCTAATAATATTGCTAATGCAATTATACTTAAAAAAAGAAAACTTAAAAAAATTATAATATCATCTTAAATAAAACAGTTATTCAGACAGAAGAGGCGCGACGGCGCCGCTTTTGTCTGAGTTATTTGGTTTGGGGAAGAGGATATCTTTCACAGTTTTGATATAAATACTATATCTTGGACAAAATATGTCTAGCTCAGAATATATTACGAAAGTTTCGTTATACTGGCGGGCCATACGGACAAGGGGATTAAAGTAAGAAATGTTGTTTCTGTGACTATTAAGAACAAACAAGGATGTATTTTTGGATCTTCGTGCACTGTATTTAATATTAAAGGTTAAGTTTGATAGTAAATTGGGAGTATCTGTGATGGAGTGAATGATTTTATAAAGATAAACAAAATCAAAGTACTGACGACGCAACTCTAGCGATTGCACATTGAATTTAGAGAGCCTCATCTCATAGTTAAGGTTCGAGCGACCTATTTTCAGACGATAACAAAGCATTCTTAAACACTTCCTCTGTACTCTTTCGATATTATCAACATGAACTTTGTAATACGGAGACCAGATCGGGCTACCGTATTCCAAAACACTCCTCACTAGGGTATTGAAAAGATATAAAAGAGTGCGAGGTTTTTTAAAGCCTTTAGTTGATCTGAAGACGAAGCCGAGAAGTTGATTGGCTCGTGTGATAATATGTTGGTAATGAGAGCGGAAACTGAGCTGATCATCAAACAAAATACCAAGATCTCTAGCGATATTGGATCTATTTAGGACTTGTCCATCAATTGTGTAATCATTGACGACCTTGCTGCGCTTATTTGAGAAAGATATTGTGAAGCATTTACTAATGTTTAAGTACATGTTGTTGAGCTTGCACCATTCTGATAAAGCGTTAAGATCTTTTTGCAAATTCTGACAGTCAGTGATACTAGATATGACATTGTAAATTTTTAAATCGTCAGCATAGAGGAGACATTGACAGGAAAAGCGCTCAACAAGATCGTTAATGAACACAACAAAAAAGAGGGGTCCTAAATGCGATCCTTGTGGCACCCCAGAAGTAGGTTCCACTGGGGATGAAATGAACCCTTTCAATGCAACTAACTGACTCCTGTTGTTTAGGTAGGAGCAGATCCAGCGGAACAAACTACCATTGATTCCATATGTTGCGAGTTTGTCACAAAGTTTTCTGTGACTCACTTTATCGAAGGCTTTTGAAAAGTCCGTGTAAATGGAATCAACCTGACCTCCCACAGCAAAGCTCTGACAGAGGAAATTCTTGTATTCCAAGAGGTTCGTGACAGTAGACCTATTTTTAACAAAACCGTGTTGCTTGTCAGAAATGATAGGTTTGAAGTGATTGTACAGATGGGTATAAACTAGAGATTCGAATAGCTTTGCAAAGCAGGACAGAATGCTTATTGGCCTGTAATTCTCACAGCGTGACTTGTCACCATTTTTAAAAATAGGAATAACATGTGCTGTTTTCCAGAGCTTGGGAAAATTGCCACTTATGAGTGATTTGTTAAATATGATGCATAAAGGAACGGCTAGTTCTTTACTGAGAGATTTTATGAAAAAAGGGGGGAGTAAATCAGGCCCCGCACCTTTATTGGGATCCAGTCGCTTAATTTTTAGTATAATATCTTTTTCTGATATTGAGATATTTGATAATGAGGTAGTAATTGGGTTCTCAACCAGCTTAGAATTATTTGAGTGAATGGAAGACAATAACGGACTATTCTGGACTCTATCAAAAACTGAACCGAAGTAAGCGGCAAATAGATCACATATCCCTTTACCATCTGACGACGTGACATTACCAAACTTCATAACATGTGGTATAGAGGCTTGACCCTTTCTACCATTCACAAAACTCCAAAATAGTTTGACATTGTTGTCGATTTTCTGCCGACATTTTCTGCCGGTATACAGGTGTAGCTGGATCTACAGAATACCACCAAATGTATAGACGGTGTACTCACACATAGTCGAACTCCTGGTGCTGCAGATGCTCGAACCTGGCCAGTACGGAGCCGCGCGGCGCGAAGTCGAGCCCGCGCCCGAGCTCGACCGTGCTGCGCTCCCACAGCGTGCTGAACTGGTTCTGGCCGCCCGGGCCTTCCACGCTGATCGACATCACACGGATGCCAGGGTAGTCCAGCTACAACATTTTGAGATCAAGGGTTACAATTTCTTGAAAGGCATTGATAACCGACTTAAACGAAGGTTCCCCATTGGGAGTCGAGGTTGCAGAGTTCTGGGCCAAAAAGATGTAGAGTTTAGGACATCCGAAACACTATAAAAAGATACTTTGGACCATCGATACGAAGACGAAGATAGGCACTATCTAGCAAATACATTCAAAATTAGAACAGAATTTGTATAATTTCTGCTTAATATTATTTAAAACAAAATGTTTAGGAGGTTGTGAAACAGAGAGACGCTACTTTTTTTTTTTTTGTACATATACTCGTATGTCACCTACCTACAAGTCAACACAATGTTTTAAGATAAGAACAATTTAGGCTCAGCATCCGGAACTAAATCAACATGAATTTAGGCTTACTTGGATATTATTATGTTTTTTTCTAAATTCTTCGTGGTAAACAGCCAGACGAGACAAAATGTCCTATCACCCGGGATTTAATCAGCATGTTATCACCGAAAACTCAAGATAGTTGTAGGATTCGAACTCAACATAAATTCACTAAATCGGGACGCACGTACTACAACTTGGCTATTATCGCTATAAATCAGTTATAAGTAAACTCTTACCCTATCAGGCCCATAGGGAGTAAGCTTGTTCTTGTAGAGCTGGAAGATGTCGTCGATGTACGCGTGCCAACGGTAGAATATAGGGTCGCGCATCGCCGTAGCTGAGTCGCCCATCACGCCAAATTGTTCCTGAATAGGTTACAATTTAATAAAAATTAAAGCTTTAGCCCTCACAGCAATTTAAAATGTTTCAAGTTGGACGAGTTTAAAATCTAGGAACAACATTTTATCACAAATTTCTTTTACTACAACTCTAATGGCAACAGTTGGCGCAGTCAGTAGGATCAATTAATGTGCTACAATAAGTTTTAAAATTAAATGATTGTTACAGATGCATATATTATAAAATCACAGGTAAAAATAAACAGCCGGTACAATTAAATACTAACAGAGTAATAAATAAAACTTCTAATATATAAAAATCTCGTGTCACGGTGTTTGTGGTCGAACGCCTCCAAAACGGCTCGACCGATTTCAAAATCGTGATTTTAGTATTTTTGTTTGAACAATAGTCGAAATGTTTCTAGTATGGTATCAAGACTTTTTCTAAACGTGGCATCGCAACAAATGCGGGGTACAGATAGTATTATTATAATAATAATATCTTTAATAATGCACGAAGATACCAAGGTTTTCACACATTTTACACTTAATCGTTTAAGAAAGGTTGAGGGTTGAGGTTATTTTTAAGGTCTCTAATTACCAAGTGGCGATAGTCAGGATCATGCGAGTAGGATATGAACACGTGTCCCATGTTGTGCATGTCCCCGTAGTAGGGGCGGTTGCGGGAAATAACGGACGATTCCATCAAGTTACCGAGGATGTCGATACCGGTCTCCTCGTCTAGGGGCAGCTGACGACCGTTGGGCTAAGGACAGAAGATATTCATCTAAGTCTTAAGTAAAAGATATTTATTAAATATAATTGTAGTGTATTGAGTTAATGTAATGTAGGTACTTGTCAATTAATTAATTATTATTAATATAAGTAGGTAAATGTAAGTTGGTTATTAAGATCCTTGGCTAAGGTAGTACTACATTTCTCAGGCAGTTCGGAATAGACAATTGAACTAGCAGCTTCGTATTTTATTTCTCTGTGCCCCAGCAAGGAACTCTTCATCGGCGATGAGTCTATTAAGTGAATCACTAGTGTGAACTGTTAACATTGGGTGTTTTATCATGTCGATCGAAAAGATACAGGAATTCGATGTGAAAATTGGAACATGGTTGTCGTTTGCGGATCGCTTACAGATGTACTTGTGGCGACTCACGCGCCACCACTCAAACACGCATGGGTCAATCAACTAATTTACCCACACTTAAGAAAGATAAGCAACGATTATTTTTTTTTAATATTTTATTGATTATCTTTATTTTGATTCGCTAGAACCATTAGAAATATCAACTACTTTAATGATTCGAGAGGGCTACGATGTTCATAGATTATTGTGGTCACAATTTGTGAAAATCTACGAACATACCCAAAAAATTGTCTTTCGCGTTACCTGCGTTTAGTGTTAAATATATCCTTAATAAAACAAGTTAGAAACGTTTTGTCTTTTTTATTTACTTTTTCGTGCACAATCAACTGTTTTCGCATAATCAATCTTTTTAATTGTTAAACTTTTATAATAAAATCAATGAACATTTTGTCTTTTGCGTTACCAGTGTCACATAAAGAATGAATAACTTCTGAATAAAACGATTTGGATACTAAAAATAAATACAAATATTCTATACTCTTACGCTTCATTAGCAATAGCATTCAAACCGCTACAAAAGGGATTTAATATAGAAGCATGGAACGCGTTACAACCGAAAATATAATTCAAAGTTAGGGGACAAAAAGTAACTCCAGAGACAATTTTGGTAACGCCTAAGACAAAAAATAATTAACTCTTAAACACAACATACAAATATAAGAAGCCTAACGGAATGTTATTATACACTTCTGGACACATCTATTGGCCCACCTTGCATTTTCAGTTTCGTTTGGTCCTAGCTAAAATTTTATATTAGGTCGAGCAAAAACCATTGATGCAGTTTTAAACCTGATACATTTTATCATCTTTTTCGATCGTATTGTTTTAAATTTGAATTCAGAATACCACACGACATGGAGCTACCCCTAACAAGTCGGGTATGCGCCTTGATAAAGGCAATTGATTTTTTAATAAAAAACATGTTTTATCAAATAAAGGTTTAATTTAATAACGCGTGTTGCCTCCATGGGCATCTACCACAGCTCTCATACGATTAGGCATAGAGTTTATCAACCGCTCTATGAAATTTTGAGGGATCATCTCCCATTCCTCTTCTTTGGCAGTTTTCAACTCCTGCATCGTCTGGGCAACTGGCTGACGAGCCCTAACACGTCTTTTTAGCTCCTCCCACATGTGCTCAATGGGGTGCATGTCTGGGCTTCTGGCTGGCCAGTCCTTAACTGTAATGTTCACATCCCGAAGATATTCCCTGACGATGCCGGCCGTATGGGCTCTTGCATTATCATGCATAAAAAGGAAATTTGGGCCCACATAGTCCGCGTATGGCATCAAGTGAGGTTCTAAGCACTCACGAATGTACCTTTCAGCATTTAATGTTGGCAGCCGTGGTCCCGTAAGTTGAGTTTTGCCGCTCGCGGATATACCGCCCCAGACAGTCCATGAGCCACCGCCATAAGCAACCCTCTCTTCAAAGCAGCATTGTGCGAAACGCTCTCCCTTACGTCGGTAGACCTTCTTCCTTCCATCATTGCCATATAACACAATTTTAGACTCATCAGAAAAGAGTACACGGCTCCAATGCTGCTGAGTCCAATTTAAATGAGTGCGCGCGAAATAAAGGCGCGCTGTTCGGTGGGCTCGCGTTAGTTTGGGGCCATTAGCTGGCTTGTGTGGTATATATATCGCGTTCTTTTAACCTTCTCCGAACAGTTCGAGCGCTCACAGATACTTCGTGGAAGTCGCGAAGTTGGTTTTGTATCTCAATGGAGGTAAGGTGACGATTTCTCAAGCTCGTCAGAACATAAACACAGAAATCATACAAATAAAATTCAATCAAACATTTTATCTCTGATAGGTTTGCGTTTGTGTTTCATCTGATATTTAGTGATGATGTTGTTGAGGGCGGTAAACACGCTAGACCTAGAATGACTGGCTCTCAAGGATGCTGGAACATGCTAGTGATTTGGCGACACATTTTTTTAAACTTGAGTTTGGTGAACTGCCACTGTGTTTGAACCAAAGTAGCCAGCCAGGTGAGCATGATAAAATGGCTACCACCATGTATAAAAGTAATTATTGGTTTTAGTTTACTTACATTCAAAAACCTATCAGATAGTGTGTCAATGTCTATGGAGTTACCATAAGTGTATTTAGAGTTACCCTCAGAGTAACTCAGTATACCGATAACTCAGCAGACAATAGACATACTTTGATAAAAATACACGTTGTTTTTAAAATAAAATACTAAACATTTAGTTCGGTCAGAAATCTAAACTATGTACTATAAAACAATCATATTATTATTAATTAATAAGTTACTTACTTCGAGAAAATCCGGTCACTCAGTATACGACACAAAACGGTACGCACTCCCTCCGAACGCTTGTCGCAGACTGAGCGGCTTTTCGGTACTATCAAAGGAGAGCCCGCCTGTGCCAAGCAAGACACTGCTCTATTGAAGCTAGTGACAACAAGAAGCGACATCTGCATGTTTTCTGGCGCAACTTTTGAGTATAACTCAGCATACGCGAGCTAAAGGATATTTTGGAGGGACAGTAAAGAAACATTTTTTATTTTAAAAAGTATTTGAATTATTTGTTATTTTTATGAACACAGCAACAGTAATTGTTTATGTCTTTTAGTGGAATTAATATTTACTTATAGATTCATAGAAAAAAAAACTGTACAATGAAATAATCACAACTCATTGTGGACTCGGGACATGGACTTTTTGTATGGAGCAACTTTTTCGTATGTTGAGTTACCATAAAAATCGGAACAAATCAATGATTTTCAGGCCCGTTTAGAAGTTTCTTGTAATGCCTAATTATCTAAGATACGTTTGGAATACCATTTTTGTGTGGCATTACGGTAAATTATTGTATTTGTATCAAGAACTGGCGGGGACATCAAAGTGTGGGTAAATTAGTTGATTGACCCGCATACACCCGGGGACCGATGAGCGCGGGAGAGCGGGGGAGTGGTTGCCGCGATCGTACGATGTATCTCGCGCCGCGACCCCTTCCAACGAACCAGTTCGCCAGCCGCCTCCGCTTGGGGCGCACACGCACCCCCGCTTCCCTCGCCTCGCCCGCGCACGTACACCGCACTAAGTACTAATAAAGTGATAATACCTAACATTGTGTATATCATATAACTCCTTATTGGTGACCCCTACAAACACGTGCCTACGTAAATAAAAACAATTCATTCGTGAGGAGTGCATAGTGCAGTGATTCAAAAAGTGAGGCTAACAAAGCTAACCTACGGCGGACATTTTGGTTTCATCAAAAACCAACATCACCACGCGGCGAACTTCAGCAACATCGCGCGTAACATCTAATTGCCGTCGCAACGCCCGGCCTTTCGCTTGGCCCATTGTGCCGCGCCACACCCTGCTCATATCAGCAAGTGCAGTTCACGACGTTCGTTTCAACAACGGGCGCAAACGCCGGTTCACGCCGAGCGCCGCGACGCAGCGATTTTGTTCCCGCCGCGCCGTCTCATTCCGCGCCGCCTCCGCTGTGCCGGCGCGGCGCCGCCGGCGACGACTTCGACACCGCGCAACGAGTCTTCATTTCGTGACACGCGAACACCTCGAGATTTGATACGTGTCGCGATTCGCCGTGAGCCGCAGCACCGACGGGACCACCGAGGATTGCAAACATTGCAAACTCGCCGAGCCACGTGCAAAAATCGACGCGTCAAGCCATCGACGACGCACGACGACGACGCGACGCGAGCAGCCAGCGGTCAACGCCCCCGAGTGCGGGACGGGCCGGACCGCGAAGTTTTCAACTGTACATCGTTCCCAGGGAGTATACTACGATTCCGGTGAGCGAACTCCAAAATACTTGCATATCTTTCCTATAAACAAACATTTAACAATAACGTGCAGTGTTGTGTTGTTTTACTTAAACTATCAATTTGAAAAGGAACATACATATTTCCGTCAACTATCTTCGTGACCAGTGATCATATCGGAACATTACTCTTTAGCAATTCTCGAATTTTTTTTACGGATTATAATGTACGAATAGCGATTTACAGAATTTACGTAAAAAAAGGTAGACTTCGGTAAGCATCTCGTATAAAGGTAGATTTCGGATAAAATACCAGAAATGGTAAATTTCGTAATTTCGTTGTCGAATTTAAATTTGTTTACATAAAAAGGATATATTCATAAATTGTATTTTTTTTTTGTCACGAAAGAGCTATATATCGATTATTGTATTGTTTTATTTGTGTCTAATTAAGTTTTTATTTTATTATTATTAATTAGTTATAAGCCGTGTTATGTTCATCTACGCGTAAATGTGTATCATACGTCCACGTCCGGGGCCCGTCATTTAATTTCCTGATTCCTATTTATTCCACTCATATTTCCTACAATTGTTGTATTGACTTCCGCCTCGTCACAGATTATCGTCACTTCCGGTTTTTTATTATTTTACTTCCGGTTCCTCTTCGATAATGGCAACATCTGAGGAGCAGATTAGACTGCTGCAGGAACAGTTAAAACAGCTTCAGGACAATCAGGATAGACGAACTATGGCCGTTTCAGTCAAATTGCCTACCTTTTGGGCCGATAAACCCACAGTGTGGTTCGGCCAAGTAGAGGCACAGTTCGAAATCGCGGGCATTAAACAGGAACGGACCAAGTACAGCCACGTTGTGGCAAAGTTGGATTCCAAAATCGCCGGCGAAGTTGCGGACATTATCGAACGCCCCCCAGTCACGGACTCTTATCAACATCTGAAAACCGAACTTATTAAACGCTTGTCAGCGTCAGGCGAGGACAGAGTCCGGCGGCTTCTTGGTGAAGAAGATATTGGAGACCGAAAGCCGTCGCAATTTTTGCGGCACCTACGCTCGTTGGCCGGGACAGAGTTTAAAAGCGACGACATAATTCGGCAACTGTGGATGCGCCGCCTGCCAGGCAATATACAAGCCATACTGGCTGCGCAAGAAGATCTGCCCCTGGAGAAGGCGGCTGACATCGCCGATAAAATACTTGAGGTAACCACACCTGCTGTGCATGCAGTTACCACGGCCTCGCAGTCACCCGAGCTGACGCAACTGGCGCTCAGGGTCGAGCAGTTGACTAAATGCGTTGAAGCGCTCAGTGCCGACTCGAGAGCGCGATCACGGTCGCGTAATGACAACAGATCGAGATCAACATCGAAATCATCCTCACGCTCCACCCTGTGCTGGTATCACCAAACCTACAAGAAAAAGGCAGTGAAATGCACCTCTCCATGCGCCTGGAAAAACCAGGAAAACAATTCGAGCGATCAGTAAGCGCGGCGACTGATTGCTCTGAGGTAATGAGTAGCCGCCGTTTATTTGCCACAGATAAGACTACGGGACGCCGGTTTTGATAGACACGGGCAGCGACCTTTGCTGTTACCCACAAAAGTTAGCCAAGGGTATCGCCTCAACATCATCTGGATATCAATTATCGGCAGCAAATGGTAGCAACATCCAAACTTATGGAAGCATTTCACTACATCTGAACCTAGGCCTACGCCGCGATTTCCACTGGAATTTCACAATTGCCGACGTCGAAACGCCTATAATAGGATCGGACTTCTTAAGTTATTATAACTTATTACCCGACCTACGCCACAAACGCCTAATCGATGGAAATACAAATCTAACCACTCCGGCATCGATAGCTCAAATTAATCAGGTCAGCATAAAATGTGTGTCTGTCGAAAGCACCTCATCTTATTCCAGACTTCTCCTGGAATTCCCTAACTTGACGCGACCTCCAAGTTTCCCACGGCTAGTGAAACACGCGACGGTTCATCACATCGTAACAACCGATGGCCCGCCAGTTTCCTGCCGCCCACGTCGCCTCGCTCCGCAAAAGCTGGTCGCGGCCAAGAAAGAGTTTGACGATATGGTCAACTGTGGTACCGCGAGACCTTCGGACAGCCCTTGGGCCTCTCCTTTGCATATGGCCAAGAAAGGCGAAAAGGGATGGCGACCATGTGGAGATTACCGGGCTCTGAACGCTAGAACTGTTCCAGACCGGTATCCCGTCAGACACATTGCGGATTTCTCGCACAACATTGCAGGGGCCACCGTGCTGAGTACAATTGATTTAGTAAAAGCGTACCAGCAAGTGCCCGTACACAAGGCTGACATCTGCAAGACAGCGATCACAACACCATTCGGACTGTACGAGTTTCCTTTCATGACCTTTGGTCTTCGAAACGCTGGACAAACATTCCAACGTTTCATAGACGAAGTCGTGAGGGGACTCGATTTTTGCTATCCATATGTGGATGATGTGCTTGTCTTTTCACGCTCGGCAGACGAGCATAAAGACCACCTTCGCACCTTGTTCCAGCGCCTGGACGACTATGGTGTCATGATAAATGCATCCAAATGTGTTTTCGGTTCTGACGAGGTGACCTTTTTAGGATACCGCATCAACAAAGATGGTACACGCCCGCCTGTGGAGAGAATCGAAGCCCTGCAAAATTTCCTTTTGCCAAAAACTGTGCAAGGCCTTCGGCGGTTTCTGGGGATGATCAATTTTTATCGCCGATTCCTCCCTAACGCAGCCGAACTGCAAGCCCCTCTTATCAACGTACTAGCTTCTTCTAAACTAAAGGGTGCTAAGCCAGTGCCCTGGACGCCTGAACTTGAAGTTGCGTTCGAGAAATGCAAGGAGAGCCTGGCCTGCGCTACACTTCTTGCTCACCCAGTTGGCGACGCCACCTTGGGATTATTCACGGACGCCTCTTCAGTACACGTGGGATCTTGTCTTCAACAGAAAATTGATAACCAATGGCAGCCTTTGGCGTTTTTCAGTAAAAAGCTTACGGACAAACAAGCTCAGTGGCCCGCGTATTATCGCGAACTTCTCGGAGTGTACGAAAGTGTGCAACATTTTCGCCACCTGCTCGAGGTCCAACATGTGACCATTTATACGGACCACAAACCACTCATCTATGCTTTTACCCAGCGACGCGAAAAGCTTCCTCCGGTTCAGCTCAACCAGCTGTCCTTTATCTCCCAATTCACAACCGATGTTGTACATGTGAAAGGAGAGGATAACGTGGTTGCTGACGCGATGTCAAGGATAGAAGCTATCACCTTTGAGGAGACTTTTGCAGCTTTAGCAGACGAACAAGCCTCAGACGATGAGCTCCAAAATGCCATGACCAACTCTTCTCTGAAACTAGAAAAAGTTTGCATTCCTGGCTCAGACATTTCCATCATCTGCGACACATCAACTGGAAAACCACGACCATTTTTGACACCTTCTTACCGGCGTAACTATTTTAATAAGATTCACAACCTCAGCCACCCAGGCGCGCGGGCTTCCACGCGTTTGGTGGCTGATCGTTTTGTTTGGCCCTCTATGAATAGGGATTGTCGGAAATGGGCTCGTGAATGCCTACCATGTCAACGCAGCAAAGTGTCAAGACATACCTCAACGCCCTTAGGTAGTTTTACCCCACCGACCAACCGTTTCCGCCACGTCCACATAGATATCATTGGCCCAATGCCTTCGAGTAAAGGGTTTCAATATTGTCTAACAGCTGTGGACAGGTTCACTCGATGGCCTGAAGTATGGCCTATGGTCGGTATCACGGCAGAAGAGGTGGCCGAAACATTCACCAATGGCTGGATCGCCAGGTTCGGTGTTCCTGCCGTCATAACCAGTGACCAAGGCCGCCAATTTGAGTCTGCCCTCTTCAAGGCTCTCTTGAGACATAGCTCAGTACAACGTACACGCACCACTAGCTATCACCCATGTGCCAATGGCATGGTGGAGAGGTTGCATCGCCAATTGAAAGCGGCACTTATGTGTCACGGAGGCACATGGTGCACGGCTCTTCCATTAGTGCTTCTTGGCATGCGAGCATCCTTGAAAGAGGACTTACGGGCCTCAGCTGCCGAACTCGTGTACGGCGAGCCTCTCAGACTCCCCGGAGAATTTGTCACTCTTCCAACAGGCAACGACACTCTAGAAGACGTTCATAATTTCACATCACAGCTGAGAAACCATATGGCCGATCTGAAGCCTGTCGCAGGCTCGCATCATTCAGAACGGCGCACTTTTGTATTCAAAGAGTTGTCCACATGCACACATGTGCTGCTTCGAGACGACTCCGTCAGGGCATCACTGAAGCCACCTTACACTGGACCTCACCCGGTTATTAGCAGAAACGACAAAACAATCTGCATAACTGTGGGAAACAGGGAAGTTCAAGTGAGTCTGGATCGGGTGAAGCCAGCCTTTATCGAAGGGGAACCAACGTCAATTCCACATCCTCTTCCATCGACTCCAACCCATTTCCAATCCACACTACCAGCCCCAGTCCCACCTAAACTTTCATCTCAGGCAGCTCCGCAATCTTTCCCAAACCCACCAACTCCCAAATACGTTACTCGATCAGGACGTCGCGTTCATTTTAAGACGCCGATTGATGTATAAAAATTTTACTTAGGACTAGTTCATAAGAAATAAGCTGTAAAAATTTGTTCAACTAATGTTTTTGTTATTCTTATTATTGTACCTATACTTTATTATTGTTCCCTTTTGGGGGTACTTTTCTCCGTGGGTGGGTGGTGTGGCGACTCACGCGCCACCACTCAAACACGCATACACCCGGGGACCGATGAGCGCGGGAGAGCGGGGGAGTGGTTGCCGCGATCGTACGATGTATCTCGCGCCGCGACCCCTTCCAACGAACCAGTTCGCCAGCCGCCTCCGCTTGGGGCGCACACGCACCCCCGCTTCCCTCGCCTCGCCCGCGCACGTACACCGCACTAAGTACTAATAAAGTGATAATACCTAACATTGTGTATATCATATAACTCCTTATACTTTATGGTTAATGACATTAAGGAAGACCTCAAGGTCACGCTCATATCAGTAATGTGGGACGAGGCGTATTAGTTGCTGGTGAATTTAGCCACGAAACCAGCGGATTTAACGTTTGTGGAAGCAAATGAAGTATATCTATCTTATTCTATTCTAATGCAGCGTCATCTTCAACCGGCCCCATCTATATTAGCGGAGAGGTTTCGATTGCGGCAGTGAAGGCAGAAACCGGATGAGCTAATAGCGGATTTAACGTTTGTGGAAGCAAATGAAGTATATCTATCCTATTCTATTCTAATGCAGCGTCATCTTCAACCGGCCGGCCCCATCAATATTAGCGGAGAGGTTCAATTGCGGCAGTGAAGGCAGAAACCGGATGAGCTAATAGCTCAAAAAGTTTTGGGAGAAAACCTACGAGACCAGTTCGTGTGTGGGTTAAAAAGTGACGTTATCCGTCAATGGAGGACGACGCGCTAAGTTTCGTTGAATCAGTGAGAATCGCGACATGGTTAGAGACTGCGGAAAGTGATGCGGCGGCCGTGTAGGCACGAGTCGTGCCGGAGACCGCGACGGTGCACGCGGTAGGTCCAGCGGACGCGCGGGCCAGGCGCGCTGGGGACGAGTGGACGGCGAAGGCGGCCGGGATGTGGCCATGCCGGGACAAACGCGGGTGGTGCCTGCGGGACACTCAAGTTGTAAGGGGTGTAGAGCGTCTGGTCACGGCTGTCGGGACTGCAAGTTCCGTGACTGACGTCGACGCGGAGCTGGACACAATGCTGCGCGCGGGCGTCATAGAACCTGTTGATAACTCCGAATGGACATCGGCGCTGTTGCCGATTAACAAGGCAGACGGATCGCTCAGGGTTTGTGTAGACTTTAAGGCTACTCTGAATCCAGTTTTGTTGGTCGATCGCTATCCATTACCTAAGATCGACGATGTACGTTGAATGGAGCTAAATATTTCAGTAAATTAGATCTTTCGCAATCTTACAATCAAATTGAAATAGACGATTCTAAGAAATATACGGTAATCAACAACCATCGCGGACTTTTTCGTTACAAAAGGTTAGTCTTTGGATTTAGATTAGACAGTTTCCAGAGGACAATAAACATAACATAAACGCTTTCACACTCACAGCCCCACACTAAGTTCGATGACTTGTGTCGTGGGTGCCGGAAACATTCACATCACATACACAATCACAACCAGAACCAGAAACACAAGTTTTCCTTGGAGAGACAATGACGAATTTATTGGCAAATATACCTAACGTGGCGGTATTTATCGATCACGTCATAATAGTATTTCTGTATGAAGATGTTCCATCAATACTTTTATGGTAGGATATTTATTTTACGAACGGATCACAAGCCTTTTGAGTCTTTGATATTTGGACCGAATAATGGTATTCCCACCATGACAGCAAGCCGAATGCAAAGATGGGCGATAATCTTTTCGGCGTATAACTATGAAATTGAGTTTGTAAAGACAAATGACAACTCAGCGGACGGCTTATCAAGACTACCGTTACGCGATAAAGAATCGGTTTTATCCGCGATGCCCGAACAGACTTAATTGCATTTTGCACAGGAAGCATTTCTGTGGAGTCGCTGGGAGATACATTACCGATAACACGGCCACCTACACCGGCACTGAATTCCAATCGTTCCTTAAAAATGCCAGTATTGAGAATATCTTTACAGCTCCATATCATCCGCCGTCTAATGGTGCGGCCGAAAATGCTGTTAGAACTTTTAAGCGGGTTATTGAAAAGGCGGTATACGAAAGAGAGCAAGTGGTAAAGGCTTTGCATCTAGTTTTACTCTACTACCGGAATATCGAGCATGCTTCGACAGGCGAGAGCCCAGCAGTGTTGATGTTAAGCAGGCGGTTACGTACTTCGCTCGACGTGTTTAAGCCGGGCTGGGAGGCGAGGGCGGATCTCGCGCAGCAGTGGCAGGTGGAGGACGCGGGCGGCGGCGATGATGTCTGGTACCGGCAGTATTTAAAAGGGGAAAAATGGGTACCAGGGAAAGTTGAATGTAGTTTAGGCTCTTCAAACTTTAAGATAATAGATGAATGGGGGGGTAAGTACATCGCCGCAAGTACATCGTCATATAGACCAATTGAGCAGAAGTTCCTTGATCTTCCCTGACCCTGAGCGCTCTTTCCTGCGGCGCCAGACTAAGTTACCGGAAAAAGTAGCTACGGACGAGGAAGTTGAGGGTGAGAAACACGGGAGCTCTGAGGGAGCCGAAGTGGTGGCTGAACAACAGGTGCACGAACGCAGGGTTGTAACTCCACCCCAATTACGCGAGCCTGAACCCCGTGAACCTTGCCAGGATGGGCCATCGGACACTATGTTACCAAACAGGCGGATTTTACGTAAATGTCGACAGAATAAAAAACTGAATTATGAAGTGTCAACTAGGTTAGAGTTAGGTTAATTAAATGTAGAGTTAATTGCAGATTATATGCGGCTTCCCAGTATGTATGGTTATGGTGTTTTATTCAATTATTGTAGAAGAATGTAGTGTATTGAGATATTGCAATGTAGGTACTTGTCGATTATTTAATTATTATTAATGTAAGTAGTTAAATGTAAGTTGGTTATTAAGATCCAAGGCAAAGGTTGCCTCTTTCTCAGGCAGTTCGGAATAGCCAATTGAACTAGCAGCTTCGTATTTTATTCTCTGTGCCAGCTAGGAACTCTTCAATAATTATAGTACCACTTGGTTGGAGTACAATGTCTAAAATAAAAAAAAACTAGTCTAAAATAACGGAATAGGTACCCTTCTAGGCAAGCATGCTACATCTTCGGCCGCATCGTCACTTTTCATCGGGTGAGATTGTGGTCAAACGCTTGCCTATCGTACATAAAAAAAAAAAACGGAAAAGCGTTATAAAATTCTCAGTGTTGTCAAGCAGTTCACTCGTATTACTCATAATTTAATTATTTATTTTAATTTTTTTTTTTTTGCACTTAATAATTGTGTTTTTTTTAAAGGTTAGTACTGTGACTTGTTACTTAATAAAATATACGTATAGTTAAATCATGTATCCTTATATACTTAACACGTATAGTTAAATCATGTATCCTTAATTAAGTGTTATTATAGAAAGTGTTGATTGAATCTAGTAGGTACTCTATTTTTTCTGATCGCTCAGATATGAACGGACTAACGTGCTTACTCATTTTCCAATAAGATTTAGTAGGTCAATATTACATTAGAATTTATCCGTAGAAAGAATAAAAATATGTTTTTTTTATTAAATATTTATCTTGCATCTACGGTTTCTAAGGTCACATTTGCAGAGTCCGGCTTGGGAAGTACTACACCTTTACTAATTTGCCAGACATTGTGGGTGACACTGAACTATAATTAGACAAGGGTGACGCTAACCGTGAGACGAGCTACTTCGTCTCTTCACTCAGATGCTTGAACATACACCTACCAGTAAGACGGACTGGCTCTCAATGGCGTTGAGGAAGCGGTCGCGCCAGGTTTCAAGGTCGCTGACGTCCGCCTTGATCTGGTCGAACGGACGGTCCAGGTCGCGGATTGTGGTGTTTGCGAACCTGAACAATTGATGACTTTTAAATAATCGGATTAGTGGACGTAGAAGGCTAAATGATAAATTACACACACAGACCATTAACACCAGAGAGTTTTTTTTTTTTTTTATTTGTGACAGGCTAGTATTTGACCACTATCTCACCTGATGGTAAGTGACGATGTGATCGAAGCTGGTAAGCACACTAGACCTGGAATACGCAGGCTCTCAAGGATAACTGCCGGAACACCGTATTTGGCTTGGCGGCAGACCTTCAACTTGATGGTGGTAAGCTACTTTGGTAGCAAGCCAGGCGAGCAACTCACAAAATGCTGGAGTCAGACTTAAGGGGTATCCTCCTACGGACGTGGATCATCTTCTTCAACAAATTTAAGTGAATAAGACTTGTTGCAGATCCGCCTGAAGCAATACTACCTCTTTACCAAGCAGCCGAATAGCAAGAAAGAAAGAAAATATTTTTATTTACAAGGCTAGGACATCAGAACCGGTTCCAGCTGAAAGAGCGTGTCGCCATTGTCATTACTGGACATATCTGAACTGCCCAGTTGGGTGCGCGTTTGCCTTCTAAGCAGCGGGTATGGGGTTCGATTCCCGGCGTTAACACAAGTTTTCTCCCCACGAAAAACTTGTTCCGGGTGTGGATTGAGCGTGTGTGAGTTTATAATAAAAAAGAGACGTAATACCTCAGAAGTCTCAAGCAGCGGGGCAGAGCTTTGTTACTTCAAGCTTTGGGTTGTAGCTGCAGATATGCATGTACGTCATAATGGACAAGGTATGTTGAATGTAGGTTTTTTTTATGCATACCTAGGCGGCCACGCGCGAGAGGCGACTTGAGAGTCGAGCTTGGGGAAGTATCCCTCCACGATGGGCGCTCGGAATTCGTTGAAACGTGCAACACGGTTTAAGCCGTTGCACAGACGTTCACAATTGTATCTAGAAAGAAAATTAGAAAGTCAAATTCGTGAGTATTTCTACTAAAAATACTCACGAATTAAAATTGGATCAAGAAAACTTGTATATGTGCGATTTATATTAATAGTATAATGTAACGTATTAGTATCGACTGAAGTCATATTTATTGCCACGTTTAAAACTTTGGTTTAAAACTTTGGTATATATATATATATATATATATATATATAAACAGTGATGCACAGCTCGAGTAGTTCTTTATCAGCGTTCTTCAATCTAAGAGCTCCAGTCACCATCTGAAACTATGCTTACCTAGCTATAATCTGCTGGTGCATGTAGTAGAAAAGCTCTCCCCTCCGGTCCTTGTTGACAATGGACCTGTCGACGGCGTCGAAGGGGTATACGAGGTGCCAGTGCCAGTGATGCAGGTTGATGCCCATGTCCTCGCGGAAGTACGCCACGCGCTGCTCCGGCTCCTTCGCGTGGGCAGTGTAGTTAGCCGGGATGGTGATGGGCATCTAGGGATAATGTTTGTTTTATATAGTGCAAGCGATGACGAGTGTTTGACTATTTGTTATAATGAAATACTATATTAATACTAATGCAACAATTATTTGTAATTGTTGATGTTGTAATTGGATTTTTTGTTTATTATTTAACTTTTTTCGGAATAATCCAATAATATGAACAAACACATTTTTATTTAATTCGTTTGAATATAAATTTCGTTAGTTTTATCAAACTTAGACTTTGGACAGTGAAGATAACCTATAAAAACAAATTCTAAGTTTATTCAATCTACGTTATAAAATCGTAAGTTCTGCTAGTTGTTCTTACCCTAGCTCCATTGGGCTCAACAGAAGTGACCTCTCGTGCCTGACGGAAGACCTTGGGGTCCATGAACTTGTCCGGGAAGGTCTCAGCAAATGTCGGGATGTTCAAACCTTTGGTGTCCGGCCTGCAAGGTGATAATTTACACCATATATTTTACATTGCGTTTTGATTTTGCGTCCTCCTACGAAACATGGACACTTACAGTGTCATAAGTGAGCTATGGAGAGAACTGTGCTCGGTTCTTCTCTGGATTGAGTCCGAAATGAAAATTAGACAAAGTACCAAAGTAAAAACATAAATCAAAGGCACGCGCCGAGGCCCGAACCGCAACCTCCGTGTATCGCGAGTCGAATTCATCCAGAGGATTTACAATATGTCAGAAACTAGTCGACTACAAAAGTAGCAAGTAATTTTAAGAATTTTAAGAAAAGCAAGTAATTTTCTTATCACTCAAAAGATTATAGCTTAAGTGGCAGTAGGCTGGCCGCTGAAGTAGGTGATTACGACTCAGCATACGCAACGCCAGGAACGGAAAATACCAGGCACTAGAGCATGGAAAAGAGAAGAAACGCAGA
The DNA here is from genome assembly GCA_948107665.1 of Lomographa bimaculata. Classification (NCBI taxonomy): domain Eukaryota; kingdom Metazoa; phylum Arthropoda; class Insecta; order Lepidoptera; family Geometridae; genus Lomographa; species Lomographa bimaculata. The sequence continues at coordinate 16,530,621 of OX403605.1, forward strand.
AATGGCTCGGAAGCGTTCATTGGGAGACGCATATATGTAGCCATGGACAAATATAGCCAGATAAATGATGATATTGTATAAGTAAGGGAGTTCACCTAAATTAAAACAACAACATTTATTTATTTATTGATTTTACCTTGTTTGTTTATTTACTAACCATAATTGGATAATTTAATTACGGTGCTATGCAGCTTTTAATCATTAGGTTTTGTAAACAGGAAACTGCAATAATATGCCCCATTTCAGGAAATTCTGCTTGTTTATTAAATTAGCATGAATTTCAGTTACTGTTTACCTACAACACTTAGTTTGTAAGTTTTCAAGCTACCATGGTCAGTTTCACTATAAATGTTTGTATCAATAACGGGATATTTACCATGTATTTCGTTTGTTTTTTTCAGTTACTCCGTGATCATGGCGCTTGCAGCATTGCCGAAATATCGGAAACTCAAAACAAACGAAATACATGGTAAATATCCCGTTATTAACACTTAGTTTAATTATTTTTACTGTACATACGCTGTTGCTTATTAAATTATTTTCCCTGTTTTATGTTTCATTGCTGCTCTGTAGCGGAACAACCTCATCCATTTCCGCTAAATAACCTGCCCTCCCTAGGAAAACCAAAACGATTCGTCTCTATTCTATCAAAAGAAACGCTTTCAAAGCGTAACCTTTTGATAGAATAGATAGTGACGATGCGTTTTGGTTTTTGGCTAGGGGGGCTGTGTCATCCTTTCGCTATGTGCATTTGATATGCAATTATTGACATTACGATTAAGTTCGTACCCAAATGTAAGCCCCTGAGACTACAAATTACTAAAATATTGCTGGACATACCGATGCAAGATGGCGACGCTGAGGCAGTAGTTGAACATGTAGGGGTTGATGCGAAGCTGGCAAAACGAGCACACTGACTGAAGGTCCTCCAGGTCGCGCATACCTGGAAAAAGCAGAGGTAATACTAGTTTAGCATAACTAGTTCCGCTTGCCTGCCTGATGGCTTTTAAGCGAGACTCTTACTCCCCTAACTACACCACTAATAAACATAACATAATGTAAACGCTTTCACATTCACAGCCCCACGTTCGAAGACTTGTGTCGTGGGATCATTAAAACCATCAAAATTTCACTTAGCGAGAAAACTAGTGTTCTACCGGGAATCGAATCCGATACCCGCTACTTAGAAGGCGGACGCGCACCCAAATACGCCAGCGGGTAGTTCAATTGGAGTGCCTGTTTTGAAGCAGAAAATACACATATACACAAATACACATATACACATACACAGCACACCCCTGACTTATGTAATGGCGTGATTCTCTGTTACGTTTAATGCAGTTTTGTGTGACCTTTGGATCTCTGCTTAGTGCCTACTAGAGTAGAGACCTCGCTCCATAAGCGAAAATCAAAATAGACAACGGGTGTTTTTTTATGCCCGATAAGCAAGCATTTAAGCACAATCTCACCTGATGGAAAGTGAAGATGTAGCATGCTTGCCTAGAAGGTAGGTACCTATTCATTCTTGACTTGAAGACTCCCAGATTATACCGTTTGGGGATCAAAGACGAAGGCAATGAGTTCCACTACTTCGCAGTACGGTAATACGGTAGTGATAAACGTAGAAGCGGAACGCTTCGAGCGAACTGGACGTATGTTAACCATATATGGATGACGTTTAACACTTTGTCTTATTGTTACATGGTAAAACGGGCATGGGGAATTAATGTGTGCAAATCCTACGCACACTCTCCAAAATGTAAACGGTAGAATACCGATAGGTTTGCGACCTGAAGTCGGTGACCGAGACTCTGCAATTTGGACTCAACTAGCTTATAATCGCCAATGAGTCTTCTGTAAAACCGGGTGTAGACCATCACTTACCCATAAAAACATCAATGAGTCTGCCTGCCATCTGCCTGTGCTTGGGCACGAACAGCGAGAACTGCTGGTTGTAGGGCAGCTGCATGGGCAGGTCGAGGTTGGGCAGCGAAATGTTGCGGACGTTGACCGTGCGGCCGGCGTTGTCGCCGCCGAAACGCTGATTGATCGTTGTCGTCACGCTTTTGTACTTATCCGGCTACAGATGTAGAAACAGACGAAATGATTACTTATGTAGATAAACAATTTAGTCGACTATACCGCAGCCAGTGGCGCTCAGACATTCGCGGTTCTGATTTAGTATTCGAAACCCTGAAAAATAGCTGTGAAGCTATTTCTCGTGCTTGTCTGGGTAGCTACCTTGTACAGAAATACAGTCGTAGGGTTTTTGATGTGAGTGAAAAAATGGCGTTGTTGATTTTGTAAAATTTTCCAAAACCTGTGATTCTTCGAGTGTTAATGTGTAATAATGGTGGATTATTAACCGTTGATACTAAGTGAACGTGCATAAGTGTAGGCAAATCATACAAAGTTGAAAAACGTGATTTTTGCCTTCGCTCCAAAATTCCAATAGAAGTTCTAGTAAAGTTTCCACCACTTTACTAGGGCATGACTTTACTATGACTGGACCTTGACTAAAAGAGTCAAGTTGACTTTGACTGTGACTTGTGACTAGGACTTATAATATGAAATACACTTGAAATATTATATTATCACTTGACACTGGCTAAATGCACAAGATTTCGAAGCCATAACTAAGAAGAAGAAGAATACAGTCGTAGACTCGTAGTTACATTTGAGCACAAAAAAGTAGTAAAAATAAATAACAAAAATAAAAATTAGTTTTTTGACACAAAAACATAGATTTAAATATACTTTAAATCATTGAGATTTCGTAGCAATAGAAGTATATTCAGTATATGCTACGTGAATACGTACCCGCAGCGCTCTTTTAAAACAAAAAATCTTTTGAACGCGAGCCAAGATGTTGGCCGACATAATTGTAAAAAAAATCAAGTTCCATTACTTGATAATATTAATGAAATAAGGTGTAATTGCAGTCATAGTGTGTGTGTGTGTGTGTGTGTGTTTGTATTGTTATGCTAAGTTTTATAGGTAGTTTTAATAGGCCAGGCCCTTAATATTTTTTTCACAAGAGGTGTTTTACCTCAAATGAGCATTACCAGAAAAACATGGTCTCTAGGAATCCAGACTCCCCCTATTCCGATACATAAAATCGTTTAAATCTTATGTAACAAACAACTTTATACGTACCTATAGAAGTACCTATATAATACGTATTTAAACTTATAAAGTTGTTTGTTGTATGGTCGTTGCATTAATTAACCACAATAATTATATGTACATTTAGGTTTATAGTAATATTTTCCTACTCATTTTGAAAAATTCTTATTATGGTTAAACAATTTCATATATTATTATAATTCCAATACCACAGTAAACACCATAATATTACAAAAACATTGATATTATACTGTAAGTAATTTAAAGTTTTCTGCAGCACATTCAATACTACTCACGTCATCTAGTGTGGAGTAGGAAAACTAATCCGAATAATAGCTGATAATGTGATTCTCTCGCTTATATATTTATTATATCTCTCGCTCATATATATATATATATATATATATATATATTCTCTCGCTTATATTCATATTTTATTTATGCTAGAAAACATTAATTATTTGATCATTTAACATTAAACATTTGATCACTGTCTCACGTTATAGAAAGTGAAGGTGTTGCCGAAGATGTAACATGTTTGCCTAGAAGTTACCTATTCACTCTATTTTGAAAACACCCAGATTGTACCGTTTAAAGAACAAAGACGCAGGCAATGAGTTCCACTCCTTTGGTGTACGGATGATAAACGTAAAAGCTAAACGCTTTGAGCGATCTGGGCGTATGTCAAATAAATGGATAACGTTTGATAGTTTGTCTTGTTAATTAGGTGGTAAAAAGGGCATGGAGGAATTAACTCATGCAATCCCTGCGCGCACTCGTTAAAATGTAAGCGATAGAATACCGATAGGCCTTGCTACCTTACGTCGGTGACCAAGACTTTGTATTTTGGACTCGACTAACTCACAACAATGAGTCTTCTAGCTCGCTGGTCAATAGCTTCAATAGCTTCTGACTGGTACTTAAAGGATTCATCCTACAGGTATCCGCAGTACTCCATACACGATCGGACTTGAGCTTATAAATTGAGAAGCTGCACCGATGTGAAACACTAACCTTTACGAGAATACCCAAACACCAGAACACGTTCTTGACTCTACCACTATAAATTCGTTTAAAATTAAGAATAAGTTGCTAACTAGGCTTTTCGTTTATTTGATGAGATATTTCATAAAAAAGTAAAAATTAATGAAAAAAAAATCATTTATCCTATTATTAATTAATCTTATTTAATTTACAATTTTTTTAAAATATTTTGGTAAAACTACTTTGATATTCAAAAAATTCGAGAAACGATGGTTTTTAAATGTTTGTTGGCTTATTATGTTTAATTATCAATAAATGAATTAAAATATGTACTAGGCACATTATGTTATCTCTAGAAAACTCAGCGAACTTACGTAGTAATGCTGGGGAACATCGAAGACCGCATTGTCTTCGCCCTTCTGCATGAAGCAGGGCTCCGTTGGCCGGTCGAAGAATAACAGGAGGTTCTTTCTGGCGTCGGTCATCTTGGACTGCTTCTACAAAATAATAAGCACTACTAATTCTAATTCTGAAGTGGAGCGGTAAGTCCTGCACTGAGGGGCACTGACGCATTATTTCGAATATTTTGACAGCTTCTATGTAGTTGGTTCCGTATAAAATTAATCAAACTATGTTGTTGAACTGCCTGCTAGCGTAGTGTGACTAAGCAGCGGTGTCGGGTTCGATTCCTGGTGGGAACACAAGTTTTCCCCCCAAGATAACATTGTGTTTCTGTTTCTAAATAAATGAGTGCTAATAATGTTTCCGTCACCCACGACACATGTCTTGGAACATAGTTTAGGACTTTGAATGTAAAACCATTTATCTTATATGTTATATTTATGTTTATGTTACTATGCAGTAAAATACGAGAGTAAAAATTAAAATTAAACATTATCATTTCAATATACGCATTAAAATAACCATCTCAACTTACCTCAGACTTCGAGGAAAACAACAACACAAACTAAAACAATATACCTAAATGCTAAGTTAATTATTAAATACTAATATTAGACTTTAAGCCGTGAAAATCACGGCTCAACTGTGGCGGGACTCACAGCCCACCATCATTTATAGGGAAATGAGTACACGCGGTACCGAGTCGTGTGCACAATGTGAAGATTGTTGCCATGGCAGAATGCAGGATGCTCTGCGGTTAACGAAATTAGTTGAAATAGTTACTTACTGTTCCCGTGGGTAATGTATGTGCACATAACAGCTGAAATTGTAGATTGCGGTTTATGAAACCCACGTGTGTAGACCTACTTTGACAACCGCTGTTGTTATGCAATGATGATATAAGCTCAATCAATTTATATTATTTACTAGTTGACCCGGCGAACTTCATACCGCCAATTGTCTGTGGTCAAATATTCAGAAACATCTCCTGTTTGACAGGTACGAACAGTTTGTATGGGTAAATAAAATACTACTTTTTACTAATTTTATACAATACAATACAATGGTGCCGATTCTGTTGTCCAGAATTAGACTAAACTAGCCTAAAATTAGTTTTAGTCCTGCTTTAGTCCAAAACATATTCAGAAAATGCAAGATTAGACTAAAATTAAGTTTGACAGGACTAAGTTAGTTTAGTTACTCTATTTAGTGAAAATGATCAAATTCTTATTCTGATGTACATGTTTTACGTCAAATTAAGACTAAAAATAGAAATTTTAAACTCAAATGAGTCTGTATGAAAAAGGTCTGGATTACTTTTAATGTGATCTTATACTTGAAAGAATAACACGTGCAATTAATGAAGCAAATACTGAGCTACAAAGTCTATAATGGAGGAATATGTGATTGCGGCTCTTGTGAATACTTACAATTCAATTTGGTTGCTGTCAGAATTTAAGTCCTGTAATTAAAACTTTTAAATTAAGTTCAACGTAAAATCAGAATAGCGTTTAGGTATTCTTTGACTAAAATTAGTTTATTTTTAGTTTAGTTTAGGTTAGTTCGGTGCTCAACAGAATTAGCACCATTAACTCTTTATTGACACCAATAATAAAAAAGTACAGAAAAGAAATTACTAATAAATAGGTTCAATGGGCGGTCTTATCGCTAAGAGCGATCTCTTCCAGACAACCTTTGGATGGAAAAGAATAATACAGATAAGCAGGGATGGTGGTGTGGTAAAACTGAGACTAAGTACTAAATAAACTACATAAACACTACATATACATGTACACATATAATTATCCTAATACATATCTAATATATATATTCAATATCACATACCATAATAAATATAATACATACACATGCATAAATAAATTAATACATACAAACACATCCATACAAGTGAGCAAAAAATAAAAAATAAAAAAAAGAGAAATACTTATTCTACGCTGTTATGTTACTAAGAAATTGCAATAAAGTTATGTTATAAGTTTTATTGCAATTTCTTTATATTTTCTCACCTTTTAAACCTTCCCTGAACTTCCACAAATATTTCAAGATCAAAATTAGCCAAATCGGTCCAGCCATTCTCGAGTTTTAGCGAGACTAACGAACAGCAATTCATTTTTATATATAAGAAAGATTACCAAAAGTTTTGGATCACATTATATTCTACTTTAGAATTACATAAAGTTACATAATATTAGTAATGTAATTTTTATATTAAGTATACTAAACATAAAAAACATAAACGCTTTCACACTCACAACCCCACACTAAGTTCGATGACTTGTGTCGTGGGTGCCTGAAACATTCACATCACACACACAATCACAACCAGAACCAGAAACACAGATTTCCCTTGGGGAGAAAACTTGTGTTCCCGCCGGGAATCGAACCCGATACCCCTGCTTAGAAGGCGAACGCTCACCTAATTAAGCCAATAGGCAGTGCAATATTACATTAATAGAAGGAGTATTAACATTGAGCCCCAAACTACGCATAGCCTGTATCTTGGGCACCCTAAATTTAAGTATTTGGCAACATTTTATTACATTACTATACTATTATAGACTGAATTAATTGCTATCCTTGTACGCTAAGTATATAAAATATTATAGCTCACTAGGTAAAGAATAATAAAAGAAACAGAGGGGTTATTTCTTTGGCTTTTAAAAACAAAACCAAAAAACGCATTCACACTTACAGCCCCACACTAAGTTCATAAACTTGTATCGTGGGTGCCAGAAACATTTACATATCACACACACGATCACATCCAGAACCAGAAGCACAAATCTCCCTTGGGATGGAAATTTGTGCTCCTGGCGGGAATCGAACCCAGGACCCACGGCGCAGAGGGCAGATACTTGTCCACCGCGCCAACTGAGTTTTCTATGCTTCTATTTCTATAATAGTCTAGCATTTACAAGCAATCACCTGTCTATATGAACTACCCACTGGCATAGTTGCGCGTCTACCTGTTTAAACGCCGACAAGACCTAAAAATTGGGCCTCGGCTGTCATTGACATTTTGAACAAAGAGAGACAAACAAAAAACCATGTTATATCTTCAGTCGCTTCAAAATCGAAATCGTTTATTCACATGAGCCCCAAAGAGGCACTCATTTTTCATCGTACATATGCTAATTCAATATGGTTCTTTTTCAAAGTTCTATACACCTTGCCACTCGGCGCTAGATGGCACTAGCTGTCTGTTTTGCATATTTTTATTTTTTTGTGTTTCTAGACCATTTCTAGACGCCATCAAAAATAATACCCAGATCTCTGTCCTGTCTGTCTCCCAAGTCTCTGCTCGCTACGCCGAGGGTACTAGGTTCGATTTCCGGCAAGAGCACAAAACTCCTCTAGAGAAATTGGTGTTTCGCAGTACAATAATGATATCAATCTTTATAAAAAACAGATAATTCGGGGGTGGCCTGCACCCCAAACGACCCACGACCTCATTAATATATTTAAAATACCTATGTACGTACATAATTAGCTAGTTCTATGTTTGCGTGTTCCTATATGTAAATACGGGTACATCTTGATAATTTTAATAGAGGTTTTCAATGTCACGTACAAAGTTGTTTATATACGTGCTGAAGTAAATCTACCACCGATGAATAAAAACATTCGCCACTACTGAATTTGCATGTAAATTAACATTACAACGACGCAACGGGTGATTTATGGTTATGGAGCTGTTTGCGGCCATAATAGTCGTCATAACATTTCTTACTTTACTAATTTTGCAAATAGGAATAAATATATAAACGTAGAGTGTGAAAACACTATGATTATTTATTTATTATTTTGCACTTAGCTGTACCTGCAAGGAAGACTACAAATCGTAATAGTTCAGTAAAAAGATACTAATTAATTTAAAAAAAAGTCAAGTGCGAGTCGGACTCGTGCACTGAGGGTTCCGTACAAACCTGTAGTTATATAAGTAAAAAAAATGCGTCTTAAATTGCTGTTGTCTTTTATTGCGTTGACATGGAAGTTTGATTTTGTTACAGCTTAAAGGTATTATAGGCTTGAGTATTTGATATGAATTTCAATTTAATACCTCTACGCGTTCGTGAGGAAAGGGGTAGTATAGTATAGACATACTGTAAAACTTTAGGCACCATGTGAATAAGTATATTTTTGAAGTGACTTCGAGTTCTCAATTATTAGTCTCCGTTCATGAAATGCCGACCGACTGACTGAGTAGAAATCTATGTAAATAGGTCAGGATTTTCGTATATTACATTACACACGGTTAATTAATAACGCGTACGAAGCTAGGTAGGTCTGAAGATTGGCGCGCGGCCTCGAGACACGTAAATACGTAACTAGGTATTACAGAATAGTTTGAGAGGAATTATTTAGGGAATTAATTTTATTTAGAATGTAACATGGCTAGTATGGACCGCATTGTCCACGTCGAGGGTTACTGTGATGATGTTATCTATCTCTATGTATAGTTTCTACATCACATTTTTCGGATTGTTTTTTGTTTTAATCACATGTAAATTGTTTTTATTATTTCCTTTAGTTGTGCTATGACACCTTGCTTCTTGCCAAATTTCATAATTCTATGTCAATTTCAATCCTTTACTGCAGTCTGTAAGTACAATGCTATATTATTATGATAATTAATGATAATTTTTCATTACAATTTGTTGCTGTGTGTGCAAATAATTAACAATTATTTGCCCACACAGCAACAATTTAGAGAGAGGAAGCTCATACCCTTCCCTGATTCAGCACCATACGATAACTCAGTTACCGCACGATGCGGTTAGTTATCGTACGATATAATTTATTTTTAAAGAGAAAGTTATCCAATCGTATCGATTCGGTAAGTTACCGAAACGTTCTGTATCAGGGGGCAGGTCAACCTAGCCTAGAAGTTTTGATATAAGTGCACAAAATTTCAAAACATTGAAATTGTAAAAAATGTTTTTACAACTCCAATGTTCGTCGATGTAATATAGCTTCTAGGTATTCAGAACTGGAAACCTTCAGCTGTACGCGTGCCTACGAACACACGTCTAACGTAACACCCACGTTTGCGTCGCGAGTCAAAAAAGTACTAATAATAAACCATGGAACTAGCAAATACTACATAGTACTTGCTATGATCCAAGCAATGATCATACTCGTATTTATTCGCCTTCGGTATACATTATGTCGTCGTCGTCTCTTTGTCGGCGGTAATCGGTAACGCCTGCAGCAATTATTATACTTACGCACTATATATAATATATTATAATACGCTATATTATAATACTCAGATTGTACGCAGGGAACTCGAAAGCTTCGACCGCCGGATGTCGCTGTGAACGCAGGAACAATGGCCCAGCCCGTTCCGAATCGAAATCATTGATGGCACAAATTACTGCTCGACGTAATAGTCTAATCACAAAATGTTATTGCCAAAAACTATGCATTAAGGATCGTACAAATGTATTATTAGGTTTTAATAGTTGTCCTTTTCGGACGTGTTACTGATTACAATATAACATAATACATTATATTTAAAGAAGCTTAATACATCGATCCAACATTGATATGATCGAGTTATCACGAGTTCATTCAATGACAAAATTTCTGCCTTAAAATCCATTTGTTTTTCCGTTATTTGTTTTCCGGTATTGTTTTGTTTTTCGAACTACCCGTTGGCTTAATTGGGTACGTGTTCGCCTTTAAGGAGCGGGTATCAGGTTCCATTCCCGGTAAAAAAAGTATCGTCTCCAAGGGAAATATTTCCCTTTCTATTTTATTAGAGAATACTTTTTTACAAACCCATGGTCCCGTATGCAACAATGGTGCCGATAGATACACATTATTTTACACGCCCAGAACTAAGAACACATTACACAAATATGTGATGTGAACGCTTCCGTCACCCACGAGACAAGTCTTAAATTTAATGTGGGGCTGTAAGTGTGAAAGCGGTTACGTTTATCCCTCTAATAATTAAAACCGGCAGTTCCACATATCCCTACTGGTAGGGAAGAAATTAGAACTGGTTTTGTCGGAAAGAGCTGTATGGATGGCCGCCATACCTCCTTGAGAACTGGCCTCAACGAGTTCGACCCCAGGATCCCCTCAACAAGTGGTCATATCCAGAAATGCTTATGTCAGACATAACGACATTGAAATAATTTTGAAATGGACACCGCAACGATCGATTTGTAATACGCCGAAAAAGACCTAGACATGGCACACGAGCCCAGCACTACCCTCATGTCAGGAGCTTTCAAGAGAATATCTGGCCATATCAGGCTATCCTTCATGATAAAACCAGTTTGCTGACAGAAGCGAAAGATTCCCTAATGAGCTAATATTAGGTATAATAACATTGTCTATAGGGACGACATTGTTATAATACCTAATATTCTATATACCTAATATGCGCTTGTCTAAAGTCGCTAATAGAGCCCAAATAAAAGAGATAATGATTTGTAAGAAAGTTTAATAATAGAAGTATTGAAAATATCTCCAGTGAATGTTATAACAAAAAAAACAATAAATTTAGTTAGGTACTAACATATGACTTTTACGCTATGCTAGGTATAAGTCTAGGAATTAACTAAAATTTTAAATATAAATACACTAGAAGTGAACGTCGCCCGAGTCATTATGCCATGGTAAGAGCGGCGAGGCCAGCGTCGCTCACACAACACAGGTTCACAACGAATACAAGAAGCCCGGAGGCTCTCGGCAGGCCTTCGAGTTCCTAGAACTAAGGGAATGTGCCGGAAGGACGGCCGAGAGACTGCGAGGGGGTAATACTGTGTCCGCTAACATAAAATGTGCTGTGGGAGGCTCTAGCCGCTCTTGAACAGCAGGATGGCCACTTGACCCAGGTAGAAGTAGATGAAGTGGCGTGTCTCGTGGGTCACGTAGGAGCCGAAGTTGCGGCCCACGATGCAGTGCCACGTCGGGTTGTATTTCTTGTCGAACTCTTTCTTGATGAACGCAGCGATGTCCTGCAAATGACAAGTGATCGAGTTAGTGCTACAGTATTCCACTTGTCACATGCTCTCATAAATCTTGTTATATCTCAAAGTGGAGTGTGTATTTTTCCTTCTTTTGCTTGAGAAGCTGGTACTTGCAAGTAAATTTAATGTTTTTTTCTTTTTTGACATTCAATAATATATTTCTATGTACATCTTTCACAATGTACTCTAGAGCTCGAACAGTTTATTCCAAGCCTAGTTAGAATGCTTACCACTACACTACCACATTGTAAGTTAGTAAAATGGATAGATTGACCATTTTGTCTCCAGCTATTTCTTGCTTGAAATGAGCCAAAGTACAGCAAATGATGAGAGAAATGAGTAAGGAAACCGACTAGCTGTGCAAGGTAGCAAGGTATGTTACAAATTTTAAAATTTTCCAGTAAAATATCTTTGTTTTATTTTACCATGGCAATTCTTAGCAAAGCTTGTTTCAATTCATCCTGTAAAATTCTCGGTAATTATTTATAGTATTGCTCTATAAATAAATACTGTGACTTATTTTTAAAATAATGTATTAAATACGTCATATTAGTAATTTAGTATTGCTTCATAAATCATAATTGTTGAAGGAAATGTGAGAATAATTTCAGAAACCACAAAATGAGGAAAACCACATGCCATCCACCGTGGGAACCTGAGCACTGCTTTAGTCAGTTGCTAACGCTGCATCGACATGCACATATCTACTTCAAAAATAAACCTCTAATGTGAACAAAATCAATATTGGAGCTTCTAACCTTGACTAACATTGTTGCATTGCTACCTTTATTGGCTCTGGTATTGGATTGTAAGTTATTCATGATCAGATTTAGTGATTGATAAGGCTTGGGTAAGAATTTGAACCTTGGTTATAGAATTTCAAACTTTTAATGACAAAACGAAGTAAAAATAAGTGATTTGCCAATAGTAGAAACCAGCTCTAATGCTTTCAAATAGATTTTTTTAAATAAATGTACACTTGAGAAACAAAAGACTTGACAATATGTCGCAGCAGTGCTTTGGCAATTTTACCTTTTAGAGCTACATTGTAATACTGAATCAGCATTTATGAATTTTCTACACAAATTGCAAATATTCTTATTAGCAGAATTTGTAGATCTAGTAAATAAATGATGTCACTTGAGAATGAACATGACAAGGTTTTCCAAACCAAACAATTACATTGTTTGGTTGTGGATGTGTGATGTAAAAAATCTTATACAACAATAAAAATAGGCTACAGTGGTGGATGTGATGCAGTCACCACTGAAAAAGATAAGAATCTCCAAAAAATCAAGATATCTGAGGACTGCAGTACTTCCGGTCATCTGTAGGCTAGGACAATAGGGCTTACCTTTTCAATGTTGAATTTCTCAAGCGCCTGAGTCGCGCAGTCCACAGCATCTTGCTGCATCTCCTCGCTCATGTCAGCATTCTTGATCACGGCCTTGCGGTCACACATCTTGGCGGCTATCGGGCTGGGAAGACAAATTTGATTTTAACCTAGGTAAATTGAAGAGGTGTGGTGGTTTGTGTCCTGTTGGAGATACAGCATAACAAAATTTTATGACATCTGTCAAAGTTGATGGAAGATTGACGATTGTCAACTGGGAGCCTGGCATGTTTGGATTTCCAATACAAATTATGTGATAGCTAATAGAATTGTATGATACCCTACGAGAAAAACTTGTTTTGAGTCAGGCTGCTTCCTACAGATAAGACCGATAAAGCCAAGGGTTATCGGCAGCAGAGGCGCGCAAATATCACGATAACATTTCACGGGCCAGCTTGTCACAGCATGCGTGAAAGGAGACATCGATTGTTTACGTCCAATACAGCTATTAATAGCCACAAAAGGTCAGGCGGGAAATGTGGGGATGGGTTCTCATCCCACCCTAAGGGGTTGGTAGGTAGATAATTAGATATCTACAGCAGCGAAAATAACGCAATGCGATGCGAATCGGTAATCGTTGTTCTCAGTCTACCCACGTTAGTGTAGGTAGCAAATTACCTGCACTCTCGTGTCGTCTGGGTCGGCTTTTTTGTAGTAATCCTAACGGAAGCGCTCGCACTGATACCCGTCATCAAATCTATTGAAGACTACTATAGTAGAGCCGCGCACATTTCTCAAGTGGAAGGACCTCGAAAACTTTACCGATTAACCTGCATAGCCCCGATTATCTCCATAGAAACATCGTAGCTAATTTAATCAATAAACCACGATACGTAGCTGCACATTTGAGCGTTTATTTTCACCAATAAAATACTTTACCTCTGCACCTACGAACACCATTTTGTAAATGTTGAAAAATCACAAATATTTCACATTAAAATAATAAATCAATAATAAGGTATTACAGTTATTATTTAAACCAAGAAATACTCACTTTTGCTTCGGGAAATGAACAAATTCTCACGTAAAGATTTTGATAACCGGAGATTCAATGCCTACTTTCCAGAGGATTCTTTCACAGGCTTCTTTCACAGAAGATCACTTCGCTCGCAGTGCGACAGAGGGCGTTCTTAATTCAAAAAAATTCGAAACATCGATAGTCAATTTTATTTTCGGCCAATATGTTAATCGACTAAAAATGTTTAAAATATTCGGCTTGATCAGTTATCTGTATTTACACCTGTTACCTCTTCACTAACATAATAGCGAAATAAAGATTTATTACAATAAAAATACTAGTGGCCCCTACACTACGGCCAGCCTGTATCGAGGGACCCTCAGTACCACGTTAACAAACACAATTGGTAATCAGAAACTTCCAGATCCTTAATTGTCATTCAAAATAATAAATAGTAAAAGAAACCTGAAGATAATTTTCGAATATTTATACAATAATATCTGATTTCACACAGTTCGTCGACCTTGATTTTTTATTTTTCCACAATATGACGTCTGGTTGTTGCATATTAAATTTTGATTACTGTCATGGTTTTAGTGACCCTCGCAAGACGAATCGATTGACATAAGAATCATACAGATCTACAAACTGTTTGGGTCTCTCGAGCGAAAGTAATTTAAGAAACTTCTTTTTTATGCCAAATAGGCAAATATTTCGTCAATTTTCGTTTCACCTAATGGAAAGTGATGATGCGGCCGAAGATGTAGCTTGCGGTAACTATTCACTCTTGACTTGAAGACTGCCAGATTATACCGTTCAGGGAACAAATACGAGGTCGCAGTATGGATGATAAATGTAGAAGCGAAACGCTTCGAGTGAACTGGAGGTATGTCAACCATATATGGATGACGTTTGACAGTTTATCTAATTGTCCCCTTACGCAGTCGGGCATTAAAATTGAGGGCCTGATTCTTTGAAGCAGTCGATACAAATAATTTTGGAACTTCAACTAATATGCAGATGAATTCTTGCATGATTAGTTGAAGTTGTCAAAATTGTATCGACTACTCGACTAATTTATAGGTAGCGATAATTATTGTGTCCATCACTATTTATAGGTAACGTCAAAAATGTCAGACGTGTACTTCCGTTTCTTTGTGTCATTTCATTGCTTCCGATGTTGTCATAACAAAAAATAGCTCCTGTATGAAGAGGAGTATTAGTAAAATGTTATACAAAAAATATTGTTTCCACACTCGTACCACACTTTACTCGCAATCATCTTGTTGCTATCATTTAGAGTTTTAGATAATAACTTCGTTGGTTAAAGATTTGTGTTAAGTTTTGAGTGGAAATAAATTGTGTAAATTGTGTTAGGTTTCTAGCATAATAAGTAATTTAAATAATTATCAAACTACATCAGAAATGTTGTGTGTAAGAAAACGTGTTTTATTAACACTGGGTAGGCAAGCATTTGACCATTATCTCGCCATGGAAAGTGACGGTGTAAGTGTATTTGTTCCCTATTCACTGCACGCTTCAGCATCTGAACGGTTTTAAATAAAACGTGGATTGTAGATAGTTTGTTTCATCATACCTAAATATGAAAGGCAAACGTTCGACCACTATCTCACGTGACGTTAAGTGACGATGCGGTCAACGATGGAGCACGTTCTCCTAGAAAATACCTATAAACTCTCGTCTTGAAGACACCAAGACTTGTATTTATCAGGGAACACAGACTCAGGCAAAGAGCTCATAACCAAAACAATTATTTGAATGAACGTGGAATAATTCACGTGGGGCGCTATGCTAGTAATATCATGTTCCCATTGGTTTTATTGATTTGTAAGTATATGTATTTATAATTAACTAATGATATTAAACAATTCACAGCATAATTATATTGTTGGATTAATGAGTGATGAAGTACCCGTACTCACATAATGAGAAGGATTTTTAAATTCATAACTTTCTTATTTACTACAATGAAAATTAAAATTTTCTTTTTTGACGTATTAACGTCTTATAAATCGATGAACACCGGCTGCTCACACGAAAAAGTGACACGTTCCGTTTGAACCTGAGCGTGCAAGCGAGAGCGTGGAACAAGTGATAGAGAAGCACGATCGGCCCAAGCGTCATTGAGTTGTTACGAGTGTAAATAAATGTTAATTTATAGAAAAATTATAATTTTTAATTATTTCCTTCTTTGTATTATACAAAATAATGATAATTCAGTGCTAATAATTCAATTCAATTCATAAAAGTATGCAATTTTTCATAAATTTTTCTTTATGACGTTATCACGTAAATCTATCGTCCGTAAGCCGACTTTACAGACAACCGTTTTTTTTTGTGCTAAATCAACGAGTTGCATGCTTGATGGTAAGCGTCCGCTTTCCAGCTGAAGGAGCGAGTGGACCGGGCGTGCAACGCTACTATTCAACTATAAGGCCACAAAAGTTGTATTATCACTTTATTATATTACTATATTAACAGAGTTTCATCTCATAGTGTTATCCGCGGGAGGTATTTCCATTCGCTGACCATGGCGAGGTTTACCTCTTGACGAAAGCCGAGGCGACCTTCTCCTATGCCCAGATTGCCACCCGGGGACAACCCCTAGGAAATAAGGCAAAAACACCGAGGTAAAAAGTGTAACTATATTACTAATACCCTAGTTATTCTTATTTCAAACTCGAAAAGAGGGACTACGTTTCTTATAAATCAAAGAAAACTAATTTACCCGATTTATGGGAAGTTTATCTTTCACAGTATGGTATCTAACTGTGTTTGCCGCTTCGTGCCTGGCTGCCGCCATATTGAATAAGCGTAGGAACGAAAGCCGACGGGTGGATTTTTTGACTGAAATTAACAGAAATATTAGTGACAAACAAGTTTATTTAGTTATCATATAATAATAATAATGTCTGGTGGAAGCAGTAGCAACCGAAATGAGTGCAGGATATATGTTGGAAACTTACCACCGGATATCAGGACAAAGGATATTCAAGATCTATTTTACAAATTCGGCAAAGTCACATTTGTTGATCTGAAGAACAGAAAAGGACCACCCTTCGCTTTTGTTGAATTCGAGGATCCCAGGTGAGACAAATTTTTATCGCACTAATTAAGGCGGTAAATCGGTACTCTCTACTTATTATGTGGAGCGCCTAAATACAATGCAAGTTGATGCAACAGACATGAAAATATATAGGTATCGAAGGATATTTGCTTAAGTTGTTCCCATTATAATGAAGCATTATATAAGCCTATATAAAAGGCATAACTAATATAATATTAAGGTGTATGTAGGTAATTATTATATTACCAGATATCAGGTACTTCTAAAATTTGAATAATCATATAAATGTGAATCTTAGAATGTAACTCTCAAGTAAAATTACTGTGCAAAATACAATAAAATTAAAATTAAAATGTAATCTAATAATGGCAGTTTTTTTTGCAACAGGAAACCAATATTATTTGTATATCCTGTTTTGTATTACTATAAACTACATGGTTTTTAAATGTGTGTACATATATATATACTTTTTTTATATTATCTGAATAATCCGCCTGAGTTTTATATCTCCATATGCTGTGTTGTTTAAACACTACAAATAAGTTGTGGTGGGAGGCCACTGATAAGCACAGACCAAACATTGTTAAACATGATAATGGACCTACTTGCAATGTAAATATTTTACATATAGCTGTTATTATTGGCAATGTAACTTTTATACCTATTGATTCATTAATAACTAGCTTTACTGCTGTTCCTGTGGCCTTGCCCATTACCGTAAACTATTATTTATCTATTTCAGAATGAGTCCATAAAAATATAAAAGTGATGACTTACCTTGTTGTCGACTAGCTAAGGATTAATTAGTTGTCCTTCTTCAGGAGACTTTGTGATATGAAGAGGCGTAGAATATTACTATAATATAGTTATGTGGAATACTCATGATAATTTCAATTTTCAAAATCCAAAGTAGCCTATTTATGTGATATTTCAAGCATTATTCTAAATCTATGATGCCGTTACAGAGACACCTAATTAGTTTCATATTATCTTTAAAATACACAGAAACTGGCACATTTATAATATTATTAGACTGTTCACCTGTTGGTAAGTGATAGATGTGGTAATGATTTATAAACACAGTATATTATATAGAAAAGAAACTGGCTTTCAAGGACAACTCCAAAAAACTTTTTGGTGTCATCAAATAGATTTTTTGATGCTGTAAAGTCTGTTCTTTCTTATATAAGTCTATATCTAATACCTTTAAACAAGCAATTCTTGTATATAACCAGGATCTTGGAAACGGCTCCAACAAATTGTATGCAGGTGGTTTGGGGGGCGATAAATCAATCTAGCTAGGTTACAATTTTAGAAAACGTCATTTTATCCATGTTTTTAGCCAAGCAAAGCTCGGTCACCCGGTCACCCTTATATGTGTAATCAGAATCTCAGAAACGGCTCCAACGATTTTTATGAAATTTTGTAAGCAGAGGGTTTTGGCGGTTTCATTCTTAGAAAACGTCATTTACCATATAAAAGAACTCAGTCATCCGGGTACTCTTACTAGAGTGAATTATGAACATACTGACAAGTTGCAGTAGTAGAATAATTTATGTTTTGTACTACAATCTTTATTTAATCATGATAGGTGATAATTTAACCACTATCTACCTGTGAATTTATGCAAATAGGATCTTACTTAATTAACCTTCAGAAAATATGATAATTAAAACATTGCTATACAATTAATGGTATGCATGACATGTTTGTACAGATAGTAAGAGCTATTCAGTTCATTTGTATAGTACTTAAATGTTTGTGTAGAAAGTGGGTAGTAATGCTAGGTAGCTAATATAATTTAAATTGAGGACAACTCAAAAGCTACTGGTAAGATCTTCATCAAATTAAGTGGGATCACACAGGAAGCGCTACCTTTGAAAAGAATCATCAAAAACGGTTCACCTATAAAGAAATTCGGAGATAACACAAAAAAAATATATAGTCGAGTTGAGAACTTAAAAAATGGCAATGTGTCTAATTTTTAGCAAAACTTCGCAGTGAACTGCCCGTTGGCTTGGTTGGATGAGCGCTCGTCTTCTAAGTGGGGTTTGGGTTTGATTCCCGGCGGGAACACAAGTTTTCTCCCCAAGGAAAATTTGTGGTTCTGGTTCTGATTGTGCGTGTGATTGAGTGTTTCCGGCACCTACGATACAAATCATCGAACTTAGTGTGGGGCTGTGAGTGTGAAAGCGTTTATGTAAAAAATAAATATGTTGTTCGTCAGGAAAAAAATTGGGTCAACGCTCTGATATAAACTAAAATTAAAACGGGAATTAGCTTGGCTCGGCACAACTTTAATTATTAGTGGACCTCTAGATCGACAATCGTTTCAACGTCATAGACTACTAAGTCCCATTTTAATTGAATAGTTTATATAAGTGTGCGTTAGTTATCGTGAGTGGTGACACGAGTAACAGCGGGCGTGGTGCAGGGACGCGGACGACGCGGTGCGCGCGCGCGACGGGTACGACTACGACGGGTACCGGCTGCGCGTGGAGTTCCCGCGCGGCGGCGGTAGCGGCGGCGGGCGCGGGCGCGGCGGCGGCGGCGAGCGGTTCGGCGCGCGGCCGCCGGCGCGGGGGCCGCCCGCGCGCCGCTCCGAGTACCGCGTGCTCGTCACCGGCCTGCCGCCCTCCGGCTCCTGGCAGGTCAGCTCCCTGCTAGGGAATGCCATCTCGACCCGAGATCGCAAATTCGAGATCTCGCGATATTAGAAATTACAATCTCGCGAGATCCCGGAATTTTCGAGATCTCGGGTAGTTTGATGTTGTTAATTATCCGTATTTTTTGGAAATCAACGAAAACAATATAAGAATACTGTAAGTCAAATAAAAGTCTAGTTGCTGGGGTGATTTTTGATAAAACTTCTTACAAAACAAAGAATACTGAGAGTGCTGTCTCATAAACGGTATTATGGCTGTCGCTATGTGCCCAGCAGCTGAAAATGCCCTCACTGATTCAACACTGGTTGGCACCAACGTGAGTAAGCAAACTGTAAAAACTACCCCTTGTTCCTCCACTCTCTCACTGATTCAACACTGGTTGGCACCAACGTGAGTAAGCAAACTGTAAAACTACCCCTTGTTCCTCCACTCTCATATAGATTCATCTCTTTCTTTATGAGTGACTCTAACGTATCTAAACTCGTCGTAGATACACACAAAAAAGGACTTTTAGATGCTCTCAGTCTCTTCTAATTTCTCATGAAGAGTCGTGTTACTTTTTGCACACACATTCAAATCCTCTTTAATATGCTACTGGTATTAATCTCCAGAAGATTCCGATCCCGCCAATCTCGAGCGAGATCTCGTCATATTATGCTTCGGAATTGATCTCGAAAAATGACACGAAATCTCGCGAGATCGGGATTGCGTTCCCTACTCCCTGCCGATGCCTTAGTACGATTATGTACTATGTCACTGTGTTGCATTCATAATTAGCTAATTAATTTCTATCAAAAAATCATTATTTTTTCGCCGCGTAAACTAAATGGTGGCACTGGTACGAATAGATCGCGTAAACGTATACTTTTGTTTTATGCTGTCGATTTGTATGTTTAAGTGTGATTTATCCACTACTAGTTGCACCCCGCGGCTTCGCCCGCGTATAATTTGCTTTGCTCGATCAATTATTATAACACAGATAGTGACATACTTATTTTTTTATTCTTCTCCGAAAAATATGTGCATAGCCAGTATCAGATATTCAATATTTTTCCAGTTAGATAGGCCATTTCATACATCCAGTCACCAGTTACAGTCAAAGTAAATAAGAGAGTCATGGTCCAGACACAGTGAAGGAATGCCCTAGTTAAGTGGTAAAAACTTTACTAGAACTTTGGAGTTTCTCAAAGCTCTCAAATCGAGAATGAATCTTCTAGGTAAGCATGCTACATCTTCGGCCGCATCATCACTTTCCATCAAGTGAGATAGTAGTCAAATGTTTGCCTATCGAGTATAAAAAAAAATTGTGGTTCTGGGGGATTTCAATGCTCACCATCAGGAGCCGCTATTCCCATACCAGAACACTGACAGCTGGGAGAGAGATTAGCAAGCTAGCCTTGACAACAACCTCACCTAACTGATCCAAGAGGCAACGCGGATACCGGATGTTGATGGCCACACAGCTAATTGCTTGAACCTTCTGCTGACAACAGAGCCAGAACGATACTCTATGTCGTTTCGTAACCGCTTGGTAGCTCCGATCACTGTTTGGTGAATTCTGTGTCAACCCATTCCCTGCCTGATCTCAGCCTAAAAGGCACGCGGCGGGTTTGGAGATACAAGTCAGCAGATTGGAATGAGATGCGTTCCTTCTATGCATCTTTTCCATGGCGGCAAGTTTGCTTCTCTTCGAGCGATCCCTCTGCTTGCGCAAATGCTGTGGTAGATGTGATGCGTTTAGGCATGGAGCATATTATTCCATTTTCTGACGCCCCTCTATCCAGAAAAGCTCTCCCCTGGTTTGGGGCCGAATGTGGACGCGTGGAAGCGTTAAAACATGAAGCCTACACCGCTTAGACTGAAGCTCGAATTCACAAGGCTAGGGATATACGTGAAAAGAAGAGAGCCTTTAAAAAAGCTGCCAAGTCCTGCAAGAAGGTTCTTAAGAAGGCACGCTTTGACCATATTAGCCGGATTGGGGCCAAACTTGCTTCCCATCCCTCAGGGAGCAAAACCTTTTGCGCCAAAACTATTGAAAATATTATGTTTCATTGTGTATTTTAGACAATGTTTGTTTTTGTATAGTGTTAATTCATTAATATCAGTGAATAACATTAACACACATTATAGATGACATCAGGGTTAGAGATGGATTAGATTACGTTAATTTGTTCCACCGTATCCTTATAAATACATTATCAAAATACCTGATCCATAGAATTCACCTAACCTACATCCTCTGCACCTGATGCCAAATACGGGAATAAGTATAGGATCGTTCGTAGCGCACGGTAGCAGTAATGTATGCATTTAAGAACTGCATTTTGCTTTTACATTTATTACTAGCCGTGCCCTGTGCCATGGCTTCGCCCGCATTTAATTAAAATTAAGCCTATGTGTTATTCCATCAAAACCGGTTTATTCATTACAGTGATACGTGGTAGCAAACATTCACACAGCCACACACAAACTTTCGCATTTATAATATTATTACCAATCTGACATATTAATACACAATTTAAACTAAATTAACATAAACAACTATATATCACAATTATCTATTTTTTAAGCAACTGAGAGATGAGTAATAATGGTGCAGGTAAGCATTTACTGTTCCACCTAAAATGTTGAACTTGGACAGTTTATACTCCTGTGTGAATCTCTTTATGTCCAATATATTATTTTAATAATATTGTATTGTCGATATTTTGACAACAGTGAGATCGAATCTTACAGTTACATTTATTTTATGCAGTATCTGCTATTATTTACTGATGCAACACATTAAAACATGAGAACTATTATGAGGAAACCTTGCATAATCAAGATCAAGAGACAATGTTCCTAATTTAAATTGTTTACATAGTTGGTTTTAATACAAAGGTTATACAATTCCTAGAGTATAGTTCATATTTATTTGAAGGTCATAACAAAAAGGTCGTTTCTAGTCAGACTCTAGAGTAAATAAAACTTATGGTATGTATAACAATAGTTACTTATTATAGAATGCATTTTTAGATACATTATAGTCTCACAGTCTGAACTTTTATCTATTTAGGCGAAAGAATAATTAGGATTTATTTCTAAACTAACATTATAAATAACGCGATTGCCGTGCTGTCCTATACACAAAAACAGTTAAAAAACTGGTTTCAAGCAACGCTTTAATTAACAAACTACACTCAGTACTAGAATTTCAAATATGTCACATGTAGTGCTCCCCTGAACCTCACAAGTCTTGTGAGTAAATCAATACTAATTGTTAAATCAAGGCGTATGCGTATATTGCCTGCGTCTTTGTTCCCTGAACGGTATAATCTGGGTGTCTTCAAGTCTAGAGTGAATAGGTACCTTCTAGGCAAGCATGTCCCATCTTTGGCCGCATCGTCACTTTCCATCAGGTGAGATAGCGGTCAAATGCTTGCCTATCTAGTATAAAAAAAAAAGGCTTCCTGAATAAACTGTTTTCAGCACTGAAGTCTTTGAATGACGATCGATTTAGAGGCCATTTAAGTAACTTTCTTTTCTCTGAATATACAACACATACCCAAGTAAAAAAACGATTATTCCTCGAAATGGGATTTGAAGAGATTCACGGGATTTAAGGATGATTAAAAAAATACTTCGATCGAATTGTCCATGCTTGCACATCATACATCTGTGTTACATATTTAAGTAACCTATACAATTTTAAAGAACGTTAATACCAAATCCGGAAAAAAAATTAGAAGACAAAACAATTACTTTCTTTGCCGGTGATTCTCACATAGTAACTATTCCCAGGACCTCAAAGACCACATGCGGGAGGCGGGCGACGTATGCTTCGCAGACACTTTCAAGGACGGCACTGGGGTGGTCGAGTTCTTACGCCACGAGGACATGAAGTATGCCGTCAAGAAGCTGGACGATTCGCGATTCAGGAGCCACGAGGTGAGACCTACTCGTCGACATGATTTAAGTTTCCTTCACAGATTGCAGATGTGTTTACGTAAATAATGGATTTGGTCATCGTAAAAGCGAAGCTAATTGGCCTTTACCGATCAGTTACGACGATCTAAGTTTATGTTATTTGATGATTAAGATGCCATTGTCATACAGTCGATCAGTCGACATAGCAGATGTTTTCCCATCGGAAGTATGACTAACTTGATATTTTATGGGTTTTTGGGGGTGCTCACTTACCTTTCTCTCCTGCATATAATTTAGGTCTGTGCTGCTTTCAGTTTTAGGTAGATAGAGGCGATGCAATATTATCTGTTCGTTGACAGGGCGAGGTGTCATACATCCGCGTAAAGGAAGATTACGGTGGTGGCGGCGGCGGCGGCGGCGGCGGTGGCGGCGGGGACCGCTACGGCGGCGGAGATCGCGACAGGTACATTATATATCCTAGGCTATTTGTTATGTACCCAAAGTAGTTTCCTTTTAACTCATTGCCCTCGTCTTTGTTCCCCAAACAAGTATAATTTGGGAGTCTTCAAGTCAAGAGTGAATAGGTACCCTCTAGGCAAGCGTGCTACATCTTCGGCCGCATCATTGCTTTCCATCTGATGAGATTGTGGTCAAACGCGTGCCTAACGAACATAAAAAAAAATTTGTTACAAATAATATTTGTTTTAATAAGATTCATATATGTAACATTATTTATGGTTATCAAGTGAATAATATTATGAATGGTTGCTTAATTACTATTTCAAATGTTTCCATCTAGTCACATATTATTATCGCTTTCAATCAGATGAGATATTGGGCAAACACGTGCTTTTTTGTAGCGACAAAACGCACTACTCACTCGGGGCGAGACCGCAACAGTTTCAATAAAAAAGTAAACTCCCGTCGTTCGTCGTTCTTCACTTTTGGGATCCTCGGGTGATATTTTAATTTCATCTACGTACTTGAGCCGCTCGATCCCGCCGCATACCTACGTGTAACCCGACTTAATAAAGAGCGATACCGGATGTCATCTCACCCTCGCCACGGCCGTTAATCGGTCGGGGGAGGGAGTCGTCTGTGTTTATTCAGTCGGGTTATACCACCGTGAGTTCCTCGTGTGGTGCCGACCCGGGGCAGGAGGCGGGTCGGCAGGCCAGGCCTTGCAGTGTTGTTGTCGGCAGGTCCCGCTCGTACTCCCCGCGGCGGCGCGGGTCGCCCACGTACTCGCCGGTGCGGCGCTCGTACTCGAGGGAGCGCGACCGCGACCACACCTACTGACCAGGTGCGTACGTAGCTTTTTTAAAGGTTTATCTGCGGTATTTGTGGCCGGCCTCGAGTAATACTACATTTGAGTTTATAATTAATTTGTGTCCAAATACTTGTGGGCCCCGGTTGAAATTCATTGAAAAATAATGGTCCTCAAATAAAACTTCTGTTGTAGTTTTGAAGCGAAAACGAATGTGCACTTTTGTGTATGATTTGCGTACCCTCGTACCTGTTCGCTAAATACTAACGGTTAACACTCGAAGAATCGAGATTTTGAAAGTAATGTAAAACATGTATAACATCAATTTGAAAGTCTGCCGCCAAGCCAAATACGGTGTTCCGGCAGTTATCCTTGAGAGCCTGCGTATTCCAGGTCTAGTGTGTTTGCCGGCTTCGATCACATCGTCACTTGCCATCAGGTGAGATGGTGGTCAAACACTGGCCTGTCACAAATAGAAAAAAAAATGACAATGTTTCATCTATCTCGTCGATGATCGATTGATGTCTTTCCCTTTCGCGGGTACTTCCTGCGATAACCGTCTCATCTGACCCCAAACCCCCCCGCCCGTTGGATTACTCCAAATACGACAAGCTCCTAGCCTGGTGGCACTCGGTTCGAAACCTGCCACGAGTTATGTGCAGAATTCACGTTATGTACAGATAGAAAACATCGTGAACAAACTAACGGGGCCAGTGGGAACGAAATGGCCCCGAATTCTAGTGGAAACGAAATGGGCTGATGATCAGCTAGCCAAGTTGCGAGAGAATCGTTCTCTATCTTTAATTAGCGGTCTTGGACTATCAGCCCGTGAACTGGACTTAATTCTTGTATTAAATTTTAATTGCTTATTACATATCTTTAAACTTGCCGATCAGCTGAACTTTCGCCTGGAACATAGATCTTAAACCTCTATGAATATCTTCTCTTGCAACTTGGCTGGCGAGGCTAGTACTATGAGTGCTTCATTCTGACTCAAAATGGTTCAAACAGAGGTTTCTTTTCGGAATATGTGCGCCGTGTCTGACTAATCTGATATGTTGTAGGTCCGACACGTCTCTCTCTTTAATTTTTGCCTGGTTTTTTTGTGAAGTAATCTGTATAATTACGGTAATTTCCACTTTCGTTTTAGTAATCCCAAACCTACTAATAATATTATAAATCCAAAAGTTTGTGTGTAAGTATGTTTGTTACCTCTTCACGCTAAAGTTCGTTAAAACGACTGAACGGAATCGTGCCGCGGGGCACAGCTAGTTATCAATAAATAGCTTTTTCCTTAATACTTAATCTTCGTTATAATTATTAATAAACTGATACTTAATCGTTAATTGACATTCCCTAATGTACTAACACAATAATCATATTATAGTATAATAATAATCATATGCAAACACGAGCAATATAGATGCCGAAACACATACTCTGGGATTCTGGACTGGATGGATTGGACACATGCACACAATATTACATTGCGATAGAAATTATCGATTTGGTTACCATTTAGTGCAACTGGAATCTGCCGCTAAAGGATTGTCATCATATTATAATAAAAAACAATATGTTCAATCCAAAGATAGCGTAAAATAAAAAAACAGCCATTGTTAACATTTAAAAGGAATCCTCTTACGAGTAAAGAGTCGAAGACACTACATTAATAAAACATATAAATCGAACCTTCACCCGGCGTTACGGAAAGCCAGCGTCGCTTCAGGACCGAACCCAGGTATTTCTAGGCATAACAAGTACAAAAGGAGCTCCCTGGATTGTTCAATAACATCAATAATAATTCCTAAAATTAGGAACATTCCGGAGGACTCCCGAAATTTGGAAACGGTCAGAGAACCATTTGAGAAACCGGACCGGACCGTAACTCCCAAAGTTTCCCCATTATCAGAACGATGAAGTCCTCGAAAGTCGGCAAGTCTCGGGCAAGCCCGGTAAGAGCCCGAGTCCGGGACACTGAGGACCGTCCCGCAGGCGCGTCGCGCGTTGTTAGACTGATGTACTGAAGGTTGTTTGCTCGACAGCGCGCCGCAGCCAGGACGGAGCCAGCCCGCGCCGCCGCATTCACTAGATATAAGGACCCGCTGTATCATATATGTTATATTTTTATTACGGTCGGGAGGAGCGCGGACCCACTTCCGACGCGGGACGATTCCGATGACCCACTTTCTCATCGATAAGAATAAGAATAAAAAATATTATGTTGCGAGTTGATAATCTCTGATCGCGAAGGGGTTTGCTCTTCGAGGGTTAGGATGAGAATTGGTGCGCCTGAATTAGCCCTAATTTTTAAGTAGAACCATGTTTATTGAACAACACCGATTATCGCGTAGATTATCATTATTGAACTTGATCGATATTTAAACTTGATGTGCCTAGTAACTTTTCACGTTTCTACGTCGATTCAGGTCTTGTCTTTTAAACATGTGATAAAAACGTTTCGATGGATCCAATAGAAAAATCAAGCCATTTTATATATTGTTTTGGTTAAATGTACTTGTATTCAAATGCAATTTCGATGTCATTGTGAAATAATGGATCTCCCAAATGTCACAAAATGTGCGAAACGAACGATTGTTGTATTCCGTAGTCCGTGGCTCCCGCTACCAATGTTAATGTCCCGTGTGCTAGCGTAACATTTGACTTATTATGACGATATAATTAAATCCATTTTCTTTTGTTTCATCCACTGTGGATTGGGCTCGATGGATGTGCTTGGCTGGAGGTGTGAGGTGGCGTAGGATCGGATCGGATTGGATTGGATCGGACGGACGGACGTAGGATCAGATGCGTAGGATCGGCGCGCACTCGTCGCATCGCTCGGATATTTGGATCGTACACAAGGATCTCGGATGGATATCTCCCGGACGGATTGCGCCTAACGCTAATTTTCTAATTTTGGATTCGTTTCGGACATCATGGATTTCGGATACTCACGGATCTTTGGGTATGATTTTCAAACTATTGCAAAATAACTTATGTTGAGTGCACGCTCGATGCGACAGTAATGTTTGTTTTACGGCAATAACACACTTTGTTTTGCTTTCTCGATGTCCGTCATTGGCCGTAGGATCGCGGCGCTTGCGCACTAGAGCTAGTCCTAACATCAGTGTTACTAGGTACAACTAGCATGCTTCCCGAGCTTTCATCCCGCGTGACAGCCGCGAGAGGAGACGAATGTCCTCTGTGTGAACGAACTGTACATCATTATATTATACATGTATTCCCGAGATAATCTCTGATTTCATAAATCGATGTTATTTCTGACTGGGCTAATGTTTAGTCAATTATTTGATATTGTAGTACGTAATTGTGAGACAAAATTGTATTTTAGACGGATTTTGCATTCCAAAGACCAACACAGTTTGATGGACTTAATAAATTCCCTACATAATAATGTTTTGTTTTATTTATCAACATAATTATTTGAATTACTGCTAAAAACCTTTCAACAAATAACTTAAAACACTTACAAGGCACACCACACTCTTAACATATAGTAATACTTAAATTTCTACATGATGAGCCTAGATCTTGAACCCCGAGTGAATGGCGCAGGTGCCGAACGTGAGGTTCTCGTACGAGACCTGCCGGAATCCAGCGTCTTCTATCATAGTCTTGAATTTATCCTAAAAATTAAAAACAGCTCATCAGTACTCATAACGCCTAAAAATAAATGCTTTCATATTCATATGCCTTTCTCTAAATTGATAGATTGAAAGATTTAAATCCACGGGATTCGATCCCAGCAAGAGAAATTGTTCTTGCTGGGATTGAATTTCATGATGTTAGGACCATGAAATACTCAACAGATTATCAATCATATTCTACTCATCTAGATTCCGAGTTAGTTACCATTCTTGGTTTAGAGTGCTTTACACTCTTGACCACCTCACCAGCAGGTCGGGTAAGTCAAATGCTAGCCTTTTAAAAAAAATTTTTAGTCCATGGTCATGTTTGAGATAAAGTTTACCTGATTAGGGAACTGTCGAATGCTCTCAACTAGATACTGGTAGGGCTTCCACTGACCCGCAAACAGCTGGCCTAGTACAGGGATCACTTGGAAAGAGTACTGGTCATACACCCTGGAAAAATCAAAAACAAAAGGAGCGTAAGAAGTTGGTTTTGGTAAGAAAGGAATATTTTGACAACCTCATGATATAAAATTTTGTAATAGAATTTGTTTGGTATGCAATACAAAGACACCTTATCTAATTTTTTTTGTGCAACTAGTGTTAACTTGTATTACTGGCCTTTACTTAATTAATTATTTAAAAGCATTTACATGTAGATATTCTGACCTTAAATACTCATTTAACTTGTTTTACTTACCATTGTAAAGTATCATTGTTCAGCTGGCTAAATTCTAAGCACATAAATCGGCCTCCGGGAGCCAGCACTCTGTATGCTTCTTCTAAAACCTGCAAATGAGAATAATAAAAACAGTTTTAGATTTTATGCAACTTTTTAACTTACATATAGGTTTTTTTTAATAATTATTTATTTAGGGGCTTTTACCACATTCTGGAACGCCAGCCCCATCTTACTGTAATCTAGGTTCTTTAAATACAGGATCCGAATTTAATGATTCTATTTTTCATTGCAAGGGTCTAGTAGTACCCTCCATGAAAAATTTTCAAAATATCTGAGTTCCGGGAATATAAATAGTTGTTGAACTAACTGAAGTGTACTTCAGGTTCATTGAGAGATTTTGAATGGCATTAAACATACAGGTGTTTTTACTTCCTAGTAGTCTAGTATAAAAGCATTGCCTCTACTAGACCTTTATGGTACTAATAGCTGTGCCCTGCGGTTTTACCTGCTTCAGTACTAGACCCACGGGAATTCTGAGATAAAAATTTGCCTGTCTTTTCCAGTCTATCTCTGTACCAGATTCCATCAAAATCGGTTCAGTGGTTTAGATGTGAAAGCGAAATAGAGTTACATTCGCATTAATGATATTAGTAGGGATAAAGAAGTTTATACGAGACAACCAAGATGACGCCGTTGGCAAGTAAGTTTGCAACCCTGAACTGTCAACTAGTCTATGTAAGATAGTGTTAGAGGATATTGCTTGATGTTGAGTAAGAGAGAATGTATTTATCAATATCATCATAATCATATACCTTATCAACATGTGTACAGTTCCTGATCCCAAAGGCAATGGTGTAGGCAGTGTAGCTGTCATCAGGGATGGAATTGAGGTTTTCTGCATCACCACATAACCAGTCTATATCCACAGCACAGGAGTCCCCAGTGAGACCTAGTCTGTAATGTAAGTATGTGGGTTTAAATAAGAGAATACAAAAAAGAAGGTGTAAGTGGGGGCAAACATGGCTCCATCGTCG
The DNA here is from genome assembly GCA_948107665.1 of Lomographa bimaculata. Lineage (NCBI taxonomy): Eukaryota > Metazoa > Arthropoda > Insecta > Lepidoptera > Geometridae > Lomographa > Lomographa bimaculata. Next base: position 16,560,790 of record OX403605.1, read on the forward strand.
ACCGCATCGTCACTTACCATCAGGTGAGATGGCAGTCAAACGTTTGCCTTTAAATAAAATAAATAATAAATAGAACCAAGGGAATTCAACATTTTTAAGTTGATGACTATACAAATTGTACATAGATTGTGACTGGCAATTCCAGCTTGGGCTGTAAATCTTGATTTATCATGAATGTCCAGTGTGTTGAATGCAAAAAAGGCAAAACCTAGGGGCACTGCTAGGCTTAGGCTGTCAAAAATTTATTACTTAGCAAGAGCTTTGAGTAAGGTAAATGGTGTAGTCTCACCTTTGAGCCCTTAGTTTGCCAACATCCAACATAGCCTGGTTGATGTCACAAACTGTGACCGAGGATCGCTCACTGTCTGCAAAGGACTGATTCTGGAGGTACTTTATGTATCTGAATGTTATGTCACCTGTGAAACAAAAAAGTAAATTACCACAAGGTTTAAGAAACATACAGCTAAAGACTGGTATAATTACAGGGTGTGGCATAACAAATGGATAACCCTATACAGGATACAGTCTGGTAATAGAATAGACTTACATAACTAAAATTTATTTTGAAATTGTAAACGTAAACTCATCACAAATATTAAATTTTTGGTTCAAGTACTGGAAGAAATGCCTTAACATCTCAGGTGAAGAAAATGCTGTCAAATCTTCCATGTACAGTTAAATAGTGCAAAAGAATAAATAAATAAGTTCTTATGAGCAATTTGCTAATATATCTCACCAGTGCCCCCAGCCATATCTAGCAGTTTGGTGCCTGGAGTGGGAGCCAGGCGGTGCATAAAGATGTCCTTCCACAGACGGTGGACACCAGCAGACATCACATCGTTCATGAGGTCATACTTGTTGGCCACCGTTTCAAATACTTCATGAACTGGAATAAAGAGAAGATTATGAAAGACTGCTACAGCCGTACAGCTGACAATAGCAACAATCCATTAGCATTGACCAAGAATGTACTGTTTTAATGAAGCTTGGTAAGGGCACTGTCTCTAGTATGTATACCTTAACTGATTTGGATGACTAATTTACACATGCTCCTGAGTTTTAAAATAATGAATAAGAAAGATGCAGTCAAATGCAGAAAATAATCATGTGTGCTGGTTTCGAGTTTAATCATTATCTCATCTATTGGCACATAAGTGAAGATGTGGTTGATGGTGGTAAACACACTCAATCAATCAATCAAAATCGTTTATTCACATGGGCCCCAAAGAGGCACTCATGAAAGTTAATGAATCTATTGCCAGATTCGGAAAATTACAGCCATCTCGAGAAGAACCTGGCAAGAAACTCGGCGGCGCATTTTTTTTCATTCATTTTTTTTTTTAAAACATTCTTAATTTCTAATACATAAGACTAGACACTAAGACTAGAATAATCTATATATATTTATCCACAGTCATAAGCATAATTATTTAATGTCGTTACAATAGTGAACATTCAATTTTCTTTAATGCCTCCAACAATAAAATCTTTCTTGGCTGAAATGGACCAGGTTACTTACCTTTTTTCCATTTTTCTCCCTCATCGACACTTTGAAAACCGAAATGTGTTTGACCTGTCTTAACATTCTCCTTATCTTGAGCTGTAGTTGTGCTCAGTCTTTTGCAGAGTCTTTGTGCCGGCCTTCTCGTGTCTATCAACCTGAACACTGCCTTTCGAAGCGCCATATTAATATCACCAAGACGAGATTATTAAAGACTATCCACTGCCAAATCAATAATTTAGATTAAATTTGGGATGAAAAAACCGAAAAATGTTGTAATTAGTGGTAGAAAAACCTATATAGGTACCTACGTTTTATAATAACCCTTGGAATTCAGCTGACTGTCAGTCAGACAATCATAGAGGAACTTTTTATACGACAAAATTCTCAGTTAAGTCAACAATGTCAATGCTGTCAAACCTGTGTCAGTGCGTCACAAATTACATACCTCAAGTTGTGATTTTAATCGTCATTGCTTGTTCTTGCTTGCGATCGTACAAATTTAGGGTAGATAAGGAAGCGGCAAGGATGTTGTAGCTAAAGTAATAGGATGGATAACTGACAAACTTACAGTGCCGAATATCAAACATGCATGGAATCTTATCACAACTGACTTAGAGCGTATTTACAATGTCAAATCGTTTTATCAATTGCATAAAGAACCAATCGTGGTTTCGGTCCCGATGAAATCGGGTGAAAGGTTAGAAAAGACCCCTGTGTCCCTCTCGCACAGAGCGACTAGTTTTAAAAAAGTTTCCCAATGGTAGAAATTATAGTCTGTAGTAATAATAAGATCTTATCTGTCGTAATTATTTGTTTAATCGAAACCTTACAGAATATGTTTCTAAATGCCCTACCTACTATCAAACTATTCCCAACAAACCGATTTTTTTTCCTAATAGTATAAGGTTTTATGATATTATTTTTTATATATGGGTATACAAGCCAAGCTACATAACTATATCCGCAATTTGTAAAAAAAAAAAAAGTTATTCTACTATCATACTTCCTACTAATATTATCAAGGCAAAAATTTGTGAGTGTGTTTGTAGTTTGTTCCTTCTTGACGCTCAATTATGATTATATTAATTAATACGTTTGTGAATATGGAATATGCATACATTTTTATTCGATTGTTTCCGTTAATACATTGCCTGAAAGAAAATTTTTCTTCATAACAATACATCTCATATCGAAATAAATAGGCATTGGAAAATGCAACCAAGTTTTTTTTTTATTCAAATAAGGTAAACTTTTGACCACTATTTCACCTGATGGTAAGCGACGATGTGGTCGACGATGGAGCAAGCTTGCCAAGAATATACCTATTCACTCGCGACTTGAAGACTCCCATATTGTACTCATCAGGAATCACCGACTCAGGTAAGGAGTTCCATTCCTTTGCGATTCGCACAATTAATGTGGAGGCAAAACGCTTAGTGCGCATTTGTGGAATGTCCACCATATAGCGGTGTCGCTTAGCAGTTTGTCTGCTTGTCCGATTGTAGAACGGGGATGTGATTATAGATTCCCAGCTTTTTTGCAGCTAGTTGGGCTTTTGACTCGACGAGTACCAAAATTGAGCTTAAAGCTTTTCGGAAAGTTGAAGTCAGTTCAAATTGACTCCGTATAGCGGAGAAAAAAAGTTTAGCAAATTTAAATAGAATAAAAGGAAAGTTGAACAATTAGTGACCTCAAAAATGTGTAACTTAGTCACGATCAGCTTAGTCAATAGCGAGCGCTTTGCTATTTTGAAATTTCCATCCATTTTATTTATAAAAACTCCTAATAAAAAGCAATTAAAGAAGAAAATCATATTATGGGTGTAATTTTATAAAAATAAAGATTAAAAAAAAATATTTGACTTGTATGTAAATTGTATGCTTATTTCCTATTGATAAATTTATAGCGTTGTTATATTTTTCTTAATATATAACTATTATAGGCCAAAATGTATGGCATATGTTTCATTCTTAAAATGTTGTGTTAGCGTTGGCTTGAAGAATTTAGAAATTTTTAATTTTGCATTGGGTCACACTCTTCTACAAAATTTTGTACACAACAATTTATGTCAGTTAGGTGTCATAAAAGTTAGGGTCTACCTTCATTGGATTTTTTATGGATATATTGATGATCTAGCCGTGCCTCCCCGCAGCTTTGTCTGCGTTTGTCAAGTTAAATAGCAGCCTATTTGTTAATCCTAGGCATACTTAAATAATGCCACAACTACACACAAACTTTCGGATGAATAAATAAGTTTGATATAAGTATGTAATAATAATATTTACCAAGATTCTGACATATCAATGTAGTAATAATATCTGTCACCGATTCATGGATTATCTTTATTCTAGGATATAAATTTAAACATGGGTTGTAAATGTATCTTCGAGCTTATTATAACAATTTTACAGCACATATCTCCGCCATTTTGAAAAATATCGAACCTGCTCACAAAATATCACGAGAATCGGTTGAGAAATGCGACCTGTAGAGGAGAAAAACCAGAAATCCGGACCTACGAAAGCAATGTTGCCCAAGCTGAAATGAAATCGCTTCGTTCCCGCTTTGCGCTGGTTCGTCAATAAAACCGTAAAAGGCGAATTAAATTAAATTTAAATGCATTTTGAAACATCAGTTTGGATTTTAACTACGCATATTTTATAGTATATTTTAGTTTATCTATATGAATGACTTTATAATAAGATTTTTATTAGATATCATATTGTAGCATGATTACACAGTTAAATATCATTCAAGTAGAACATAATTCAAATGGCTCAAAAGGTTATCCTACAAATCTCAAAATCAGGGTTACTCTAAAGAAAAGGGACACAGAGGTTTTTTGTGACCTCTCACTAGGACACAGATTTTCGGCGGAGTCAGCTCTCCTTTTACAAACCGTAGGTTTGTTTCCTATCTCGATGGGAAGCGGTTATAAGAAAGAGGATGCGGAGCGGATGTGGAAGAGGAAACAAGGAGGAGGAAGCGGTGAGGACAAGGAGCCAAATCTTTGCGGTTTTTTTTAATAGTTCATCCTATTTTTTCATACTCCGCAATCCGCATACTCATTTCATGGTGCGACTTGAGATGACTTTCGTAGCCTAGAAGTCCCGCCCCCGCGCCCTTTTTTAACCGACGAAAAAATGAAGTCAACACGTATATTTTCATATGTATGACCACACATAACTTTTTACAGAGTAGTCCAATTTTGATAATTCAATTTTTGTTTGGTAGATTATACTTCAGAGGTGGTCCCATAAAAAATGTATTGAAATCGATCAAGCTAAAACTAAAATATAAGCGGCGAAGTCGTTTCATCGTCCGCTTCAAAATGTCCACAAAGCTCTACATTGCGGCTTCATCTCTCCAATCGTAATTAGTAAAGTAGTACAATTTTAATATTAACTTAAACTTACGTAGGTACGAACGAAGACAAAGCAATTGCACAAATGGATGAGCTACGCAGTACGCGCTTTGTATGAGTTAGACAAGTTCAAACCAGTAACATTACACTAGCATCGCATTTAAGACGAAAATGTAAATCATGGAAGCCTAAATCATCTTTCTATATCTTTCTGCTTTAACTATTATAATAGAGCCAGCGAAAGACAGGAGATGGCATTTCTTTCGGCTCGAGTGCGGATTAGTGTGACGATACTTCCTTATAAATACCTCTTCAAAAACGAGAAAGCGGAAAAGGAAGAAGAATTTTATAAATTTATTTATGGGGAAGAGAAATAGGATGCGGATCTCCAAAAAATTTGAAACTTCCGCATTATGAGGAAGAGGAAGCGGAATCCTCATCAACCCTAGTACAAATTAAAAACCGGCCAAGTGCGGGTTTAAGCTCGATCTATTAGGGTTTCATAACGTGCTAACAGCATATTATGTCATACTTCCTACTTATGATTGATGATAGATGCGCGTGCGCCGTCGAAATAAACCAGTTGCTACCTGCATTGGGCGGAGCTATTATTTACATCGAAGATTTGTTTACATCGTACTAGAATTGCGCCGCGATGAATTGAGTCGCGTCTAGAACACTCTAGGTTAGCAATATATAAAAAGCGCGACCAAAGATGGTTAGGTTCAGTTTGAGCTTTCGTAACCGATAAGTATATTGCGATACTACGGAGTGATAATCAGTGAAGTGCTCAGTATAAGTGTCGTAATTAGACTATTGTTCAAGTGTTTTGTGTAGTTAATTGTTGGTGCCAATAAAAGTATTAATTTGGATTAATGGCATAAATTATTTATCCCGAACCCTAGCTCGTAAGCATCAATTTTTTGACGTGATAACGTCTTATAAATCGATAAACACCGGCTGCACGCACAAAAAAGTGTCACGTTTCGCATGAGCCTGAGCGTGCAAGCGAGAGCGCGGAACAAGCGATAGAGAGGCACGATCGGCCAAGCGTTCGTCTTATGACGTTATCGCGTAAAATTATCGTCCGTAAACCAAATTTACAGACAACCATTTTTTTGTGTTAATCACCGCATCCGCGTCGTCGCCGCCGTCCTGGTTTTACGTTTAGCAAACTTTGTAAAGTCAGTCTAAGTAGCCGCTGTCACTGAACTTTTATTTTCTATTTTTGCAGTTATTGAGTGAATTAAAGAAAGTTAAGATAAATAAAGACTCCATTAGTTATGTGATAAGTATAAAATTGTGTGTAATTGTTAGAAGGATTGAGTGTTTTTTAGGCTATAAAAAAGCAAAAACAGGGCAATTAACGAAGCAACTTTTAACTTGTAATATTTACAAAAGTTGTTTTATTATGATAGTTTTATGCCCATGATTGGAGATAGATTCCATCCAAAATAAAAAATAATTTCTTAAACGAACTCATATTTTTATACTACATAATCTAGATTTTTTTTGAGTAGGTATTACTATCTCACAAGCGGTCACGCGACGGGTACAGTCGTTTGAATGTACGTAACCCAATGGAAAATCATTTGACCTTTCCGACCTTCATGCTCTATGTAGTATATGTATGTCTAGTACTCATTGGTTGAACCTCTTCTTGTCAGACGTCTGTCATGTATGTTACGTTACGTGTAGTACTACGCAGTAGCGTTTGAATACAACGTTACGCTTGCGTTGCGCAGAACAATATTTTTATGAAATAAATCTTTGCCCTAAGCTAAATTGATGCGGGGCTAGGAACGAAAATCTTATCAACATCAACAAAACTTTTCTTTTATCATCAATATCGTAATCTTCTATTGCAAGAATGAAGAACCTCGAGGATAGCTTCATTTATGATAATAATAATACGAATACGACCGATTCTTCCTAGAACACTGCTCCAAAGTGGAGTGGAATTACTAAAAAAAGACATGTCGACTTCCGAAGCAGGTAAGTTGATCTTAAATATCGTAAAAGCTCGCTGGCATCTAGCAGATGAAGAAGAATGTCAGAAATGCTATTATTAGGCAAGTAGGATATTTATCTTGTAAACCATACCTACACCCAGAGCTGTATTATGTCGCACATTCATTATGCAAACCACAAAGGAGTGGAACTTCTTGCCTGAGTCCTCCGAGCCTCGAACCCGATACCCCTGTTTAGAAGGCAAATGCTTGCTAGTACATGTCCAGGGAACATTACGGCAGATAATCTAGCTAAAGAAGGAGCAAGGAAGCCAGTAACTGACACTGTCTCAGAGCTCTGCCAACAATCTATAATGGAAGTAAGAGAGCTACTACGCCATCATATGGAAAAAGAACACCAAAAACTGTGGGACTAAATGACGGACTGCAAACACACAAAATCCGCCTTTCCATTCACTAAAAAGGAAAATTACAAATAATTTGTGAAAGTTACAATAGCAAGATCTTCGTCCAATGGTAGGCCTTATAACAGGTTACTGTAACCTCAACTACCACCTACACAAAATAGAGGCCACAGATAGGCCTTTGTTTTGATATATGGAGAAAAACGACACAGTAGAACACGTAATAGCTCAGTGTGCTGTCACTGAAGAAATTAGAGCCAACAATGGAATTCTAAAACAACATTTCACAAAACCTAAAGACTCACAGAAATCAAATACAACAAATTCACCACTGGAACAGTTATGCCAGCACCCCAAAACCACACTCCGCTATTTTAAGGAGCTGGGGTGGATGGGGTAGTTCCTGGCAGGGCGAAATACAATACACCCCAAGCAGGATGTCAGTGTAGGCCTTAAATTAAAACAATTAATAGCCAATATAATTTAGAAATATCCGGATGACCGGATCCGGTTTTTTGTTTTTGGTAGAATGTGTTTGAATTTGTAGCCTCTGAAAGCTCCATCTAGTGTCGAGTAGAAACAGTTTTGTACATCGGTCATGGTGAATAGATGGCTCTGATAGTTTCTTAAACCCAGTTTTTCAAATGCAGTTCGGGAACCGAGCATTGCTCGGTCCTTGAACGTTGATAAATCGATTCCTTGTGCCAAAAAACCCCTAATCTGTAACTTTCATGACAATCGTTGGAGCCGTTTCCAAGATCCAGATTACACATATATATATATATAGATATACAAGAATTGCTCTTTTAAAGTTATTAGATAGATGTAGTGTTTGTGAATATAGAGTAAACTTTCTTATTCTCCTGGTATTTATGCAGATGTTGATACTTTCAAACTTCACAAAGTGGAGCATTTCCGGCAACGCTACAACTGGGACTGTGGAGTATCCTGTGTGTTGATGTTGCTGTCAAACCAGGAGCGAGACAACTTCCTTCAGAACTTCACCAAGATTTGTACAGAGGAAGGGTTCGGGCAGTCCACTTGGACTATAGACTTGTGTTACTTGCTTAAGAGGTAATTTTTAACCCGAAACCTTAAAAAAGAGTTTTATGAATTAGACGCTCATGGCAGCTGCTGGAAATACAATTTAATTCATTATAATCACTGTGTGTGAAAAAGAAAGTAAAAATATCTGCTGCTTTACACTTATTTCATTTACAATATTACACCAATTGCAATAATCCTGTGCACTGAATGATTTGCAATAGAGAGCTCCTCTAGGCATGACGTGATTAGCACCCTCAACCTAGTCACGGGCCTGTGTTGCCAACATTATAGCTATAGAGTTTGTGGTCAAAAACCATACTAATATTATTTATTTATTTATAGACGAGCAGCAGAATGCTGATATGTCTATAATATAGACATATCAGCATTCTGCTGCTATATAGACTCTATATCACACAGTGTTGAAAGTCATAACAGTTCACTTTTCTAACAAAGTTTGCTTATTAATGTGCAACCAATTGTCAAGCTTGTTTTTAAATCCATTTACTGTGGTAGCCGAAACAACATCTTCTTGTAATCTGTTCCAATTGTGAACCACTCTGTTGCTCAGGAAATGAAAAGCAGTGTTTGTGTTTGATGGTGAATGGATGAGTAAAGACTGGTGTCTTCGTAAAAGTCTTTGGTCTGCTTTAAGCCTGTAAATGCTATGGATGTCTGATTACTCACAAATATTATAAATCCGAAAGTTTGTAAGCGTGTAACTCATGTGAGATTTTTCGATATGCGTATATTTAATGTAAATAAGTTAATATGTGCTTGATTGCGTTGAATTTATTTAACACACATTTTGAACATTTATTTTCACTTAAGGCGCCGGGTAGTGGTTGATTTGCCCATACAATCGTAATACCGAAATGATTTATAATTCAAGCATATAACCACCATACTGTGCTGTTATTCAGATAAAAAACGTATTAATCTAGGTTCCTGGATAGTTTTTATTCCAAAATAATTACCTAAAACGAAATATAAACCAATTGATTTTCACACATTATTACGACGTAAATGTCGCATCTTTAACTTATTCGTTTTGTATTAAAAACGAACACATTTCTTTTGTCATTACAACAGGAACATAGACTATCATTTCAAGGTACTATTAATACAAAAAACAATGACAAAACATCACATTTTTATTCATAATTTTTGGTATTACGGCACCTATTATAATTGTTCGTTCGGTAGTGCTATCGCATCAAGCATGGGCACAGTTTGCAAGTTAAACAGAGACAGCCTATAGACTCGTTCAAAGCCACCCCGGCCTCTTAAGACTACCAACTAACTAACTATATGATTTAGCCATAATTCAGTAGTTTTTTTTACTTCTTTAAATTTATTTATTAAACCCAGGTTTCAAGCAATTTCACTGTCTTGCAAAAAAAAAAATTACGTGATATTTTCCAAGACACCCTCTTTCCCCTATGTGAGATTGAGTGAGGTTCGGGTCTACCACCTCCTCCCCCCCCCCTAAACGCCTCATGTAATTAATGGACGCTCCTAAAAGATATTAGAGAACAGCCAGCCCAGCAGGTGTCTCAACAAGCCCAATATTTAGATCTGCTTACGCATATACTCCTATGGTTTAACAAAACAAGCAAAGGCATTCACATTCACAGCCCCACACTAAGTTCATAGATTTGTTGTTGTTACTTGGGTGCAGATACATTTACATCACACACAGAACCCAGAACTAGAAGCACACATGTCCTTAAAATTGTATTTCTGCCGGGAATCGAGCCCAGGGCCCACAGCACAGAGACTTTCCTGCTAGGTCAACTGAATATAGGTTTTTATGACCAGATGCATTTTTTTGCACAGGTTTGGCATCGAACATCACATGTACACAACAATGATGGGAGTAAAAGAGGAATACAAGAAACAGGGTTACTACCACAAGATTATAGACTTGGTAATATACATTTACATACACTGCATCCCCATAATCACTTTATAGAGTTGTATCAAGTTGTATGATAAAAACATTTCACCTTTTAAGCAGCGAGTATCAGGTTTGATTTCAAGAAGAGATAAAATAAATCTGCTGGCCTAGGGATATAAATTGTAACCCTTGTTTTTATCCACTGACATGAGACAAGATTTTCTTCTCCACCATACACAGCATGGCAGCAGTGGAAAGGGAAAGTATACCCCTGTTAGACATTTGGCGTAGACATATATATTTTTTCATTCATAACATGGGCGCAACGAAAAGTGGATAGAACTGCTCTGTTTGACATTTGGTAGAGAGAAATTATCCTCTTTCGTAGGACGTGGGGTTAACTTTGACGTAGCAACGGGACATGGCGTTTACCTCCTTATCCATGTCATTCCATATGTTAAAGTTTATTGAGATTAAGTAAAAAATTGTAGACATTCATTGATAACTCCTCGTTTGATAATTTTAAACCTCCTCTCTATTCCCATCTCTATTTTGGTATGATTAGGATCGCGAGCGAGTGAAGCGCAGATTCAGCGAGGCGGCTGCTAGCCAGGTCTCCGTGAGCGAGCGAGCACTCTCCACCTCGGAGCTGGTGGCGCACCTGCGGGCCGCGGGTCCCGTCGTCATGTTGGTGGACGCCGGCCTGCTGGTCTGCGACCTCTGCAAGCATAACAAGCTGAAGGCGGAGTTCAGGTAACGAGGTTTCTATGTTACAAGACATTATTTCACCTCCCCTGCGGGTCCAAGTACAAATTTATGAAATTAAACACAAGGCCGCCTGATTACATTGGTGACACAGCTCTGCAGCATCCAGAGGCAGACCAAAAACAACTTGGAAAGAAGTACATGAGGGAATGTGAGCTATCCGAAACTGACTTCCAGGACTGAGCGAAGTGGAAAGTAAATAGTAGGAAGGCTGACCCCAACATTATGTGGGATATTTAGTCAGGAAGAGACACAGAGAGAGAAACTACATCGTTCTATATTACAAGCCTGAGAGCCTGCGTATTCCAGGTCTAGTGTGTTTACCAGCTTCGATCACATCGTCACTTACCATCAGGTGAGATAGTGGTCAAACACTAGCCTGTCACAAAGCAGTAGAGTATGGAAAGAGACGAAACAACATCTTTTTTTTGCATAAGATCATAACTCGTACTAGATTCCGTTAGTCATATTATGGTAGATATGTGGTAAGTACTGAATGATATAAGCGATATTCTATTCTATGATGGATTTTGCAAAATCCACCCATACGCTTACCTGAAACTCCGTTGTACACTTTGCATATTTTACCGTAACCCATCTGTATAGAGTCGTTATTCGTTTGAAAAACTATCGAGTTTAAACTGTAACTAATATAATTATGTAAGTATTATCGCAGTGACAAAAACATTCCTGGAATTTAATACAATATGATTGGTTTTATGATTGGCGTGAGAGTGGTAAACACTCTCTACCATTTAAATACTTGCCAAAAGAGAGATAGTGCTCAAACTTTTGCCCAGTTCTGCCCCCTGATTTAGAACGTTTCGGTAATTTACCGAATCGATACGATTGGATAACTTTCTCTTTAAAAGTACATTTTATCGTCCGTACGGTGACTGAGTTATCGTACGGTTCTGAATCAGAGGGCTGGTCGTTTAGTAGCTCATTTCGTTACTAGTGCTGGGACTTCGTCTCCTTCTCGCAAGGCTAGAGTATACCTAGACTAAACTACATATGTACCGTCATTGGTAAGTACAACATTTACTAGGAGTAGGTAAGTATCTAACATTCACGTTATTCCTGAGCAGTTTTGACCTCTCGTAACATGTTTCCATGGCACTTAGCACTCGGAGCAGTCATCTACTCTATGCTATTATTGTAGCAGCTGCGTATAAGTTGCCATAGTTTACTTGACAGTTACTGCTAAACTGTTTGCGCCACAGTTTACTTACCAGAAAGTTAACGATTTTTCAAGAGATTTTTTTTTAATTTTTATTTTGCCCAGTTGTCGATTCTTAACCCCCTGCAGGATTGCGCACTATTAACCAACTACGATATACAACCTGTAACAAAAAGGTGTAGTAATACTTGATGGTGTGTATATGTATCGTGCCAACAATCGTCTGCCAGAAAACGAAAGTGGAAATCGGAAGTAATTTTTCCATACAAATATATTTAAAAATATTTTTGACAATCCTGCGGTTACATCTGCGACACGTGACCTTGACATCTGTTATGGCCATCACTGTCAGATGTCTAGGTTCAAAGATTATGTGCTGTAGAACGGTAGCTGGTGAAATTGGTTTGCAAATTACATAATTTTTAGACACTTTAATTCATCATAACTCCATATTTATGCTGCTGCCGCGAATTCAGAAGCTGATGTTAAACTCCATACATGTAGCTAGATGAGTGGCTAGAGTATTACTACACCTTTCTGTTACACATTGTATAATGGAATAAAATGATAAAAATAAATGAAGCATATTCCGTATGTGGTTCCCGGCAGGCGTTGCTTCGGCGGCGGCTACCGCGGCCACTACATCCTGGTGGTAGGGTTCAGTGCGCGCAGCCACAAGTTCTTGTACCGCGACCCGGCGCTGTCCGCCCGCCTCTGCGCGCTCTCCTACGCGCAGATGGCCCGCGCGCGCGCAGCACAAGGCACCGACGATGACGCCGTACTCGTGTTTCTCAATAACCGCTTATGACGAACACCCAGCTGTCCCGAGCTTACTAATTAAGTAGAACTTATTACGATCTTGTAAGTTAGGACTGTAACTCGCGCCTACATCCTGCCTGATCGAGAAAAGCCGTTGAGGTTAATTGCTTGTAGCTTTTTTCTCGGTGGTAATTGTTTGATTTTTGTATTTGTTCCAGGATATAACGGATATTATACGTATGCCTCTTTAAAAAAAAAATACCCAACAAGGATAGAAAAAAATTGAATGTTACTTTTGCCTGCCACTTATGTGTATGAATGCCCCCTTAATATTTTCATTTATATAATTTTTATTGGCTCTTGTGGACCGCCACAGCTTTACATATTCTCTGAAAATTTAAAGTTATTCGCTTGTATTATACGCTAAATGCTTCTGACAGACGGACGGCCGGATAACGTCCTGAACTGCCATGTCTATGTATAAGTATATCGTCATCTAGAAATGTCGGTCTAGTCACTTTGTTACACTGTTTAGTCGTAGATTACAAGGATTCCTAGTCTAATACCTACTTGACGTTTTAAACAAGTCCATACTAAAGAAGACTGTTTTTTTATTCTTGATAACATTTGCAAACATTTAAACACTGTCTCACATGATGGTAAGTGACGATGAGATCGACAATGTTACTACATTTGTCTTATCGGGAAATACAGACTTGCATAGTTTAGGTATTTGGCGCATTACTATAATTTTATTTTTGAGGACCTCTAGGACATGGCTTTCATTGTATAAGTAAAAGAGTGCATGATTCATGAATCCTAATGATAATGATAAGTAGTAATCAATGATAAGTTCAATATCAACTAGGGAATTCCACTTCTTTTGGACCAAGAGGTATTATTTTAGAAGAATATAATGATATGATTAATGTTACTTGTGTAGATTGTACATCAAATTGTTGTATTTTTATTTAGGTAATTATAAGTACATACTCTTGCAAAAGTTCAGCTTTCTAGCTCTAGCAGTGTATGAGCTGTTTAGGATGCCGTACTTTGTTAGTAAAGTTGCTTCACACATCTCTCTGTAAACATGTCTATTGTTAAAATACATTCTCAAAGTTCACACGGGGGAGGACCCGATACTAACTATGAACCATCCCGCACAAAATAACTTGGTAAAGGTTAATAATATATAAATTATATAACTTTGCTAGTACCTATACATCTACTTATATTATATAGGTATAGTTGTACATTTATTACCTAACTGCAAGCCTACTTTTATGTATATTAGAAAACTGTCTACAACAACGTTAATGCTTCGTAAGACTATAGAAGTCAATAGAAAAATGTAATTATTTTTATTTTATTTATATTTATTTAGAAAACTAAACAGCCTTCTTACAAAATAAGTCAAAAATTATATCATACTATGTACGTAAGTTTATTGTGAATACACATTATTATTTGCATTACGAAGTATAATATTCATTTATAACTCGTGTCCCCTAAACTTTCACCAGTTCCAATAAGTTAATAGAGGTTATAAGTACCTAATAAAATAACTCAAAAAACTACAATAATGTATTTACCTAGTTTGTCTATTTATGTATCAGTTCGTATTTACCACAGAAAACGAGATTTTATTTTAACACAGACGTATGTAAATAATATAGTGCTGTGTTTCGATCTCGATCGCAATCACGAACGTAAGCAACTGACCTCCTTTTACCTTCGACTCTGTTGCAATCGGTCACAATTCGAAAAGGACAAAATCCTAAGAGATAAAGCTCATCTTTGCTTAATTCAAATAGAACTGGTCTTGGGGTCTACCGTGGCAAACAAACACGACCGTTTTCCAATCCACGGACTGTACAATCATATTAAAAGCTGGCAAGACCGCCCTGTTTCGAAGTGTATCATGAGTATCATCCTGACATTTTAATAATAACAAAAGTAAATTTACATTCTGCATTTTAAAATAAGAAGTTAAAATGAAATTTTCGGGCATCCGGGTATATTTCTTTACCGAAACCGGTGATTGATAACATTTGTTGTCTGTGGATTATTTACTAACGCCAAATTGTATTTTATTGTGTCTTCAGCATCACATCTATTACAGGGGAGTCCCCTGATTATATTCAGTAAAGCTAGTTCACCGTTTGTTTGAACTGTAAGTATTTAAAAACCTGTATAAATATGTACAGGTTGCTCCAAGCAGTGACGTCCAAGGATAAAAATGAATGTCTCGCCCCCGTATAAGGTATCATGAGTACCTGAAAATACCCGATTAGATGTATGTACCTCGATTTTTTGTAGTTTTCGTGTTATAATGTTCAAGCGCTTTCATAAGACTGAAAGGTATTTTTTAAGACGCCAAATTTGTATCAAATCAGGAGGTGGCTATTTAAAAAATCTTATTTAATAAATTGATTCGACATTTATTTATTTTTACCGACTTCCCAAAAAGGAGGAGGAGGTACTCAAATCGATTGTAATTTTTTTTTTTGTTTTATTATGTGTATTATACTACATTTTTTTTGTTTTTTTATGTGTAGTTACTTCATAACTTTTCAAAATTTTTTTTTTTAGTTTGAAAGATATTGGTGCTAATTCTGTTGAGCACCGAACTAACCTAAACTAAACTAAAAATAAACTAATTTTAGTCAAAGAATACCTAAACGCTATTCTGATTTTACGTTGAACTTAATTTAAAAGTTGAAATGACAGGACTCTTTCAAGTATAAGATCACATTAAAAATAATCCAGACCTTTTTCATACAGACTAATTTGAGTTTAAAATTTCTATTTTTAGTCTTAATTTGAACGAAAACATGTACATCAGAATAAGAATTTGGTTATTTTCACTAAATAGAGTAACTAAACTAACTTAGTCCTGTCAAACTTAATTTTAGTCTAATCTTGCATTTTCTGAATATGTTTTGGACTAAAGCAGGGCTAAAACTAATTTTAGGCTAGTTTAGTCTAATTCTGGACAACAGAATCGGCACCATTGCTTTCTAATTGGTCCCATTTAAATTTAATCAAGATCTGATCAGTAGTTCTTGAAATATCGTCAATCTATTTTGTATTTTGTGACGAATAATGCGTACTTCGACGATGTTCTGGTTTACCCGACTTCAAAAGTTACCTCACAACTTCTTTCGTTGTGAGCTGATTTCGATGATTCTTTTTTTATTTGAAAGCTGGTGGATCAAGGTTCCGATGATAAAGCGGTGAAGTCGGTTTTTTTAAGCTTTGCTTGCGTTTAATTATTATTGATATGATTATAAAAAATAAGTCAAAATAACCGTTTAGTGAAATGATTCCTTATTGAAATTAAATTGTTAGTGTATAATTTGATAATTTATATAAAAGTTTTAACCGTACCTAGTTACCAGCCGAAAATTTCAAACAAAACTATAAAAACATTATAACTCGAAAACTACAATAAATCGAGGAACATACAGGGGTATTTTTATATACTCCTGATGGTGAGAATATTTTTTTACCGACTTCACAAAAATGGAGGATGTACTCAAGTCGACTGTATTTTTTTTAAATTTTTTTGTGTGTTACCTCATAACTTCTCTCCACGTGAACCGATTTCGAATTTTTTTTTTAGTTTGTAAGATGTTGCTTTCCTGTTGGTCCCATCAAATTTAATCAAGATCTGATCAGTAGTTCTTGAAATATCGTCAATAATGCGTATTCTGTGGACTACATTGACGATGTTCTCGTTTTTAACCGACTTCAAAAGTTACCACATAACTTCTTTCGTTGTGAGCCGATTTGAATGATTATTTTTTTATTTGAAAGCTGGTGCTTTTCTTGTGGTCCCATTGAAATTTGGTCAAGATCTGATCACTAGTTTTTAAATTATTGTCAATAATTCGTGTTTAATACGTTGAATCTGATCAAGGTTCCGAAGATAAAGCGGTGAAGTCGGTTTTTTTAAGCTTTACTTGCGTTTTATTATCCCTTCGACTTCGCTGTTTGGGTCCAAGGTCCAAACTGTAACAACCCTGTAACTACTGTAAATACTAAGGAAAAAAAAAATACCGAATTTCAATTTCTCGTGTGTTTGGGGGAGTCTCTTTGATCTTGAATATTGTCTTTGGACGAGGATTCCCCGTAATGTAAACTATCTAGGTATGCGTTATTCAAATTAACACTTTATCGTTTGGTGATAAGGTTAAATATGTCATTACTATTTGATATAGGTACATTTGATTTAAATTTAAGTCGCACAAGATGTATCATCTGATAATTGAATAATAGGGAAAATTTGGACCTCGGAAACAAGATTAGATTTGACTGTACGATAGTAGGTACTATCGATTTGACTACGCTTAATGTAAATATATTCAAATCTAATAAGACTCATAGCTAATACCTTTTAACGAGCAATTCTTGTATATATGTATGTATATATATATATAATATGAATCTCGGAAACGGCTCCAACGATTTTCATGAAATTTAGTATGCAAGGGTTTTCGTGGGCGATAAATCGATTTTTTGAGGTCACGCTGCATATAAAGGATTTTTCTTTAATCTGGGTCACGCCCCGACTCCTGTACCTATACTATTTTCGGCTAATGCGGTCCTTATAACAATACAATGCATCGAGATAGAGAAACAAACATATAGCTGCAAAATCCTTGAGGTATGTTTATATGACGTAAGTTAAATTTAGATGACATCTTGAACGCCTCAAGCGATGAACAGATAACAGATTTATTGAGATGCTACGTAGGTATATATAAGCTGAAAAGTAATATATTCATGTATTATATTGTTAAAGCTATGTCTGAGATACACTAGTTGTAATTTACACATCGTTCTTTTAATTTGTGAAAATAAATCAGTAGACTTGAAACAGGTTGTGATTATTTAGAAGAAGTTAAATTGTTTTATTGAGTTACATAAGGCTACAGGCTTCTTCAAAACATCATAGTGTATATTGTGTTGGATTTTTCATTGTGTGAAAATTGATTAAAAAGAAAATGCATCATATTGTCGCAGTGGCGTGTCTATGTTTGACTGAAGTTGTTTTGGCTCATGTAAGTTTTAATAATGTAAGGGCTCGTAGTCGTATCGTATAGTAATACCTTTTTTAAATGTCTGTTTGTTTAGCGTTTGACCGCTATGTCACCTAAATGTAAATGTATGTAAGAAATGCAATGGTAGCAAATGGAATGATCGTCATCGGTACAGCACAAGTTATTGTTAGAAGATTTTCTTATAATTTTATTTAAAATGTAGAATATCGAGTACAACAAGTAGTAAAGACTCACTAGTATAGTTTCTGGAACATACATTTTAGTGATGTTGACCTATTTTTTAGACGTGACTATTACAGAACATAACTGCAGATTATAACTTGGTATCTACTTATTAATGTATCTATTTGAAGTATTCTACATACCAACTGTCTACGTGTTGATATTTTTTGTGTGCAGCGAAACTAAGTATTACATTAATATAATATTCTTAACTCAACAATAATAATATTTATAATTCGAGTTCTTAATTAAACCATGGTTAATATTTTGGTCATCAAAGTTCAAGAACTTTTTTATTCCCGAAAATTCGCGTCATATAGATACCTACACCGAATGCCCATGCTACCAAAAGTCCTGACTTACACGCATTCACACTCACACTAAGTTCGTAAGACTTGTATCGTGGGTGCCGGAAAAATTACATATCACAAGCAATTACATCCAGAACCAGAAGCACAAATGTCCCTTGGGAAGGAAAATCCAGCTCCTACCAGAAATCGACCAACAATCCAGGGTCGTAAAACTGTTTTTTTTTATGCTGCCAAACTCACTCAAACTCAAACGTTTATTTGCCAGAATACATGTCAAAAAGGTCAATCAATTGTTTCACATAAATTATTATCTGCCTGCCTTGTCATCAATATCCAATTCTGTAAATATGTCACTTTATTACAAGCGGTTCAGAAACGTGTGAATCTGATCTGCGATAATCTGTGTTGCATTTTTTACCGACTTCCCAAAAAAGGAGAAGGTACTCAAGTCGACAATTTTTTTTTTTATGTTTGTTATTTCATTACTGCTCTCCACGTGAGCCGATTTCGAAATTTTTTTTAGTTTGAAAGATGTTGCTTTCTTATTGGTCCCATTTAAATTTTATCAAGATCTGATCAGTAGTTCTTGAAATATCGTCAATAATGCCTATTTTGTGGACTACTTAGACTGTCTTTGACGATGTTCTCGTTTACCCGACTTCAAAATTTACCTCATAACTAACTGCTTTCGTTGTGAGCCGATTTTGATGATTTTTATTTTATTTGAATGCTGGTGCTTTTCATGTGGTCCTATTGAAATTTAATCAAGATCTGATTTCTAGTTTTTGAGTTATAGTCAATAATGCGTGTTTAATACATTAAATCTGTGTAATAATGTGATCAAGGTTCGGAAGATAAAGCGGTGGAGTCGGTTTTTTAAAGCTTTGCTTGCGTTTATTTATTTTAGGTACGTAGGTATAACTCTTTATAATCCTACTAATAAAATAAACCCGAAAGTTTGTGTGTGAGTGTGTAAGTATGTTTGTTCCCTCTTCATCCTTTAACGGCTGAACGGATTTGGATGTAATTTGGAATGCACATGGATTATACCTGGGATCAAAACCTAGATCTATATAATATATAGAACATAGGCTACTTTTTAACTTGATAACAGCGAGCGAAGCCGCGGGGCACGGCTAGTATTAAAATAATTTGTTTTGTGCTGTTATCGCCTCCATGCAACACATATCCTTGTTACTAAATTTGTTACCGCCCCTTTTTCTCCACTTGGTACTTGTCGTAATAATGCTCCCTGGTATTGGGCAGCAATTTTATATTTAATTTAGTGTAAGAGTATGACAAAGATAATATAATTGGAGTATGATGAATACAAGGATTTTGTAACAAACCTATGGTTTGTTTCCTATCTCGATGGTTGAATATTTCAAAACATTATTGCCATATGTTCATTACTAGCCGTGCCCCTCGGCTTCGCCCGCTATTATCAAGTTAAAAAGTAGCCTATGAGTTAATCCTAGGTATAAACTATGTATATTTCAAATTTCATCCAAACCCGTTAAGCTGTTAAAGCGTGAAGAGGGAACAAACATACTTGCAAAATTGCACACTTATACATAAACTGCCGGATTTATACTATTAGTAGGCTAATACCTACATAAAGTGTTTAATTATCTGCATTTTTTTGTGAATACATAAACAAACGCTTTCACGCACTCAGCCCCAAACTAAGTTGGAAGATATGTATTTGGTGGCGGTAACATTCACATCACAAACACAGAAGAAACAATCAATTTTTCCAAGGCGGGGAAGAAAAAATACCGGGAATCGAACCCGCACGCGCAACGTAGATGGCAAACACGCAATCACCTAAGCCGACTGGCAGTTCAATAGGTATTCGACTTTAGATATTATTGTGTGTGTATCTTTTTTTAAATGTTGCCAAGTGATTAAATAACTAGATTTTCATTCTGGTCTGGGGAACCGGGGAGAACTATATAACAATCTGTGATTGAAGGAGAACACATTTTCATTTTGACTATCAGAGAGAGCAGTACTTTTCTGTGTTTCTATACTTTAAGAATACAATAATAAACGATACTCATTTAGTTGGTATTGTACCTGTGACGCATACTTAAGTTTTTGTTGAAGACTTGAAACCATTGTGATTTTGTTGATTATAGAATTATTTTTCGTGTCTATGTTTATAGTGCTGTTTTGTCATCGTGTGCTTCGATCTTCATTCATACATAAATAATAAGTAAGTAGACTGAAACTGAGCTACAAGAACAAACAGTAACAAAGACATTTTTAGTAACTTTGCACCTAAGTACTTAAAAATTAAAGTACATAAATGTGTTAATTATTTGGCGATGATGAAGCTTACACCTAAATATAGATTATTTCTTTTTCTGTTCATGCATTTAGAACGCTATGTATGTACCCCGCGGATCTGCCCGCGTTCATGATTATATTGATAAACCACTACTTATAAAAAATGCTGGGTAATAGTGGGTACCATCTTTATTTATCCATAATAATATATAATTATTATTTACTGTGGTGTTGCTCATTTCAGAACCGTTTATGTGACTTTTCCTATCGCAATAATTAGCCTCTGGTATTACTAAATAGGCAATAAATTTGCTTAGATCAAATTACTAACTTTGGGAATTTTTACCTCAATACTATTGATGACCGATTACAGAAAATGATAGTCTATTAAGTAGTATTGTTTTTGTGTTGTAATGTATTCTTTTTTACCCTATTACTAAGACTCCGGTGTCCGTCCGTCTGTCACCAGGCTGTATCTCATGAACCGTGATAATTAGACAGTTGAAATTTTCACAGATGATGTATTTATTACCGCTATAACAACAACCACTAAAAAACAGAATAAAATAAATATTTAAGAGGGCTCCTATACAACAAACGTGAATTTTTTGCTCGTTTTTGCTTGATATTGAACTGCAACAGGTAGACGCTTGAAATATTTACAGAATATTTAGTTATATGTTCACTTTTAAAAAAATAATTAAAACGGCTCCCATAAAATAAACGTGTTTTTTTTTTGCCGTTTTTATAGAAAATGGTACCTACAGAACCCTTCGTGCGCGAGTCTGACTCGTACTTGGCCGGTTTTTTTTTAGATTTTATTTGATGCTGAAAATTCCACTTTGTTTCGCCCAAACGTAAATTATTCATATTCGATCAGAATTTTTGTAATTTGCATTACTGTTAGGAAGCTGTTTATTTAATGCCAGGAAGCACATATAAGACCATATTACTAAAAAAAAACATACAAACCCACCAAAAAACATATAAAATGTTTTAACTATTCGGGCCGGTAAATAGAAAATAAAACTTTAAATAATAAAAAAATCGGTAAACGTAGGTAGGTAACTGGAGTATTTTCAGGTTCCCCCGGGGGTAAGGCAATTTTTTTCTTTTGAAGTCACTGTCCTATCCATCCCGTACATATGTATACCTATGCTACCTGTGCTACGTTATAAATTTATTTATTTATTCCTTATATATAACACCATAACAGTAAAAACCAAAGCGATGCTACATTTACAAAAAAATAATAATAATTGTTAATTACTATAAATTTTTACCTAATATATGTATATAATTCTATTACCATAAATAATTAATTTAATTCTCTAAATTTCTGTGCTGCATCTGTGAACTTAGACAGGGAACACGCAAAAATATCGAGTTCTTTGGAGACCTCATTGACGATGCGAATGGCGCGTGACATGGGGGCAAACCTCATTAGGTTTGTCCTGCCCGATGGAATCTGTAGCGTTGCGGGGCGACGGCGAACGCCCACGCACCCGTCCGGCGCGCACAGCCGCAGCTCCGCCAGCACCTCCGGGTGGTGGCGGAGGAACACGTACCGCGCCAGCGCCACGTCGCGCCGCACGCTCAGCCGACTGTACCCCACCATGCCGATAACAAATAGGCTCGGATACATAAGAGGGTAAAATGGGTAGACTCCGTACATTTTTTTATACAAAAACCGAGTAAATTTATTTTGTATTTTTTCTACCATAAGACTATATTTAGTCTCATGGGGGTTCCAAATAATGGCACTCGTTTCGAGCCGGCTTCGTACTAGTGCGTTAAACATCATTCTAATACCTGCGATATTTTGAAAATCTTTCCCTTCTCTCAAAATGAAACCCAGATTACGGAAAGATTTTGTGCAGATACTAATAATGTGTTTTCGGAACGTCAGCTCGGGAACCATCTCGACTCCGAGGTCCCGCATCTGTGTGACACGCGGCATCACTGCCGTATCCATACTATAGTCGTATTGCAGCGGAGTTTTAGTTTTATTTTTATAAATATATTTTTTCTCATATAATTTTAAGAAATAAAAAAGGTTACATAATGCATTTAATAATTTAACAGGCCCATGACTTGACTGACTGAATATAATATGTATTCTTATTTTCTAAACCCATTGCGTATTTTCTGAATGCCTTGCGAACTTTTCGAGATGATTCTTTACGAAAACGCATATTCCTAGGACGATAACGTATAGTACTTACTTTTCACCTATAGGAAAAGTGGAATCTAGTACCTAAATATATCTCGGACAGCCATACTAAGTTCCTCATGATCTATTACTACTTGACATGGGTCGTTCAGGACTTTGTTTGTCCATCCGTCTGTCTATCAGAGGCATCTCGCGCCTAAACCATATAGGCGAATGACTTAAAATTCTCATAAAAGTAAAAATTTCTCTAAAGGCAGAAATTACATTTAAAATTATATATATGAAAAATATGGTACATGTAAGTGGGGAGCAAACTATTTATTTTTTATCTACCCTTGTGGGGTACCGTTGAAAAGGGCTTGACAAAAGTAGAGTACGAAACCGGTTTAAAAAGTCTGTGTTGGAATATAACGATTTGGTAGGCCACCAAAGCCACTGTTTTTAGACCTATTTTGTCCCGGGGTCTATCTCAAAAACGGCTTTACATTGAACGCTGAAACTTACGTATAATATCCGTTATATCCTGTACTTGGTAACTTTGTGTGCAATATTAATAATTATAGTAGAACCATTCATCGATCTATTCTACTAGTTCGTTTGTTAGTAGCATCTCAAATTCCTTTAGTGGTTAGGTACCTACTTAAAAAAAAATGAGCCTTTAAGTAAGAATGTAAAACATATAAAGCGTTACATTAATTCATGCGCTTTGTAGGACCTGCGACAGTCATGAAAGTACCTATTTGCCTATTTATGACTAATATTAGATAATGAATCATTTTTTCCCATGTCGCAATAGTTGTGTAATTTGGTCTGTATTTAATAATATAGGTACCTAGTCATAAAAGTCCCTGGAATATATGGGCTATATGGTAGACATTTCACAAATGCGTACGAAGCGTTTTGCTTCCACATTCATTGTGCGAACTGCAAAGGAATAGAACTCCTAACCTGAGTCGGTGTTTCCTGATGAGTACAATATGTGAGTCTTCAAGTCGGAAATGAATAGGTATTTTCTAGGCAAGCTTGCTCCATTGTCGACCACATCGTCGCTTACCATTAGGTGAGATTGCGGTCAAAAGTTTGCCTATCTTGAATAAAAAAAAACATATTTTGCAATGATAGGTATCCTGATGTCGATCACTTATCTTATCAATAAATAAAGCTATTTAGATATATAATTTTTAATACTTGTTCATATCCTATCCATTTAGCCAGTTCCACGATTGAAGGAGGTTCACTCGTAGATTTTTTTCGTGGAAAATTACACCTAATCTCATTTGTGTTTATTTTGGATTTGTCGTTGAATTGGCTTTGGCCTTATTCCGTAAATAAATAGTAAGTTAGAAAACATAGCTTTTTTTAACTACTTAAATAAAATTTTAATCTTTTCGATAATGTTTCCGGCACTTAACACCGAACCACGAAACACCCAAGCTATCGAACTTAGTCCCCAAACTGTGAGCATGAAAATATTTATCACTTAGTTTTCATACCACCTGCTCGAGAATATACAATTACGTATAACGCAATCTCAATATGAAACTCCCTAGGGATGTGATTTGAATTTGGAACGATACAATTCGTATGAAAATTCTGAGTACCTAGGTAATAAGCATAACGGTATACGGGCATTGTAAAGGTCTATTCGGAAATCAAACCGGCCACCATATAGTATGGTAGAACATAAAAATAAAATAAACGTGATATTAAAGAATGTAGTTAAAACAAAAGACGGTGTTTGTTATTTTAACAGTTCCGTATTTTAGTACTTAGAAGTAGAGTATACTTTGAGGATAAAGCATGTCCTCGTTTTGGACGGTTTGAACCTTTCTCTTCACTCGGGACTCTACATAGCGAAGCCTTGTTAGCTCAGGGTCCAATCCAATATGCCGCCCGTGATGTAAGACATGCTGTATCAATCAAGTGCATTATTATACCATATTATTTGGTTTAAATGTGGATAATTGAATGATCACTTACTCAAATCTTTAAATAAGTTGGTAAGTTTGTTAACCCTTAAAGAAATCCAATAGCAATAAAACGTTGCCAGCCATTACAAACAGGCAGGTACAAACAGTATTTTGTTTTAGAGACTATAAATAACGGCTCATTTAATAAATACTAATTTTCACACTAATAATTAATTATTTTTTTATCATGAACTATGTTGATGAGCTCTCTACGGGCCAATCTATATACAGCAAAGACCCAAGTTACCTACAAGTCATCGAGCTTATATATATAACTAGCCGTTTCCCGCGGCTTCGCCCGCTATTATCAAGTTAAAAAGTAGCCTATGTGTTACTCCTAGGTATTATATATGTATATTCCATTTTTCATTCAAATCCGTTCAGCCGTTAAAGCGTGAAGAGGTAACAAACATACTTACACACTTACGCACAAACTTTCGGATTTATAATATTAGTAGGATTATATAGATATAGATAAACAAAATCAATTGATTAGGGTGGACGTTATCAACACAACGTGTAGCTAACTGCAATGTTTTTCTTTTTTTTTACCGGTCACGAAGGCCCGGCCATCGTGTCGCGTCTCCGACATGATCAGAGATTTCAAAAAGGGTTTAATACATTTTTCATACAATTGTTCTTATATCATTAAAAGTTATCCTTAGTCTATGTGTCTTAGTCTAGCAATGTAAGACTTGTTGGCTGTAGTAGCTTCTAAAAAAACTGATTCGGTAGATGACGTCACACGTCCCCCTAAGACTTAAATAATAAGGAAAGTATAATTTCGTCGCTTCAGGCAGGGCTTGAGTAGCTCAGCTGTTAGAGCAATAGAGCATGACACCCTATGGCCACGGGCTCAAACCCCGCCACAAGCGATATTTTTTCCTTTCTAAATTTAAATAATACAATATACGTATTGTCTTAGGAGTTAACGCTCTATCAACGCTCACTATTAATGCTTGTCCGCCGAAGTTATTTATAACCATTATACCCAACATACAAAGTCGGCGCCAACCAACACTATCAAAATTCTTAATAAATAAACACTGCTTACTATGACGACATGTTGCCTTATCTCCTGCATCTGATAGCATATCTTTGGTGGACCGGTGTGAGAGCAATACAGTTTTCTTTGCGCCTTAAGGTAGTTTTGTTCTATTTGTGAGAGGATTACTAATCTGTAAGTTTTTTATTATTTTCTATTTGTGTTAAGTTCTATGTACTTACTTATTTAGTGTAGTGTGGGAATATTGGGGGCTACCTATTGAGTACACATAAGGAAATCGTCTTATATAATATAAACAAACAATAGGTGAAATGCCGGTGTTTGAGATTTTAGGTATTTCAATTACCTTATGTTTAACTTTGTGCTATCTGACTGAAGTACTTCCAGGACATCAAAATAATTATTATGATAAATTTAAAGTATTAATTAATAATTATAAATATACATTACACGGCGGACTCTTTGATAAAAATATTTATATCTAATATATAAAATTCTCGTGTCACAGTTTTCGTTGCCATACTCCTCCGAAACGGCTTGACCGATTTTGATGAAATTTTTTGTGCTTATCCGGTATCTATGAGAATCGGCCAACATCTATTTTTCATCATCATCATCATCATCACTTTTCATCATTATCAACGCGGGTGAAACCGCGGGGCGCAGCTAGTGTTTTTATGAAAGAGTCCGCCGTGTAATTGAGCTATAGGTATTTATATAATTGTATATTTAAAAGAATCAGATACCTGCAATAGTAATGAAATGTATTTTTATTAAATAATTTCGAAACTATCCTTACTGTAAAGATAGCCTACCACTCAGGTAAGGGAAATAAAATCTACAATACAGTATGGCACAACCACAACTGTAGTTCCAAAGTTAGGTGTGTCATAGGGATGAATGTTGTATAACACCTATGCAATAACTAATATAAGAAATAAGGGATTTATAGATTATCTTTGTTTACGTACTTATGCAATATGAACATCTTAAACATGTCATATTTAATGACTCTTTATATATATAAATACATATGTAATTTTTTTATTTTTGTATTATATAATAATATATTACTTGTTTATGTATATTCATATTGTATTTATGCCATAGTATAAGTACCTAATGGTATTTATTAAGTTAATTAGGTATTCCATACACCCATTTATTCCGTCTATTACATTCTATAGTTCTCTCCATCCGAAGGTTGCCTGGTAGAGATCGCTATTAGTGATAAGGCCGCCTGTTGTGATACTTCACGTATAGTAGCTTGTTTGTTACTTTTGTTTTATCTCATCTTATATAGTGGACCAATAAAGTATTATCTATCTATCTATCAATAAAAATATATCGTGATGTATATAAGTACATAATATAAGTAAGTTTTAATATGTCCTATATATGTATCCTAATGACGACCCTGTTTGGGCAAGTAGTCTTTGCTTCGATTCCCGGCAATATTTCTTCCGATGGATATTTATAGGTACCTACAAACAGGGTCTAGGTGTCTACTGTCAACATACCTAAATTATGCAAATATGTCCAGCGTTTACAGATACATAACATGCCAACCACACCTATAAGTATAATATATAAGTAAGCATTTAGCAAGGGGGAGGATACTTAATACCAATATTAAGAGGGAATGGCCTGCGACCAAAGGGCGGACCCCTATACATAAACTACTAGAAGACGAACGCTGGCACTCACGTTAGTGAGCGTGTGATCATTGTATATAAGTAGTTTGTTAAAACTACTTATAAATTAGTGGCTCTGTGAGCATAAGACCTCGCATATTTTTCGAAATGGCTGAAATTATATTTTTTCGTGATCCACAGCCAAAATCGCCAACATTTTGAAAAACATCCAAATACTGAATCGAACAAAAACCTTAAATAGGTACTTATCGAACCAGCTCAAAATTTAACGAGAATCGGTTGAGATATGCGACCCGTAGAGAACAACCGGAAATCCGCCGGACACACGAAAGCAATAATGTCCAAGCTGAAACGGAGACGCTTCGCTCGCGCTCGTTCGGTCAATAATGATCAACATATGCAATATAAGTGACAAGTAGAGCTGCAATGCTTCAATCAATATAGATCATTAATACAAAAACCTAAGGTACAAATTAATATAAATCTATACTAGGTATCTATATAGATTTCATACTGGATTTCTATAAGACAGTATTTATATTACTTACACATACTTATACTACGTACTTACGGCAAGTACAAACATATATTTAGCTAATCTACTGACTACTCTCCGATTAGACAGCTAAAACGTTTATCACCAGATTTATGCCATCCATTATACTTTATCATACAAATTACGATATATACAACTTACAAATGGATGTTTCGAGGTACGTCGTAAAGGGCGCGGACTAAATCACTTTTGAATCGAGTTATATCGTAAATAATATGATAACACGCTGAGGACAATATACCTATCTGTAGTCTTGTGACCGTTGACCTTCATGTCCTCCAATTTGAGTCGGGACTTATTTTGCAAGAATACTGTCAGACACTTGGCTGATTATAACTAGTGTCAGTTACTTATCTTTAGGCATCTGAGCGTCACAATTATATGATTTATGTATATTACTTTTATTATTTGATATAACATTTAGGTACCTCGGGTCTTAACGAAGAGCATTTTGCATAATCGTCTGGTTCTATTTAAAAAAATCGACAAATTGGTAAAGTAGGCAAACAAAGAACATACCGTTATATACTGAAATACAGTCATAGTTTACCAACCATAGGCAGAAAAATCGCCAAGCACAATTAAAACGGTGTCTCGCAGCTATAATTGAGAGCCCGTCTAATCTTAGACCTATTTATCTACTATCCTACGCTGAGCTACCACCCTCGACAACCATATCATTGTTTTATAGGTAACAAAGGGTAAGACAGTGGCCAACCGTTAACCTATCAGAAACAACCATATTTAGGAAAAGTACAAGACTACACTTATATCTTTTCAAAGGTTCTCACTGAACATGTAACTTCCTGTTTAGCCGCCAAATATGTCGAAGAAGACGGTGGTGAACGAGAACTACAAGGGCCTGGTAGAGTCCTTCTCCATTCCTGCGGAGATACACGAGAGAGACGGCAAGAAGTACGCCACCTTCGGCTCTGTCGTGCCGATCCACTGCTGCAGTCCCGAAGAGGTAAGCGCCAGCAACGGGAATATTAAAAATGGGAGCAAGCCCGCCAGTTTTGGATGTGTTACTTTTATAATACACGCTTGCAGCGTACAAGTAAAAGCTCCATCTATCGTCATATAAGAGATCGAACCGAATTGTACCGCCATTTCACATCTATAAAGTTGTAGGAAATCGAAACGGTATGAATTAATCCAGTTCAACCGAGTTAGTTTTTTTGTTGGGGGCAAAATGCCTGACATTTCCTGAAGGAAAGGGGCTCGAACCTACTAAAAACCCCCCGTGAGCAGTCCCTCGCCGAGGTGGGGGCAAGATAGGGTCGCGCTAGCAGTCACTATTTTGTCAGTTTGAGTTAACCGTGGTTATCCTCTACTGTAACAAAAAGAGACCGGAGCGCCATATTACAGTTAACCAATCCTAACATGTCCTAAAATGTAGAGACTTAGAAATTCTTACATAAAACAGTTCTACACCTTTCCCTTTCTGTTTAAAGTAGAAAGATGCACGATTTTGCCTAGCAGTTAACTGGCGACATTCTACGTTGATACTTACCTACGAATACTTCCCTAAGGTGTCGGAGCGCGCCCCTACGACGCACCACTACTGCGACATCTTCACGGACCAGGTCCTGGCTCCGCTGGGAGAGCTTGCCTACGTCCGGGTCGACGAGACCACGGCGGAAAAGGTACCACTCTCATTTGTGTACCTCATATATAGTACATTGGATGTTTGCTGATAGGCTTTGAAGCTATGAATTATGTGCTCGTACGTGGAGATGCCCTGGTAAAGATGACATGAGGATGAATGGGAAAAGATTGGCTGACAGATGAGTATTAAAAGAAAAATTGTTGTGCCGATTGCACATGAAGTTAAGATTAGGATAGGAAGAATGACAGTTAAGGTACCAAACGCATTCATCACCGATGAAGGCCGAAACTTTCAGCGTCATTTTCCTGATCTTAAGGTAGACAAAATGTTATATCACTAATGTAATTTCATGTACCTTCCTTAGATGTCTTAAGGCCGGGGACTACATCCAAATTGACAGATCAGTGAGACCAGTTCATGGGCATAGAGCTCTCTCTATGACCTGGACGAAAAGTAAAATCTCTATATTTCTGACTTATTGAATTTGTCGCGGATGGTCGGAATTTGTTTGGTTACGGATAAATATGATACACCTACGATTCCCTTCATCTTAGCACATTCGCTGCAGTGGCTTTCAGACTCGGAAAGATTTTCTGATAGATCTTTGGCTATTATTCCCTGCGAGACCACCAGAGAGCTCCGGCAAAACCCGCAGCTTTAGCGAATATTCCATGGGATAAAAACTGTCAATGACTTTCGACAGGTAACAAACACACCGAGTTCTCTGGCGAATTAGCTTCGGCTAATCTTCCCATTTGGAAGATACAATTCGACAGCACAGTTACGACACAAAACAGGCTTTAAAACTTACTGTACCTTCGGGTCGGGCGTTAAAAGCCAATTAAATCGTACCACATACCCACACCAATCAAGGTCTCGATCGGCGAGTCCCAAATCTGACAAAAGTTACTCTGATTCCAGGTGTTCGTAAACCGCAACAAGCGCATCCTCATGATATCGAGCGACGGGATCCTCGCCCAGTGGCGCTGCGCCCCCACCTTCGAGTCCGCCAACACATACATCGCGGGCACGCCCATCGTCAACGCCAACGGGGAACTCGTGTCCGTCGTCACCACCAAACGGGGGAACCACTACGCCCTCTCCAGCGTCGAGGTAACTATAGCGGGCCGAGTACGGATTACACTCGAGGGTCTGAATTTATTTGACATTTTATTCGACCCGCGGGCCGGGCACGGGAATCTATACATTTCCCGGGGCCACGTACCAATAAATTGTAATTTTATAAGACAAACTGTCAAACGTCTTCCTTATACGGTCGACATACCTCCAGTTTGCTCGAAGCGTTTCGCTTCTACGTTTATCACCCGGACAGCGAAGGAGGAACTCATCGCCCTCGTCTTTGTTCCCCGAACGGTATAATTTTGGAGCCTTCAAGTCAACGGGTACCTTCCAGGGAGCGGGCCACATCTTCGGTCGCATCATCGCTTTCCAGCAGGTGAGATCGTGGTCAAGCGCTCGCCTATCGGACATAAAAAAAAACTCGTAAATTATCTCCCAGAAAATGAGAAGCCGCATAGACACGTTCGGGGGGAAAACAAAATGTAGGTGAATTTTCCTGGACGCCTTCCAATCGTGAAATGTTCGGCCGTACACTCGGCAGGGCGACGGCGGGTACTTCGCGACGCCGACGGCGTGGGCGACGCTGGCGGTGCCGGCGGGGCAGGTGGTGTACGGCGCGCGCTGGTTCCCGTCCCGCGGCGCGGCGCGCGCGTACATGGCGTCCCTGCCGCCCGCCGAGCTGTCCCCCGCGCAGCCCCCCGCGCCGCTGCTGCTGCTGGCCGGCGTGCCGCGCGTGGCGCTGGTGGCGGCCGCCGGCCCACAGCTCGCGCACACATACCTCGCCAACGTGCACGCCGACATGGTCGAGTACTTGTAGTTCCGCCGCTCGATTTTGCCTTACGTTATGTTTCGTCTGGAGCTCTCGATTTCGGGGCCGCGGCCGGGGCGGCCGATTTTTTTAAGTGCCCGATTTTATTATTAAAAGAGAGCGTTGAGATGGTTCCGAGCCTTTCCCGTCCGAAAATTTACGGGCGAATACGAGGTATTCGAAATGTTTAAACGCCGAAATGAGTGCTCCGCGAGACGTTTTGCGGTTGATCTGCGAGCGAAACGATCGAATTTCAACAGGGACCGACGAGGACAATAAAACATTTTCTCTCTTTCTAATTGACATTTTGCGGACGTTCTACTCCGAAACCGCTTGTGTAGCACATATTCGGGCATTTTTACTCTTCGCAGACTTTGTGTGTTACATTTTCTTAAAAAATCTAAAATACTCTGCAAATATTCCGGTCTAACACATTCTGCTAATATGAGTATCACGTTCACTGAAATTCTTTAAACCCTTTATACATCGCGATTGGTATCTATCTGATAACTTTAATGTTGCTGTGACAAATCGGTCGATTAAAAATAATTTTTCGTTACTTTTATATTTTAGTATTTTTAAAGATTTACTCAATAATTAAACAGTCTCTTAATATAAAAAAAGGTTTTGGCGCAGTTCATTAGACAAGTTATAATACACAGATAAAAAAAAGAACCGGAATAAGTTCCGAACCGGTCTCCGAAGTGAATCATGAAATCTAGAAAATTTTTAAATTTTACTCTTGTACGAAATTAGAATACATTTTTATAGAGGTGAATGTTTTATTGTTTCCAGCAATCAAACAATAAAATATCCACCTAAATATAAGATTTATATAACATTTTGTAACTTACTTTGTATAAACTACACAATATTTTTATCTTACAATTTTGAAAAAAAAAATGTATATTAAATAAAATTATTGCATTAAAAACAACGTGATTTTATTTCCCAATAAAATAATAATTGTAACAAAATTTTATTTCACAACCCGATTTAATAACCCTAATTTAAATATTTTATAATAGACATTATTAACACATTTGTTGGGAATGCTTATAAAACAGTAATCATCGACCCTTAACACATGATAATTCATTTCATTTCACTTCTTTACCAATTCCTTAATAGATCCAGTCTTATAATTATTATCTATGTCAAACTATGTTTGATTTCAATAACATTAGGTGTTAATATCCATATCGACACACAAATGATAACAATAGCTATTAAAATGTAGTATTTACAATTTATGTGACTATTTATATATATTTAAAGCTTATTACAATGTTGACTATTTTGACTCACTTTAAGGCGGAGACCCAAATGGCTTTTGACTATTATCCAACTTATTTCATACAAACCATTTCGTTTTGCATCGAAAGCATCAATAGGTTTTATAATTGTGTATGAAGAGATCTAGCACAAAAGTAGAGCAGGTAGCGGGTCCGTTCAGTCGACGTAGAGGTATTGAACGTAGAGCAGGTAGCGGGTCCGTTCAGTCGACGTAGAGGTATTGAACGTAGAGCAGGTAGCGGGTCCGTTCAGTCGACGCAGAGGTATTGAACGTAGAGCAGGTAGCGGGTCCGTTCAGTCGACGTAGAGGTATTGAACGTAGAGCAGGTAGCTGGTCCGTTCAGTCGACGCAGAGGTATTGAACGTAGAGCAGGTAGCGGGTCCGTTCAGTCGACGTAGAGGTATTGAACGTAGAGCAGGTAGCTGGTCCGTTCAGTCGACGCAGAGGTATTGAACGTAGAGCAGGTAGCGGGTCCGTTCAGTCGACGTAGAGGTATTGAACGTAGAGCAGGTAGCTGGTCCGTTCAGTCGACGCAGAGGTATTGAACGTAGAGCAGGTAGCGGGTCCGTTCAGTCGACGTAGAGGCGGACGAGCGAGGCTTCGGCCACGGGCGCGCGCGTCACGGGACACGCGCGGGCGGCGCGCACGTGACGCGAGATGCACACGTAGCAGAATATGTACCTGCCACACATACACACACACACACTATCAGAATCACACACAAACAAGTGCAGTTTAATCTTAAAACACTAAAACTAAACATCTAATAATTTAAACGCAAGCAAAGCTTAAACAAACCGACTTCTTCGCTTTATCTTCGGAACCATTGATCAGATTAAATGTATTAAATACGCATAATGGATAACTCAAAAACTACTGTTCAGATCTTTAATTAAATAGGACCAATGAAAGCAACAGCTTTCAAATAAAAAAAATACAGTCTAATTGAGAACCTTCTCTTTTCACACTTTCAGCCCCGCACTAAGTTCGATGACTTGTGTCGTGGGTGCCGGAAACATTCACATCACACACACAATCACAAACAGAACCAGAAACACAAGTCTTTCTTGGGGAGAAAACCTGTGTTCCCGCCGGGAATCGAACCTGAATGAAATAATAAAAACTTTACGTTTATCATTGGATTGTATGTAACTATTGCTTGCTTCTTTGCCATCTGAACGGTATAATCTGGGAGTTTTCAAGTCGTTGAGCATGCTACATCTTCGGCCGCATCATCACTTTCCATCAGGTGAGACGATGGTGGCAAATGCATTTAAATAATAAGGTGTTAATAAAGCTTTGGAGATTAGAACTACATAGAGCATGACACAGTTACTAAAGCCACAGTTTAAAATCTCACTCAAACCTTTTTTTTTTCTAAAAGTATAATTTAAATTTTCCTTGACTACTGTTACATTTAATGACTATATATAACAGTGACTCACCCGGACACAGGTAACACAGTAGGAATCTTCCACGCCTGTAGACACAGTGGACATCTATTCTTCCACCGTACTGCTTTCTCATCTCGCTGAAACATACACATGCTGAATAAGCTAGCTTCAATCAAACAAGCCGTTGGAGGAAGGGCACAGTTCAGTTGCGTTGTTATTGACTGATATTGGTATACACAATAACGCTGCATCGGGAAACCAGCGGGATCTGGGGCATGGTTCTCCGCTGGCCGACCGCAGACAGTTGGGGGCCCAATTAGTGAGCTAGCCCATGAAAGGCTGCCCCGCCATTTGACGAAAAATCCCGAGAATTCGCCATCGTGCCGATTGGTGACTGGACGAGAGGACCCGATGGATACTCTTGGGGGGGCTCGGGCGTCCCCGGGGTTTCGATGTGGTTCCCCACTGATGTAGCTTTTTAGATGTGTGCTATTAGTCTATAAATAGCACCGAGACAACGTCCAACCTGAGCCCAAAAAAAGGAAGTCGTGCTGACCCAGCCAACTATAGACCCATTTCGGTCACGTCCATTGTTTGTAAGACAATGGAAGGTGTACTGAAAAAGAAACTCCTGGGCTACCTTGAAGCAAATTACCTTCCTCAGTGACCGGCCATATTGGGTTTCGCCAGAACCGGTCAACAGGAGACCTTCTTGCGTATGCCATACACACATGGAGTGAGGCCTTGGAAAAACACGGCGAAGCGCATGCGATATCTTGACATTTCCAAGGCCTTTCACTGGGTATGGCACGACAGCCTTATTGGCAAGCTTCCAGCATATGTATATTCCATTCTTGGATATCTGATTTCTTGAGGGAACGATCGTTTCGAGTAACGGCAATTAATACCCGGCTTTATGATACACATAAGCGATGCCTGGTATCTTTGGGTACGCAGACGATAGCACTGTTGTCGAAAGATATAACCAATGCACGAGCTGGAGAGGTAACCGGCTAGAAGCTCTCGGTCACCGACGTAAGGTAGCAAGCCTATCGGTATTCTATCGCTTACATTTTGGAGAGTGGGCTCAGGAATTACATGTTATAATTCCTCCCTTTTCACCACCTACCAACAAGACAAATCGTCAAACGTAATCCATTTATGGTTGACATACCTCCAGTTCACTCGAAGCGTTTCGCTTCTACGTTTATCATTCGTACATCGAAGGAGTGGAACTCATCGCCTGCGTCTTCTTTCCTCGAACGGTACAACCTGGGTGTCTTCAAGTCTAGAGCGAATAGGTACCTTCCAGGCGAGCACGTTCCATCTTCGGCCGCATCGTCACTTTTCATCAGCCGAGATAGCGGTCAAACGCTTGCCAATCTAGCATAAAAGAAAAACATCGACGAGAAATTAAGTATTTGTGAGGACGAGTCACTTTTTTTAACGTTGCGGGCCGACTAGTTAATTTCGGAGTGATGTATTAGTATGTAGTGGAGACGGACCGGCGGCGGCGGCGGCGGCGGCAGGGCGGCGGCGGGCGCGGCGCGGGCCTCCCACCAGCGCAGGAACTGCACCGCGAACGCGCCGTACTCCACCGCGCGCAGCGCCGCCGACGTCACCATCGGGAACGTCAGCACCGCGCGCCTGGAACGGGAACCTTATGTTACCTAATCGATCATGTTTATACCCCCCTCTTCTCGGCCATCCGCATCGAGAACTCGTGCGTCGGCCTCTGCTGTTTGTACGTTTTAGATGAAACTTTCGCATATAATATCTAAAACGCCCCCTTTGGCCCGGCTTAGTCGGCGACCCGGGGCCGTCTTTCGTTAAATCGAGCGGCTGGGCCGGCTCGGGTGGTCGCCGCGCCGATGGAAAAGCCCGATACCCCCCGAGCGGGAGGGCGGGCTTTGTCGCCATTATCCCGAATTAGAATTAAAATCTTGTTTGGTGCCGACGAGTCCTCCGGGCGTAACGATGGGAAGAACGCTGCTGCTAACCGAGCTGGCGTTGCTCTAGAAAGTGCACTACGTGGGGAATTTACCTAAGCGGACGTTCCCCCTCCCCCCCCCTCTCCCCGCCTAGTAAATAAAATTGATTCGGGCCACGTTGAGGCTACAGCTTCGGGCTCGATACGAACGAGGGGCTCCGAGTTATCGCTTAGGTAGCGTTTTAATTGTATATAGCGGATGGATCGTAGGACACACACGCTTACTCCGACCTCGTAAATCTCTCTCTAACTGACCATTCCTGCGGTTCCATCCTAGATCCGCCCCCGAGTGCCAACACCCTGTCATCAATCTGTCCCGGTCGGCCCGGGGCCGGCTAACTCCGGCGAGTCATTCGGGGCCACACGGGTCAGATAAAGCGCGAAAAAAAAAAGGTAAAGTCGGACAAAACGGGAGGATCGGACCCAAGTTTTCACCCCGAGGAAAATTCGTGTTTCCGGTTCTGAGTCTGACAGTGATAGGGTGAGGGATGGGAATGTTTCCAGCACCCCCGACACGAACTCAGGGTGGGGCCGCGAGCGGGAAAGAAAGCGTTTATGTTTATGTACAAGATGAACCACGACGTACCCCAACTGTCCGCTGGTGAGGCTGCGGCCCAGGTCCGCCCACGAGTGTTCGTCGAGGTCCCTCGGCGGCGCGTCCCGGAGCGCCAGCCCGAGCGCGGCCAGCCCCGGCGAGTGCGAGCGCGCGCCGCCAGAAAGGTAGCGCGCTAGTTGTGTGAGCCGCGCGCACTCCGCCGCCACGTGTGCCGCCGAGTACACGCGCACGGCCGCGCGACGGGCCGCGTCGACGCCAGACTACACATTTTACGATTACATCTATAACCCTATTCTCTTATTTAGATGCTTTTTCAATTAGGAATTTATTAAATTAAAAATTCTCTGCATTTCCAGATTTTTGCTGCCACTGTTTTTCGTTTTCGGCAGCCCCGCTCGGGACGAATGGGGAATTTGAAATTCCTCCTCGCTTATTATTATGCTACTTCTCGGGACTATGCCGGTTATTATTTTTATATCGATTGTGTAAAACTCAAAATCAAAATCGTTTATTCCCATAGGCCCCAAAGGGGCACTCATGAAAATTAATGACTCTACAGCCAGATTCACAAAATTACAGCCATCTCGAGAGAACCTAGCGAGAAACCTAGCGGCGCACACTTTAATTTTTTTTATATAATTCTTAAACTCCATTCCATGAACTATATTAACCTAGTTATGTCTACATATTATGTAGTCGCTAGAAAGCGTTGTGCAGTTTGGCTCCATACATCCTAGTCATTAATATAGTCAATCGTTTTATAACAGGCTTTTTTAATTAATGACCGTTTTATTACTGATTTAAACTTGCCCCACGCACCAAATACTTCTTAAATATTCTTCATCAAGAAGAATACTAACTACACATACACAAAAATAAAAGAAAAGCAAGTACATACATTAGTCAACCATCCCATGAATTTGATGAACTGTCTAGTAATAAATACATGATGTATCATCTTACCTTCCCCAGCCTCCCTTCTTCATCATCTACTCTCCACCGGTCCACTAGCTTCTCCACCTTGTCCCTCAAGTACGGCAATAGCACCAGAAGCACCAGAGACCCTCTCTCCAACAGTTCCGGCAGACGCTCTCCCGAAGAGAACTCATTGGATACTGACAGTGGCACTCGAAGCAGGCCATAGAATGTTTCCGAGAATGATGCAGCTGGAAGAAAGTATTGTAGTTAGCACGAGCTTTAGTCATGAAGAATCTTAATATATGAGCTGTGGGGCAAAGAGACAGTAGCACTTGGGACTTGCAAACCACATAGTAGGTTTGTAATGGTCCCTACCACGTACATTTAATACTTGCCTTATATGCCCACAGTTCTCTTAGCCTAGGATATTAATAATATAATAATAAAATCTATTTTATTATTATTATATTATTCTTTTATATCGGATCTACCTAAGGTAGATGAATATACCTTCAGTAGATCCATTGGCAATGTATTTTTTTATTTACTGAAGAAGTCAGTTTTTGGCATTTTAATAAATATGAGATATTTTTTCAATAGTATTAATTCTATTTCAATATTATATACCGCTTAACACATCGAAAATGTTGACAAGTTTCATACAAATTAGTTGTCCTTCGTCAGGATGAGTCTTACGAGTGGCTCGGGCCTTGGTGCATGACCAGGTGATCACGCACTTAGGCCCTAAGCCACATACCACGCTTCTGTCTCATCCTGATGAAGCATAACTAATTTGTCTGAAACTATTCATCAAAAGTTTTTTTTTTTTTTTTTTGTATTTTTATCTGCGATCAGCCATCAAGCTATAAGCAAATGTGGTGTATCAACTATTGGCGTGTTGAGTGCCAGGCTCCAGTAAGCAAGGCACTTATAGTGATTCATTATTGCTTAAGTTCGAGAATGTGGTGCCTTTTGAGGCGCCTGCTTGTGCTCGGTTTCAGCAGATCTGGCACCAGCTGATTTGGATGATATGCCAGCCTTTTTTTGTAGGCATTTTCTGTCATTGCTATTTCCTCTTTTATTGTGTTTACTTTTAACTGCTCATGAAGTTCAGCATTTGTGATAAACCATGGGGCATTAGAGATTGTTTTCAATATAGTGTTCTGCAACCGTTGTACTATGATCTTGTTTGAATTTGAAGCACTGCCCCATAGTTGTATCCCATATGTCCAAATAGGCTTTATCACAGCTTTGTATACAAGGAGTTTGTTTTCAAGTGATAACTTTGACTTTCTTCCAAGCAACCATTGTAGGTTTCTGTATGTGCAGCCAGCCTGGTCTCGTTTGGCTTTAATGTGTGTCTTCCACGTTAATCTTCTATCCAAATGCAGTCCTAGATATCTGACATGGTCACAATGTGGTAACTCTTTATTTCCAAGCTTTACTACAGGGCAGTTACCTCTTCTAAGTGTGAATGTGACTTGTGTTGATTTAGACGCACTGGCGGTTATTCTCCACTTATCTAGCCAGCGGTCTACTGCATCAAGCGCTGCTTGTAGCTGTTTTGAAGCATTTATAGGATTTTTGTTGCTTGTAAGAATAGCGGAGTCATCAGCAAATGTTGCAATAGTCACATTTGGAGTTTGTGGTATATCTGCAGTGAAGATTGTGTAGAGTACTGGACCCAGTACTGATCCTTGAGGAACTCCAGCTTTTATTTCGTAAAATTCAGATAAGCTGTCTGCCTCACGGACTTGAAATAGACGACAAGTAAGGTATGACTCCAGAATTCTGTAGTAGCTGTGAGGCAAGTAAGTCTTGATTTTGTATAACAATCCTTTATGCCACACGCGATCAAAAGCTTGTTGAACATCTAGAAATGCTGAAGCACAATACTCCCCGTGCTCCAGGGATTGGCGTACTTTATTACAAACTCTATGTACTTGTTCTATTGTGGAATGTCCCTCGCGAAACCCAAACTGGTGATCTGGTATAACATTTCTCTCAGTTAATAGTGGTTTGAGTCTGTAAAATATCAATTTTTCTAACAGTTTTGATAAGATAGGCAGCAGACTTATTGGTCTATAGGAGGTGATCTCATTCTCTGGTTTCCCAGGCTTGTGTATCATTATTATTTGTGATATCTTCCATTGCATAGGGAAGTAGGATATTCTCAGCACCCCATTAAAGAGAACTGTTAAAAATACAATCGCTTTTCTGGGCAGTTCTTGTAGTACTTCTTTAGTTATCAGGTCATACCCTGGCGACTTCTTGTTCTTCATTTGTTTTATTTGCCATATTATTTCTTGTAGTCTAACGGGTTTTGGTGGTAGTTCCATCTGAAAATCCTGGTGGATGACCGTATCAATGTCTGCCTCATTCGTGTTCTGCTTTCTAGGCTCATTCGGAACAAATACTGCTGCTAAGTGTTTGGCAAAAGCATCTGCTTTTTGGTCACTTGTTCTTGCCCACTGGTTATTTGCAAGTTTCAATGGAGGCTTCACCTGCTGGGGCTGTTTATATCTAGCATTACGTGTAAATTTCCATAGGGAGTAGTTGGTAGCTGCTGTGGCAGTGAGATTTTTCAGTTTCATTTGCAGTGTGAGATCATCTGCTTCTCTAAGTGCCACTTTGAGTTTTTTGATTATTTTGTTTAACTCTTTTTTGTCATTTGGGTGTCTGCTGGTATGCCAAATCCGGCGCAGTCTCCTTTTTTCCAATATTTGTTCCTTTATATCTTTTGGCAAGTTTTGGTTTATTTTTTTTGTCACTTGGTTAGGTGTGCACTTCCAACAAGCTTCCTGAACCAATTTTGTAAAATATGTTGTCGCTTCTTCGATGTCATCCTCAGTTTTGAGTCTAATTTTCAGGTTTATATTGGTATCAATATAGTGACGAAAATCATCCCAGTCAGTCTTATTATTGAAGAGTGCTACTGGTTTTTCACAGTTTATGACAGTAGTGCTTATAGTCAGTAGCACTGGAGTGTGGTCTGATGAACCATCTATGCAAGACTCCACGTTAAAGTAATGTCTTGACATGCCTTTTACAACAAAAAAGTCTATTATATCTGGTTTCTTATTTGGATCTGTTGGCCAGTGTGTGGGTTCTTTAGTGGAGAGTGTGATTAGGTTCTCACTGTCTATACTTTTTTTGAGTTCCCTTCCACGAGTTGTACATAATCTTGACCCCCACAGAGTGTGTTTTGCATTCCAATCCCCTCCTGCTATAAATCGTTCGCCCAGGGTTGCAAGGTACTGCCTGAACTTAGCCTCATTTATTTTGTGTTTTGGAGGACAGTAAATCGAGGATATGTTGAAGTGCCCGGCTCTATCTTCTACGGCAATTGTCGAAGCCTGAATGTGTTCCGATTGATATCCAGGTAGGAGGTGGTGTTTGATATTTTTCTTTACTAGAATGGCTGCACCAGCATGAGCTGTGCCATCTGGGTGGTTTGTGGTGTATATATTAAATCCTGGCACTGTGATAGCAGTACGGGTTGTGGAGTGTGATTCTGAGATAAGGATAATATCCAAATTGTGTGATTTTATAATTGTTTCTAACTCTCGTTTGTTGGAAGAAAGTCCATTTATGTTCCATGCTCCTACCTGGAGCGAGCCCATCATGAGAGTTTGCCCATGAGCATTGTTATAAGCCCTATGAGGGTACTTATTTGTTGTAAGAGGGTTTCAATTTTATCGCTTTGTTTGATCAGAATTTCCTGTAGAGAAGATGTTACTTGTTTTTCTTCTTGACTTGTTGTGGGTGGTATTACTTTGGCTTTATCTGCATACGACATTTTATAGATCATTGGGTTGTGGGTATTATTTTGACTAGCTTGAGTCAGCAATGGATTCAGCCTCTGTTCTGTATTATTAAAGTTTGCTTGTAGATACTGCATTTCCTTTTCTCCTATAGATTGGATTTTTGATTGTGGAACTACTCTAGTCTCATGTCTAATTTCCTGTAAAGGTATTTGAGGAGTAGGATGAGAAGATTTTGTCAATTGTGGCCTAGTTTTTATTTTTCTCTGTGCAATTTCTAGATAGACATTGCAGCCCTTATAGTTAGCAGGATGGTTTCCCAGACACAGAGCGCATTTGGCAGGTGAAGTGCGGTCTTTTTTGGAGCACTCTGATGTTTTGTGTGCTTCTGCACATTTAACACATCTGTAAGGCCTCATACAATTGTTCTTGGTGTGGCCATATTGTTGACATCTTGTACACTGGACAATGGTAGATCTTTTTATTGGGTCTTCGATTGTAACCGATGTATTATAAATGTATTTAATTTTCTTGACTTCCTTGTTTTTTTCACTTGGTTCAAGATTGACAAAGAATGTTGTAGTAGGCTGGCGTTCTGGTCCATATTTGGCATTAATGATTTCACCTCGTATTTTATTTCCCGATTTTTCAATTTCTGCAGCTATTGCTTCGTGGGGGGTCGTGTGATGGAGGTTTTTAATTACTATTCTATAGCATTTTTCTTCTTTTCTAGTGAATGTATGTCCTATGAGGCCCTTTTCTCTTACTAGAGCCATGAGTGACTTATAGGCTACCGTTGTGCTACATGAAACTCTTAATTGATTTTTGTTGATTATTTTAAAGACATAATCAGTCTTTTTCAGTACTGTCTCCACAGTCTCTGTTAATTTGTTAACATCCTGAATGCCATATAACAGCAGAGGTGGAGGTTTATTGTCTTTCATAGCTGGCACAGTGTTATCTGCAT
Source organism: Lomographa bimaculata (assembly GCA_948107665.1). Classification (NCBI taxonomy): domain Eukaryota; kingdom Metazoa; phylum Arthropoda; class Insecta; order Lepidoptera; family Geometridae; genus Lomographa; species Lomographa bimaculata. The sequence continues at coordinate 16,603,317 of OX403605.1, forward strand.
CATCAATAGACAGAGCATCAAATCTGTTATTGGTTGTAGTAAGTGGTGGTGAGTCTGAGATTCTTTTTCTCTTGTTACAGTTATTAGTACGAAGTATTGGAACAGTTTGCCACTCTGGAGCAATTTCGGTTGGTGGTGGGGTAGTTTCATTTTCAGGCACATGTTGCTTTGTAGTGGTATTTCTATTGAATAGACTAGGGTGAAAGACTTGCTGGGTCAGTTTTTTCTGTCCCTTTTGAGGTGGTTCCCCAGCATCATCATTTCTGGGAGACTCCATATTCACTCCCCAGAAAGTTTTTTGCTGGCATTTAGAAAATTGTTTGAGGGTATATCAGGTTATATTTATTTTGTTATGAATTTAAGTTGAAGTTGAAGTTAAAAAGAAGTAAGTAGCAAATTCGCAAAGATTTGTGTTGATTTAGGTAAAATGTAATGGTTTTCAGATGGAGATTATTATCACAATAGTCACTAAATACACTAATGTTCACTTTCACACAGTTTTTATGCACTAAAACACATGTATAGCACAAGATTTCGATATTTTCTTCGAGAGCGTAAGTGAAGGATGAGAGTGTTTTTTTTCTACTTACTATAGTTTTTACCTTTAAGTATTAATTAAAATGGTGGAAACTAAGAAAAGTTACCATAGTGCTTGAGGTAGTGGTACTGCAGGCAGCAGTCAAACAGCAGATACAGCTCATCGAACCAGTTCACACACCACCCACACTTGTTAGGGTACACCACTGACAAGTACTGTGGATAATGTTAAAGAATATTATGCATCAAATGATACAAATACTTAGTTTTATAGGACAAACATAAAACATACTATATACCTACTGCGGGGTGTTCTTTTCGAATCAGCTATTGTGCCTGCTTTAAATAATTGAAATCAATTTGATGTTTTACCCTACATTACAACTATTTAAGTAAGATTCATCCTATATCACCAAAACTAGTTTTAAAAGTATGTTTGCGTAACAAATACCTTAGTAACTTGTATTTTTCTTGTGACATCATGATAGCAAATGAGCCAATAAAATCAAACTAGGTACCTCGATTAATTTCCTGAGTGCAGGCTTCACAGTAGCACCTAAGGCTTCCTGTGCGGTCACTTGAAAGATCGATGGAGTCCCTTGAAGAGTTCGCGTTAAGTGGGCCGCGTATACAGCCATTTTAATTAGCGCTTACACACTTAAACGATATTTGATCTTTAAGTTACAGATTTTTCATAGATACATAATAAACTTTGAACCTGGTATGTCAATAAAAAAGATTAAATCATAAAAATACGACTTTTCTGTTCATGGACAAAGTTCTCCGATAAGTTTTCAACAACAAAAACCAAATAAAAACTGATAGTCTGATAGGCGATGTAGTGTATTACATACTCTTTGGCTTTGGACAGCTGATTCTGACACTGATAATACCTTGCTGTCACAGCTGTCAGAAATTGATGGATATGTAGACTTGATTCAAGGGTTCTCGCTTGACGTGGGGAAGGAGACAGCTGCCACTAAAAAATATCGTTAATATAATTTAAGTTTTATATATTATCTTCAAGTTGCTATCCATTTTTTCATCGTAATTAGACTGTAGAAATACCATTTATTCATTTTTGCGTAAAATATTAGGCTCAACTGTTGATATGGGGGTCTTACCCCCTCTCCCTCCTGACCCTCCT